>BTHU01000020.1:28895000-29495000 GCA_036184795.1 Tokudaia tokunoshimensis
TATCCCACTGTGATCCAACCAGGCAGTCCAGGTAGGCAAATGGGATCCAATGGCAGGGAAGACAGACAGAGACAGCGCCCACTCTACTTGTTAGGGGGACCCAAATGAAGACACAACTGTACATTTGTTACAAATATGTAGGGGGTCTAGGTTGAGTTCCTTAATGCTCCCTGGTTGTTGGCCCAGGCTCTGTAAGCCCCCATGGTCCCAGGTTACTTGACTCTTAACTTCTTTTGGTCATCATGTTACCACAGCAAGGATGTGGCAAAGGATAACACTATTATTTCATGATATTCATGTGTAAAATATGGTCTTAAATGACATTAAATGCCTTTGATATGTTAGCAGCAACAGCAAACATGGACTGGTTTGGCTTAACATTGTAAAGAGATTTTTTTTTTCTTTTTGTCATCCTATCTTGCAAAAACAAAAAGTGTGAGTGTTGATCAATCTCTGTTAAGTGAACTTAAGAATTCACTTTTTAAAAAACTGCTCCACTTGTAGTTACAGAATACTATTCACAGAATCTTCACCACTATTTTGAGTTTTAATTTAATTTAAGTTAGATTCTCCTGATCATTTTCAATAATCTGACATTAGAAGTTTAAACACGGAATAATATGTTGTGTATTACACGCACACACACACACACACACACACACATATATATATATATATATGTATATATATATATTCCATATAATATGTAAACAAATGAATAAATAACATAATTATATTTTTAAGATTTATTCTTATTGTATATTTATATTGTATTTGTACATACATACACACACAAATATATATATATATATATATATATGAGCATTTATTATGTGCATACTACATGTGTATGAATGCCTGCTGAGTCCAGAATAGAGCATCAAGTGCTCTGAAACTGGAGTCACAGGGATGATGGGAAACAAACTTGATGCCACATAGAAAAGTAGAAAGCCCTTCTAACCATTGAGTGATGTCTCCAGTTATTTTTATTACATGACAGTGTTGACATCATATTATTTTTGTTTCATGTTCAACTGATATGCGTGTTTGTTTGTGTTAAATTATAATTTAAATGTGAACTTAGTGTGAATTTAATTAGTTGTTGGGATTTTTAATACATATGTGCTGTTTTGGTCATTATATAGACGATGGAGTGTAATAACATCTTTGTGTCCTTGCTATACATATTTTTAAGAAACTAATCTTTATTATTAGTCTTATGAATAAATTCTTCCAAAATGCATTTTTCTTCAGTCGATTTTCATGAACTCATCTGGTATTAAGTAAAACCAGTTCACTTCTTTGATTCATCTCCAATTCACGTGTATTTAATCATTCATTTCATTTCAGGCATTTTTGACAGTTTTTAATCTCTGCCTCATTCTACCCTAAATTTTGTGAGTTTGGTTTTACTATCTTCCAGGATTGAAGCATTATCTATCTATCTATCTATCTATCTATCTATCTATCTATCTATCTATCTATCTATCTCTATCTACTTATCTATCATTTATATATCTCATATGTTCTCTGCTGTATTTTAGAAGTTCTTCATTGTTTTATTACTTCATATCTCTTAGTATTACGCAGTCTGCACAAACCACCGGGCTTTTACACCCTCCTTGAAGTCTCTCAGTGAATTCAGATCCTTTTATACATACTGTGTAAATGAACATATTCATACTCATATACATACACACACACACACACACACACACACAGAGAGAGAGAGAGAGAGAGAGAGAGAGAGAGAGAGAGAGAGAGAGAGAGAGAGAGAACATTAGGTGAAGTAGGGTTGTTTAAACAAACTTTCAGACATTCTCTTTGGTTAAATTTGCACTGAAAATATTGTAAGGAGGCATTCTCTTTGCTAGGTAATGAGGTGGTCCACACTTTTTTCAAAATAAATAATACTTTATTTATGATCTGACAGTACTGATGTTCTTTGGTTCCCTGTTTGCTCATAATTGACCTAGCTATTAAGAAAGCTGAAATTCCTTGTGGAGCTATCTAGCATCTCAGCACAAATTTGGATACTATAATTGCTTAGAAGATATTTTATTTACGTTTATAATTTTTGAAAATTGTATACATGCATAGAATATGATTTTATTCAATCCACATTCCATTTCCTCCTCTCCTTCATTACTTCCACTATCATATCTCTCACCACTCCTCTTGATTCATAAATGTCAGTCTCTACCTGAGGATTTATTGACAGCTGGTGGTGGCTGTGGTAAGAAAGTCAGCTTTCTCATGGAGATGATTCCTATACAATTCCTATAATTCCATATGCTGGTATATGGTCAAACAGGCATGCATATAAAGGCAGCCCAAATAGATGCAGTAAAATTTGAAAGATAGAAAGACTGATAGAGATAGATAAAGAGATAGAGAGATAGAGATAGAAAGGAAGGAAGGGAGAGAGAGAAAGATAAAAGATAGTGAGAGAGAGAGAGAGAGAAGAAGGAAAGGAGGGAGGGAGGAAGGAAGGGATGGAGGGAGGGAGGAAGGAAGGAAGGAAGGAAGGAAGGAAGGAAGGAAGGAAGGAAGGTACATTTCATTTCCATTTAAAATCAGGGATCTTACATGAGGTAGCCCAATTAGAAATTATCAAACGGACCATGAGGCCACCAACAACCATTGTTCTGTCCTCACCTCCACCCCTCAATGTCTATCATTCCTCAGCACCAAGAGGTTGAGTGAACCAATTAGGCAAATTGAAGAAGACTGTTTTTGTGCAAAAGCCTGAGAAACTTAATTGAAATCAATCTATGTTCACTGGAAATGCGACAGACATCACTGATAATTTAGAGCAATTAAACAGTGTTGTCCTGATGCAAAGCAGAAACATTAAGTTTAAAACCCTGTAAAAGGAAAATTACCAGAGCTATTTAAATCTCCCCCACATACCATGAACTTAGGGACTTCTAAACTAATTAGACTTTGTAAGGTATTTCATCAGTCAGGGACTCTGTTCTCCAAGCCACACAGATGAGAATTCTTCACCCTCTGTCCATTTTTAGATATAAACTAATCAGGTAAGAATAAAGTATTAACCCTACTCTTGAGGACCTCCTTCATGAAATCAGCAACTATAGCTCCATCACCATTTAGGAAATAAGAATCTTTAAGCCAGAGCTCTGGTTTTTAGTTTATAATTCACATACTTAAATATTCCAGGAGATAATTAGGCTGTATATTAGTGAGAATGGATGAAGAAAAGGAGACCCTTGTGTGAAGCAGAAATTTCTGGTTTCTTTGGAGACTCAGTTGTGTCATGTGATACTTTTCTCAAAGCTCTTTTATAGGAGGACACATGAGAGGATGTTTTACTGAGGCAGACATGTGAGAAGATGATTTGCTGAGGCAGACATTTGAGAGGACCTATCATGTTAGAAAGAGTATAAGTAGAACCCAAAGACAATGAATAACATTCTCACTTTGTATTGCATTGGGACACTTTATTGGTCTCCACTGACCTTCACTTGTGACTTTGTAGAAAGAAACATGCCAAATAATACCTTGTGGTATTCTGGCTGCTTCTTGCCACTTCCACAGACTTGTGCCAATTTGGCAGAGCCTCACAGTTCCTTAAGGATCTAGATACTGCTACTGATTCATGATTGGAGTTTGCCAGTTAGACATCTCTGCCACTAATGATTCCTATTTAATGTTTTAGACTTGACTGTTAATATCCTGACAACAAAGATTAGAACTGTCTCAGAGAACTACCTCTAAACAGGGTTACACTTCCTTGTTCTATTAGCCATCTTTCTCCCCTACCTTTGGTCAGTTGGCTAGAAAAGAGGTTGAAACATTTAAAATTTAATATTAAAATAGGAGTAGGTCTTTAAAAATATAAGACTGTACTTGTGAATGCTCCACAATACCAAACTCATGTTTAGAATACTGCTTATAGGAAATAGGAATATTAAGCATGTGGCTCATCTTAGCATTGTTATTGTCTTGTCTAAAACATCACTAAAACACTTTGTTTTTTCTTTTGGAGATTGGATGTGTCTTCAGATACTTCTGAACATAGTAACACTGGTAACCAGGCCTAAATAGCAAGGACCACACAAATTTTTTTTATTTATAAAACTATTTCTTTATAAAACAACTACATAAAATATAGTACTTAAAACACACTTCTTACATCAAAATCATCAATGCAAGTTATTCGTGTTTTCATTCTTATTTATGATCTTTAAGTTATCTTCGTATCAACCTCTCTCTGATTCTATACCTAAAGTGACTTTCTACCTTAAGTCATGATGTAGTGTATTGATTGCTAGTATTTTCATGGTTTAATGTAGCTATGTGTTGTAGAATTATATATTTAATGAATCCCAGTGTGGGGTTGCTTCTCAATTCAGTAGTTTATATTCCAGAAGAAAAGACACAGACACAACTTCTACATTTAAATATGCCCCAAACAGCACAATAGCTAGGAGATTGCCTAAACTCTATGCTGTTAGAAACTACCTTCCACTGGTGATTCTGAATTATTACTTAGTAATTTCTAAGTTCCATATTGGCTGCTTCTGACCCACTTGAGCAGTCTTCTGGGCCATGCTCTCCTGGCCACTTTACATGGAGGTTTTGCCTCTCTGTCCTGCACTCTTCTCTGACATGGTGTCTCTGTCTTTTCTCTCCTCAACACTCTTATAAAACATGGTGAATCTCTCTCTTTCAGCTTACTCCAGGTCTACAGCCCAGGAGGCTTAAATCCCACCACGCTCTTTTCCACAGTTATAGGCTGTTGGCATTTACCAGTCAACGTTATTTGGAGACAGGTTCCCAGAAGCTCATTGCAGAACCTCTCATGCTAACAGTTTTGGAGTACACAATTAGCATCAGAATACAAGTAGCTAAGAGTTCACCTCACTTTTCAGAGGATATAAATAATTGTCATAGAGGAGCAGTAGAGTCTATGCATGACCAAAAACACTGAGATGTTATTAATATATTAATCCTACTTTCTCTGTTACCTATATCCACCAGGACATATAAAATATGCCTTTCCTGTCTTTCAGCCTTGTTATTTATTTATTTATTTATTTATTTATTTATAACTTTGTTTTGACTTGAAGAAAAATACTATAGAGAATACTGCTTTCATGTTTGTCAAAGTCACCCTCTACTTTGCTGATTACCTTTTCAGATATCTGTAGTGTATTTTCCCACCGTGAAGTCTTGCTTTGATTCTAGTCATGATGACTTTGCACCCTTCTCCTCATCTCCCCATTTTTATTAAGTATTTCTCCTAATGAGCATTCACTTTGTAGACTCTATAAATGGGAAATTTTATTTTAATTTGATTATTTTCATGTTTCTTTTCAGTTGCTTCCTCCAGTTATCTACATGCCTTTTAACAAAAAAGAAGTTCTAATATTTTGGGACATGTCTCTGCATGTAAAGAATGATAGATCCCTGGAGTTTACTAGCCAGGCCACTAGAAAAACTCTGCATAGGTGAAATATTGTCTCTAAAATGAAGTAGAAGGTTGCAGAGAAAGGCATCTGAAGTCAACCTCTGACTTCCATCCATATACTTGAACATTCTTATGTGCATTCACAAGCACACACACACATACACACACACACACATGCATGCACACACAGAAAGAGAGAGACCGAGACAGAGAGACAGTGACAGAGACAGAGAGACAGAGGCAGAGACAGAGAGACAGAGGCAGAGACAGAGAGATGGAGTTAGGGGGAAAGGAAAGAATGACACAGTTCTAGACTTTTAAATATTTTCTTGGGTCCTGCATAGTTCACAATAAAAGATTGAATGATGACTGAGTGAGCATTAAGATGTGTAGTATAAAACAACACACACACACACATACACACACACAAACCTCATGGGGCAAAGTTCTTCATGGTAATCTTTAGGAGAAAATGAAGCTAAAATAGAAATATTGAGTAAATACTGTCTCTAGACCACCAGATTAAAAGACTTTTTGACTGAGGTTTTTATGGGTTAAAACAACTAAGGTTGCTGGATGGAATAGTTCTGATTATGATTATGTCTTGTTGGAATCTGAGTAGCTAACGAGAAATGACCTTTCTCATCCAAACCTGTTTGAATTCTAGCACCTGCCAGCCTTCCTGGGAACAGTTAGCTTAAGCATGTGTTTGTTGAAAGCAAGGAACATTCCAATATGATTTTTAGAAGAATCCATTTATTTTGATTCTAAAATATGCTATCAAAAACAAAGAATGTTAAGTTTCTTCTCCAGATGATAGGGGTAAGTACCTGAGAAGGTAAGAGACATCCCTTAATACCTCAGGATAATGAAAATTAAGTTTCAGTCTCAAGGAGCTTTCTCTTCAAGAAAACGTTTGAGCAAATAAATTGAAAACAAAACTGCAGTCTGAGACTAAAGAAAACATGTAGAATAGAAAAGAAATACCTTCGCGGTTAAACAGTTAACATAAATACTTCCTGGAAGTGACAATATCCTACAGAATGAGCTCCTGGAGGCTATTAATAGTGAGCAAGGGAAACATTTTGTCAAGATTATTAAAGCAGTTTCAGTTGCTTAAAATAAAAGAAAAAAATATTCAATTCCAGTAAATCTCTTGAGTCAACAACTCAATTGACCATCTAAGGTGAGAGTATAGCTAAGCAAAAGGCTTAGGGGGAGATGTCACTTAGGGCAACTTTATTAGGCATATTTTAGTCAATCTTCAGCTATACTTTATTCTCTTTGATGGTATCATTAGCAGTCAGTAAGGAGAGGCACAAAGGAAAGGGTAAGGTAATCAGACCACATCATGTTTCAGTAGTCTGGGTAAGAAATCACAAAGTGTTAACTACTTTAGGTTTAGGAATATTTTTCAAAAATCATTTGTTTATGATTCATGTCAAATATATTGTATGTAAGTGGAGACAGCCAAGCAGAGGCAATTTGCAAATGTAGAGGAGGAGAGTACATGTGGTTCTGACACTATAAACATCAGGGATGAAAGAAAACACATTAGACAAGCAAATGAATGACCAATGAATACATGGACTTAGGCAGCAAAACCCAAATAAAGTATTACCTGTCAAAATTGGGAAAGGTTCATATATACCATGAGTTTTCAGATAACAGAGTTGTCAGTAGTTATTGTTAGATGCAGGTGTATGAGTGGGATGGTGAAGCATGATTTAAAAAGACACCTCCATATTAGGGTTCTCTAGAGTAACAAGTTTGGTAGGATGATTTTACACATATACAAAGATAATTGATTAGAATGGCCTACAAGCTGTGGGCTGTGTAGTGCAACAATGAATATCTTCTAGTGGAAATGGCCAAAATTCAGTAGCTGTTCAGATCATCAGAATAGATGACTCAGTACCCTCGGTCTGCTACTGATGTCTTGCATGATCCCTAGGACCTGCTGCTCTTCAGTCTATATTGAAATACTGAAGAAATGATTTTTAATACCAGTGAAGAAATGACTCTGCAACAAGACAGAGGAACTTCCACAAGAGAATGATGGCAGACAGGCAAAAAAGAAAAATTCCCTTCTTCCATATGATTTTATGTAAATTGCTACTAGAAGGGGTGGCCCAGATTTAGAGTAGGCCTTTCCAATTCAGTTGAAAAAGTAGCTCACAGGTATACACAGTTGCTTGGGTTTGGGCCTTGATATTATCTCATTAAACGAAGGACTTTACCCCTTTTAAAGATGTCCCTGTCAGTGGTCATATTCTCATTGTGTACATTTGTGTGCTAAGGTTGGAGAACTATGATGATGAACAGATGTTACTTTTATATAGACTAAATAGGGCAGACCATGACTATAAGTTAAATGATCACCTTATACAATTCTGCACTTGATTATTGAGTTGTAGAAAGATTTCCCAGTGACAAAATTAAATATCTGTGTATTTAGCAAACTTTCAGCATAGGTGCTGATGTTTTTCTTTCTTTTCAGTTATCCATAATTGAGAAAATTATTCTAATGGATCCTATGTCATCAGAACCACCTCCAATCCCTTGATACTGATCACTTAAAATGAAGCCATACAATAATATTAAACACTATATAAAAAGTGACCTAAGTGGGGAACTCATCTCACTCTGAGTCAAGATAGCTTGTAAATATGTCCCCTGTAGAAGGAGAGTCATACCTAATCACTTCTACAATTAAAAGAATATCCATATATTGAAGAACACACAACAATAATTAAAGAATCCTGAATTTAAAAGAGAGCATGAAGGGTACATGGCTTGCTTTGACAGAGGAGCATGAAACATGGAATTAATGTAATTGTGTTATAATTTCAAAATGAAAAAGATACCCATGAATATGTTTGAATTAGAGCCACATGCTCCTCTTAAAGGTTAGAACCTGCAGAAATCTAAAATATACGTATCTAACTTGACATATCTAACTCCTGCGATGGTTCTAATATAGCACATCAAATCCAAGACAGGGTATTGAGACACAGAGTGGCAAAACTCTAGTCAGTAATTTTTCTTGTGGAATTCCTTTGCTGTGGTTCTTTTTATAAAATATTTTGTAATTCTCTATAGCTATAGAATATCAGAAAGAGAGGATAGAGGAAAGTGTTTTCTTTCTGGAATATTGCAGTGCCAAGTCACTAGAATGAAAGATTAAGATGACTATGCAGTTGTAAAGAGATGTAAAATAAGAAATAATTTTTCAAGCACCATGGTGTACTTGTAATAGTTATTGATGGAAATGGAAGTGAAGAAAGATAAATGGACAATATATTGTATGAAGTTTGAAAAATTAGTTGCTCTGGGTACATTTGCGGGGAAATGAAATAAAGGAATGCCAAGTTCCTGGCAGTATTTTTGGAGGACTTATGTAGAAATGGAGATTTGGGTTCTATCTAGTTTATATTTCCCATATAACTATCTTGGAAAAGGGGATGTGGCTCAAGGTGTGATGAGAGTACATAGATGATATCATAGGGGTATTATGATTCTCTATAAATTATGAAATAAAGAGAACAGACAATACAATTTCAAATTAATCAGGATTCAACTAGAATGTCCACATTCATATTTTCTTCCAAACATATTAAATTGCATCATGCTATGCTTTGTGAGTTTACCATTTGGATTTCATTTTTCTACCTGTTCTTTTGTTTTTTCATGTGGAAATGATATAACATTCTGACAAAGCAACTGGAGGTATGAAGGCTTCATTATAGCTTGCAATTCAAGACCATCATGACAGTCATGTCAAAGCAAAAGAAGCTTGATCTAGCCAGTCACATCTCATTCATAAACAGGAATCAGAAGGAAATGAGTACATGCTGTTGCTTACCTCCTTCATCTGACTGGAAAATCCACCCTGAATCAAGGAATGATACAATTCATACTGCCCAGAGTCATGACCTTCTACTTCAATGAAGGCAATCAAAATAACCCTCTATAACTATGGCCAAGAAACCATGTCGCCTGTGGTTCTATATTCTGGATAATTAATATCAGTAATCAAATCCTCATCTTCTTTCTTGAGTCTCTTTCCAAAGTTATGAAAACCAGGTTTAGATTTAAATTTTAAACTATGTTTAAACATTTGTGGAAAATGAAACAACATAATTCCCTAGGTTGAAATTTATAACAATTATTCAATGTTATATGTACCCTTTAGTATTTATTTACATTTTATTGTTGGCTGTAAAATTTTAAGTGGGAGAAGGACAGAAGAGATGGTTAGATGGCCATGAAAATGAATGGATAGCTACAACTGATGCAGATAAAGAGTTGGAGGGCATCTCCAAGACTAGACAGAGATCTGGCATAAAGGAGGTACCCGGGGATGTATAGTCATGATATAGATACAGATATGAATCACTACAAAGTGGATATAGAACCTGAAGATGGCACTTTCTATAGCCAGACAGGAAACCCAGTGGAGCAATAAAGACACCCACATACCCATAAAATTTTTAATCCAAATTTATCCTGTCTACAAGAATTTCAGGCATGGCAGAGGGCGAAGAGATTGAGAAAATGACCAACCAATAACTGGTCCAAATTGAGACCCATCCCATTGGAAAGCACTAATCCCTAACACTATCAATGACACTCTGTTATACTTGGAGATAGGAGCTTGTTGTTCTCTGAGAGTCATCACCCAGCATCTGACTCAGACAAATACAGATATTCACAGCCAAACAATGAAAGGAGCTTGGGGACTCTTATGGAACAATATGAGGGATTATGGCCTCCAAGGAGGATAATAACTCCATAGGAAAAGAAACAGAGTCAACTGACAAGGATCCTTGGGGCTCTCAGGGTCTGAACCATCAACTAAAGAACATACACAGGCTGGACATAGGCCTCTCCTCTCATATGTAGCAGATGTGCAGTTTGGTCTTCATGTGGGTCCTAAACAAGTAGTAAGCTATTGCCTGTAAGTAGGTTATGTTCTACTAGCTAGGCTGCTTTGCCTGGACTCAGTGGGAGACAAAGCTCCCATGCTTAGAGAGACTTAAAGTGCTGAGGTGGGGGATATAAAGGGTCCTCCACCAGCTCAGAGGAGAAGGGGTGGGGGCATGGTGGAAGGATCATGGGTGAGGAGGAACAGGAGAATGACAGTGAGCCAGATGAAAAGTGAATAAGAAAAAATTTTAATTTAACTTAATTTTTAAAAAAGAAAAGGAGGGCGGTGGTGGCGCACGCCTTTAATCCCAGCACTTGGGAGGCAGAGGCAGGAGGATTTCTGAGTTCGAGGCCAGCCTGGTCTACAAAGTGAGTTCCAGGACAGCCAGGGCTACACAGAGAAACCCTGTCTTGAAAAAACCAAAAAAAGAAAAAAAAAAGAAAAGGAAACAATCATGGTTTTATGAATCAGCCTGGCCAGAGAAACAAGTGGCCTGTAGCAACACTGTCTCTGTCTATTTGCAAAACAATATTTGTTCACTTATAAAATTTTAAGCCAGAAAGAGCATCCAAACTACCCCAGGCTCAAGACCTTACTCCCATTTTTCTCCAAGATCTGTCAGAGCACCAGGGTAGGTAAGAGAGAAGCTAGTCTTCTGTGATTTTCTTTCAGAAAACATGGATACTGTATACATGAATCAACTACTTCTTTTCCTCAGTAGGTATTAAGCGTAAATTACAGTATAACCTTGTTGCACTCCACAGACCCAAAGAAACTAAACAAAACAAAAGGTTCAAATAAGAAGGCTTGAATCACACTTATAAGGGGCAATAGAATAATCATAGGAGGCAGATGGAAGGAGGGAACTGGGAGGGAGAGGGGTGGGAAGGGCCATTGGTCATCAGATCAGGTGTGGGGAGAAACAGGAGGGAGTGCCGGAGTGCCAGGAGAATGAATGGAAATCTGAAGCTGGAAGGGGTCCAGGAATGGAGAGCATCTTGAGTACCTGCCACAGACCTAGGATGGGTGAGTCTCCCAGGACTCAATGGGGTTAACAGCTGATAATCACAGCAGTTGGGACATGGAATCTGAAGTGGACACCTACTATAGGGAAGCAGGAACCCCAGTGGAGCAATAGTGACACCAACCCATCTACAAAACTTTCCACCCAAAATTTATCCTACATACAGGAGTTGAAGAGAGAAGAATGGAGCAGAGACTCAGGGACTGGCCAACCAATAACCCAACTTGAGACCCATTCCATATGCAAGCACCAATTCTGACACTATTAATACTCTATTGTGCTTGCAGACAGGGGCCTAGCAAAACTGTCTTCTGAGAAGCTCCACCCAGAAGCTGACTGAAACAGGTGGAAAGATTTACAGCCAAACAGTGGATGGAGTTCATACACTCTTAAGGAAGAATTAGGGGAAGGATTGAAGGCCCTAAGGGGATCGAAACTCCACAGGAAGACCAACAGAGTCAACTAACTCAGATCCTTAGGAACTCCCAGAAAATGAACCATCAAAGGAGCATACAGGAGTTGGACCTAGGCCTCTGGTCTATTTGTAGCAGCCAGTGCAGCTCAGTTTTCATGTGGGTTCCTCAACAACTGGAGTAGGGGCTATCCCTAAAACTCTTGCCTGTCTGTGGAATTCACTCCTCCTACTGGGCTGTCTTGAGTGAGGATGTGCCTATGTCTGCAGAGACATCATGTGCCAGGGTGGAAGGATACACAGGGTTTCACTCTCTCAGAGGAGAAGGGGAAAGTGATGGGAGAAAGGATTGTGTGCAGGTGGGACCGAGATAGTGGTGGCGGTGGTGTGATTTTATATTTTAAATTACTTTTTATCTCAACCACACTATTTACTTAATACCTGAGATTTTGCTCTATTTCACTAATATCCGTTGTATTTATGCTTGAAACTGACCAGTGTACTTCAGTTCCCCATTAAGCTGTTCTTCCTAATCTCTGTGATAGTATTTCTTATTTCTTATTGCTGTGAATTTAGTCGATAACCACAGCAGACTCTAGGCTTGCCATTTACTGGGAAGACACCACACTGAATATTTTGTGCATTGGGCTTCTGCTGTTTAAACTTATCTACAAACTAGTTTCTCTTACTTCAGCTATATTCTTGTCATGGGAAATGTCCCTTCTCACCAACTTAATTAAGAGTCCTCAAATTCTCCATGTCCTGAAGCAAACTGAGCTAAAGCAATCTGTTTTCCCACCAAGAACTGCAAGGTCAGTTTTCCAGCTTTACGCATGTATGACACTCATTGTATTACCATATATACCACAAAAACTACTATGGACTTTTGTTTTTAAAATATTTCAGAACCTTGAAAACGAAATGCTTTAAAGGCTGGAGGGATGGCTAAGTTGGTAAATTATTACTGAACAAGTATTAGGGTCCAACTTAGACTGCCAGAACCACATTAAAAACTGAGTATAATAATAATTCTGTACTGTAGTATAATAAGAGAACCAGGAGACATGGAGTCAGTGGTTTTCAAAGCCCATAGGAAACATTTCTTAAAAGGCAAGATGGTAAGTGACCGAGAAAGACACTTACAAATAGACCACTAGCCTCTAGCAGGCATGCACACATCTGAAATAACCACTTATTGTTGCACTTTTTAAATCAACATGCTTTAAGTACTTAGCATTCACTGTGAATAATTTCAATGCTCTCTTCTTCTTTCTTATACTTTTTTGCTATTTGATTTCCTGGTGTTGACATAAATTTTCAGCCTATAAACTTAATAAAGAATGGGGACAAATCTATCTATACACAAAGAACACATTCATTCAATTAGCATTTGGGACACACCAGTTGTTCAAAAAGTATGAATTGCACGAATGAATGATTTAACATTAGTGCTTCTTATAAAGCAATTCTTCTTACAAGGGCATCCATGGGGTTGGGCCCCGTTCTCGGATCTGACTCTCTCCCCTAGAAACTTCATTTTAAAACCCTGATGATTTTTCTGTACCTGTTACCCGTGTCTTTGTCAAAAATTCTGAACTGTTCATTACCTTCAGTATTCTGATCTGGTATCCTCCAGGCTTTGTACAAAATCAATAAAATTTTCCAGCAAATACTAGCCATCACAAGCTGAAAAAGAAATCCATTTTATTGCTGAGAATATAAGCTTCACAATGAGTTAAAAAACCTGATTCAGTTACTGATGTGTTCATTTAACCTCTGCTAAGGACAAAAATTATGAATCATTGATTTTAATTTTCTAATAAAAATCATGTCATCTTTTAATAAGCAACTTACTGTGATATGCCAGGGTCTTGGGTCCCATAAATAAGGATTATGGTTAAAAGATGTTGAAGGGAGAATTTCAATATAAAAATCAATGGAGAAACCTAAAAACTGAAATGAATCATAATCAAAAGCAATCTGTTCTTGTGACACTGCAAGAACATAGATAAAGGAAATTCTCAACCCATTACCCAATCCTGAATAAAGTAGTAAAATAGAGAAGAAAAAAATAACAAAAACATATGTAAGTAAATAACAACATTAATATCATTAATAATGACAGCTTTCACTATACCTCAGGATCTTGGGTGGAAATTTAGATTACTCCAGGGGTCTGAATATAGTTCACATCTGATGCAACTCAGGCAGAATGTCTGATTCCTTAACATAAATTATCATATTTAATACTTAGAGTCATCCTTGGAGGACTGTATTTTAATGTCCATGTTTAAAATGAGAATGAACTCAGAGATGTTGAATCGCTGGCATGAAATCCCAGTTTACATATGATCCAGTTAGATTGTATTGGGCTTTTTTGGGGGGTGGGTAATATTCACTGTCCCTCCCAAATGTAGGAAAATATTCCTTAAAAAAATCACTTTTCCAATTGGTGAAGATTTAATTACTTTTCAGTGGAATTACAGGCCATTTTTCTTTTTCATTTTTTAATAGTTCATCCCCAGAGCAACCCTCAGTTATTGCTCAGGCTACTTTTAATAAGCACTGGCATTTAGATTCTTGCATATGACAGCGAGGATGGTGCCACTGCCAGCTAGAGCTTATTTTCTGTGAGCAACATTTAATCAAAAGTGACCCATGATTTCAAGCTCCACTGCCTAGCACCAAGCTCCTCACCAAATGCAGCTTCATTTTGTTCCTCACTTAAGTTTAGAATATAAATGGGAATCCCAAGAAAAACTTCATTCTTCTAAAATTTATAGAACATCTTTATTTCTATGCGTTTTTTTTTAATTTATGAGAAATGTGTGGAAAAATTGAAAACTTGCTAATAAAGCCCATTTTAGATGATGTTCATTTTAGTATGTTTGTATACATCATTGCCTATTTATTCTGATGAGTGCTTTCAGGAATAAAAGAGAAAATATTTACTCAAAACTCAACCCCGTCTCCAACTTATATCTGAACTCTCAAATATTCTAAGGGAATTTCCCGAACTTCTCAGTAAGAGAAGACCAGAGCAACTCTCAAGGAGACAAGGGATGCTAGTCATTAAACCCATTGTGTCAATAGTGAGTGCAAAAGTCTAGACTCCACCCCACACCTTATTGCAATAGCATCATGAATTATGCTTTGTCAATGAACATATTTTTAATTGTATCAATTGTTATGATGAGGCATCCACCATAATGTTTTCAGACTAGATAACTGCCTAGACACTTTCTTCTCTTTCTGCCTGAGTCCAGCTTTAAGCTTCTAGACTTTTCCCTTCCTATTAGTTTTGTTAGCATTTTATTTCAGAACTGAGTATCTAGGCATCTTAAGAGTCATGGGGATGACATTCTATATGAATGTAGAGTGCCACAAGAAAAAAATGGTTGGTTGTGTGTCAAGATTGAAGAATTTTTTTAAAAGAGCTTAGAAGAAAAGGGTCAAGGTAAATATAAATAAATCACAAATAGGAAAAGGTTAAGTAACTTGCTAGATTTATTGTTTTTAATAGTACCCTCAATTGTATATGGTAATTTGATTCTTTCTGAATGCATAATGGACTTTTTCTACTAAGAAAAAGAAGGCAGTTTCAAATGCTCTCTTTATGACATGTTCAGAGATGATGATCTAATGTTTCCCTTAACCATCCTTCATATTTACTACTGAGGGGTATATAGATTTATTTATTTAGGTTTTACATATTTATGACAAGAAACACATCATTATGCTAATGAATATTAAGGATAAAGCACTTAGTTCAAAAATAAACAATGCAAAAGGCTGGAAGGTATCAAAACTTAGCACCAGACTTTCTCATATAAATTAATTAATTTTAAGACAAGGCCTCATTCTATCATCAAGAATGGCCTGGAATTTTCTATGTACACTAGTGTAGCTTGACACTGTGTCATTCCTCAAAACTCAGGCTCCTGAGTGCTGAGGTGGGAGGTATATACCACTCTGCCCAGTGACAACTAAATAAACTATGAATACAGTGCCTACTACTATTATATTTGGTATCTATTTATACTAGCATTAATTCCCACAATTGCTGTTACATTAATAGATCTTAGTCATGCCCTTTTAATTTTGAGATATAGTATAATAAAGGGTGGTCAAGACCTCAAAACAACCTTTCTGTCTCAGCTACTGAGCATTGGGATTGTTACAATATATACTGTTGTGCACAAGTCAATTATAAGCTTGTGATAATACTACAAGTTTAGAAAACTGGATCATAGAAGGGGTTTAAAAGATTTCTAAACTTGACAAAACAGTTTGTTTCAAAAGAGTCATATGTTTCAAACATGGGCCAGTAGGACTAAATATTTCCTTAAGTAAAAGAATTTTAAGATGAGGAGGTAAAGGACCATTCTTAATAGCAAGAAGCTGGAAAGAACCCAGATGTACCTCAACAGAGGAATGGATGCAGAATATGTGGTACATTTACACAATAGAGTACTACTAGATATTAAAAACAATAAATTCATACCATGTGTGTTCTTTTGTGATTGGGTTACCTCACTAAGGATGATATTTTCAAGTTCTGACCATTTGCCTAGGAATTTCGTGAATTCATTGTTTTTAATTGCAGAGTAGTATTCCATGGTGTAAATATACCACATCTTCTGAATCCATTCCTCCGTTGAGGGACATCTGGGTTCTTTCCAGCTTCTGGCTATTATAAATAAGGCTGCTATGAACATAGTGGAGCATGTGTCCTTATTGCATGCAGGTAAAGGCTCTGGGTATATGCCCAGGAGTGGTGTAGCCAGATCCTCCAGGAGTGTCATGCCCAGTTTTCTGAGGAACCACCAGACTGCTTTCCAGAGTGGTTGTACCAGCTTGCAATCCCACCAGCAGTGGAGGAGTGTTCCTCTTTCTCCACATCCTCACCAACAACTGCTGTCTCTTGTGTTTTTTATCTTAGCCATTCTGACTGGTGTGAGATGGAATCTCAGGGTTGTTTTGATTTGCATTTCCCTAATGACTAAGGATTTTGAACATCTCTTTAGGTGCTTCTCAGCCATTAGATATTCTTCAGGTGAGAACTCTTTGTTTAGCTCTGTACCAGAATCTCGGAATACCCTAGACACAATTCGCATATCAATAGATTTCTAAGAAGATGGAAGGAGAGACCTCTGGTCCTGGAAAGACTGGATGTAGGGGAATGCCAGGACAGAGAAGCGAGAGGGGTTTGAATGGGGAAAAGAGGGAGGGAAGGGGGCTTATGGGACTTTCGGGGAGGGAGGAAACGTGAAAGGGGAAATGATTTTGAATGTAAAGAAAAAAAACATTCCAAAACAATAAAATCTGACAATATACTAAAAAAAAAAAAATAAATTCATGAAATTCTTAGGCAAATGGATGGAGCTAGAAAATATCATCCTGAGTGAGGTAACCCAATCACAAAAGAACACACACGGTATGAACTCGCTCATAAGTGGATATTAGCCCAAAAACTTAGAGTACCCAAGATACAACTCACAGAGACCCCGGTCCTGGAAAGATTGGATGTAGGGGAGTGCCAGGACAGAGAAGCAAGAGGGGGTTGAATGGGGAAAAGAGGGAGGGAAGGGGGCTTATGGGACTTTCAGGGAGGGAGGAAACGGGAAAGGGGAAATGATTTGGAATGTAAATAAAAAAACTTAGAAAATAAATAAATAAAAAGAAGGAAGATCAAAGTGTGGATACTTTGGTCCTTATTGGAAGGTGGGTCAAAATACTCATGGTTCACCGCCAACCAATAGACTGAGCATAGGGTCCCCAATAGAGCAGCTAGAGAAAAGACCCAAGGAGCTGAAGAGGTTTGCTACCCTGCAGTAGGAATAATATCTACCAACAAGTACTCCCCCCTCCCCCAGAGCTACCAGGGACTAAACCGCCAACCAAAGAGTACACATGGTAGGACCCATAGCTCCAGCTACATATGTAGCAGAAGATAGTCATTTCAGACATAAATAAGAGGAGAGGCCATTGGTCCTATGAAGGCTTGATTCCCCAGAATAGGGGAATGCAAGTCAGGAAATTGGGGGGGTGGGAGAGTGAATCAGGGGAGGGTGAATGGGAAAGGGGGTTTTCAGAGAGGTAACAAGGAAAGAGGATACCATTTGAAATGTAAATAAAGCAAATATCTAATTAAAAAATAATAAAAAGTGGGTAGGTAAGAGATGCTCTTATTTAGACACATATATATATCGAAGAAGGAAAGGACAACTCCAAAGATCTGTATTAAGTGAGAATTTTATATGGTACCACTAACAAATAACAAAAGCTATAGGTATTTTAGTGTGAAGTTCAGATTATAGACTCTCTTGCTCAGTTGTGTTTAATGCAGTTGTATATAGGAAATTATGAATTTGGTAACAGAATTTTTCTTTTGTAATTTTTTTTTAAATTTCCTTTTTTATTAAACATAGATTTTTTTTTCTCATGAAATACATTCTAATTATGTTTTGCCTGAATTCTATTCCTGCTAGGTTCGTTCTCTTTGTGTCTGTCATTAGGAAATAAGAAGACCTCTAAAGGGCAATAATAAAATAAAGTAAAACAAAAACTAGCACTTTGGAAATGGACAAAACAAACAAGGAAAGAGCCTAAGAAATGATACAAGATACACAAACTCAGTTATTCACATACTTGGGTATCCCATAGAAAAGCTGAATTGGAACCCATAATATATAGCAAAGGACTTGTAGGGCAAAATGAGAGAAGAAATTTATAAATAAAATAAAATAAAAACTAACAAAATTACAGAGAAAAAATTGAAATGCCCTGACATGGCATTGTGTGTAAGAGGAACCTATGAAGGGATCATGAAGTTAATTTTCTTTTGGCCACCTACTACTGGGTATGTATCCTGCCCTAAAGAGTAGTTTGATTTTCCAGTTACACTCCATTAATAAAACTAAAATTTCATTTGCAAGTGGGGTTCAATTTGGCTTTATAATTTGGTTAGAGATGGAAACATGTCTACTTATCCTCTTATCTCTAGAACAAGAAGGAGGAGGAAGATGAGAAAGAAGATGAACACCAGGAGGAGAAAAGGGTCAGGAGAAGAAGAAGCAGAGAAGCAGAAACAGGAGCAGGAGAAGAACAAGAGGAGGAGGAGGAAGAGGAAGAGGAAGAAGGAGAAAGAGGAGAAGAAGAAGAAGAAGAAGAAGAAGAAGAAGAAGAAGAAGAAGAAGAAGAAGGAGGAGGAGGAGGAGGAGGAGGAGGAGGAGGAGGAGGAGGAGGAGGAGGAGGAGGAGAAGAAGAAGCTGGAATTTGAGGTAAATCAAGTTCTATCTTTCAGAAGATTATCATACTGATTTCCATGGTAGTTTTCAAGTTTGCATTTACACCAGAAATAGATGAGTGTTCTTTTTACTTCACACCTTCACCATCATTAGCTGTCACTTTTAAATTTATTTATTTCAGCCATTCTGAAGAGAGTAGGATGAAATCTCAATGTTTCTTTGCAATTTCCTAGTGACTAAAGATGTTGAGAATTTTAAGTGTTCCCCAGCAACTTGAATTTCTTCATTTACTAATTCTACCAGTTTTCTAACCACAGCCTCTTCTGACAAATTTTATTATTTTAGTACATTTTGATTAAAATATAATTCATCATCATTCTAATTTTTCTTACTCTATCCACCTTCTCCCATACTCCCTCTGTTCAGTGTCTGCCATGTTCTCTTTCATATTACTAGTATCATCTTTTCCCTTCATCCACCTCTTTCTTCTCCTCCTGTCTTCTCCTCCTTTTGTCTTCTTCTTCTTCTTCCTCTTCTCCTTTCTCTTCCTCCTCCTATTCCTCTTCCTCCTGCTCATGCCCCTCCTCTTCTTCTCTTTGAATGTACGTAAAACCAGGTGAGTCCATTTTGATTGGTGTAAGCTCTTTTCAGGGCTAAGCTTTCATAAAAAAAAAAAAAAAAAAAAAAAACAAAAAAAAAAAAAAAACACTTCTCTTTACTGTAAATGAAAACCTTCACAGAAATCATACTTTGACACAATGCAGAAATCAATAGATCATGATGATACAAATCCAATTTTGACATTTGTAGTAGAGATCTGCACTATGGTAAGGTAACACTGTAGAAGAGGATACAGAAAATTTATAATAGCCAGAATGCTAGGAACTCTTCATGAAACTGTCTCTCTCATAGGAATGGCTGAATAAACACTTCGTTTCTGAAGCACCTCTCTTGGCCTTCAGTAAGAAATAAGTGGGGGGTTGAATGGGGAAAAGAGGGAGGGAAGGGGGCTTATGGGACTTTCGGGGAGGGAGGAAACGGGAAAGGGGAAATGATTTGGAATGTAAATAAAAAACCTTAGAAAATAAAAAAAAAGAAAGAAATAAGGGGGATACATTTCTAAACACTGAATCCTCAAACAGCTTCTTGATATTACAAACATCCAAAAAGAACAGAGTACCAAGTGTTAAGAGTTGACTTCCATGCAAAAATCATTGAAAATATGTATTCTTTTTTCTCCACTTTTATTTATGGAGAATAAATTATTTTCTTGTGTCATATATTCTGATGATAGTTTGCTATCACTCTACTCTTCCCAGTCCCTTGCCACCTCCCCTTATATCTGGATATCCTCCCTTTATGTCTCTCATTACAAAACAATAGATTGCAAAAGAAATAATATCCAAACATGACTAAACAAAATACAATGATATGAAGTAAAATATAGCATATCAAATTTGGACATGGCAACACAACAGGAGGGAAAGAGTTCAAAGAGCAAGCACAAGAGTCAGAGACCATTTTGTTCACATTATTAGTATTCATAAAAATGCTAAGCTAATGACTATAATATATACATCGAAGGTACAGTGTAGACCCCTATAGGCCCTGTGCTTGCTGCTCTGTGAATTCATATATATCTTGCTTCATTGGTTTAAAGGGCCATGTTCTCCTGTTGTCTTCCATTTCCTCTAGCTCTTAAAATTCTGCTTCCTCTTCCATGAGATTCTCTGAGCTCTAAGGTTCAGAATTTGAGGTAGACTTCATACTGATCTCTCTCCCTCCCTCCCTCCTTCCCTCCCTCTGTCCCTCCTCCCTCCCTCCCTCCCTCCCTCTCTCCCTACTTCCCACCACAATGTCTGACTGGGTCATTGCATCTGTTCCCCAGGTGCTTCCCAACCCACCCACCCACTCCCACTGCCACCTCACCAAACTTCATATGGAAAAAGAAAAAAAGTTATCTAAAACAAACTTGAAAGAAATTGATGGATGCCCCAATATTCCCAATTTCAAATAGTACTACAGCACTATTATAATAAAAAAAGCAAATGGTATTGTCATTAAAACAAATACAAGAATAAATGTAATTGAATTGAAGACCCGGATATAAGTCTCCACACACATAGATACAGGATAACTACTCCTTGTTTTTCTAGTTTTTGTTTTGTTTTGTTTTATCATTTTTGTTTTTGTTTTTGAGAAGGGAAAGCAAGATTTAGGAAAGGTTAGGACTACCAGTGAGATGAGCCCCTTGTCAATAACATTTTGTTATTGATAGTGAGTCTTATGATATTTTCATATTGGATAAACAATATCATTTATAAAGTGTTCTTGGATGAATTTATAATGACATGCATGATAACATTTTTGAGAGGCTGATACTGACTAAACTTGCACATACACATAATTTATAATTTCAGCTCACATTTTTCTAATATTTCACAAAGCAACAGTTTGTTAAGGGTAAAGCAGTTTCTAATATCAGAATATTTTGCATTGGATGAAACAATCTAAAATATTTACCACTAGGTGAAAAATAGAAGATTTGTCATGAATTTGACTTCATATTTTAATTTTATGCTTAATTATTAAAATAATATATTTACTAATTCTTTGAGAATTTAATGTTGGTAGATTTAATGAAAATCTCCCCTATAGACTGATGTATTTGCATGTTTAGTTGCTAGTTACTGAAACTATTTAAGAAGAATTAGGATTTATGTCCTTTTTGGTGTAGATATGTTTTTTTTTTTTGAGGAAATATGGCTGTACCTGGAATTTTTACTTGGAGGTTTCAAAAACACAAGCCAGGTGCAGTCTCTCTTTCTCTGCCTGAAGATTAGGATGTAAAGAACTCAGTTACTATCCAGTGTTATACCTGTTTGTTTCTCACTGTGATGATCACAGATTAACACACTACAACTGTAAACATGCCCCCAATTAAATGGTTTATTTTATAAAACTTGCCTTGCCCTTACTAAGTCATTACAGAAATTGAACAATCATTAAGGTGCTCATATGATGTATTTTGAATATATTTACCACTTGCAGCTCCTGCTATCTCTTCCTACACCATTCTATCCATCCAACTTTGTGTATTCTTATTTCTTGTTAGATTATCTTTAATATATCAAGTCCAGTTTATACCTGGCTAACAAGTTTGTTCAGAATGCAAAATCAACCCCATTAAAGGAAACTGACTCTTATTCACATGGGCACTATCAAATAAATGCTAAAAGCTCTGCAGAAGGGCTGAGATTTCTTGTCCTGTTCCCCATCATGTTGTGATTTGTTTCTGGCTTGAGCTTGGTAAAATCTTGTGTATGATATCAAAATCACTGAGAGCTTATGATTTGGCTTGTTGTATCAAGAAAAGTTTCCTCAAAGTCACCTACATCCTCTCACTTTTTTAAAATAGCCAAGCTTCCCAAGAACAAATGAGATAAAAACATTCATTTTAGTTTTGGGTTTTTGATGATTTTTCTACAATCTTGTCAGTCATGGACCTGTGTTAATTTCAATCTAATACAAGAAAGAGCGCCACTGATGATGGTTGGGAAAGGCACTAATCTCACTCATATTTGATTCTGTTTTCAATAATCATTGAGCTAATGATCCTAGTAGTTCATAGTGAACTCTTACATGTTACAGATACATTATGTTGAACTTAGTATTTACTTCTCCTACAATATTTCTTTGATGATCATAGAGAAAATAAGATATGTATTCAAAGAACTTCTCTAGTTCATCTAATTAGTTGGTTATACTTTCTACAGTGTAGACAACTCTTCATCTTATTTTCATGGTTTTAGCTGTCATAACCTTAAGTATTTGATATATAGAATAAATTCTCTCACACAGAAGTGCTAAATAAAGGTTTGATAGATTGATACAGCACATCTTATAACATTGCTAATTATCTGTACTTCTGAAATATGAAGTTGCTGCTTTTATTAAGGGAGAATCAAATGATAATAATTAGTTTACAGAAGAACATTTGTTTAAATTGATAAGACACATTGAAACCAATCCCTATGTAAGTTTTAAGTGCAATTCAGTATAAGTGAAACTATGTGAACAATTTAGAAATTTCCATGACATCTTTGATTCCCTGGGGAAGGCAGATCTAATTGTCTTGAAAATGTTATCCCATAAACTATCAGGGGCACTTTTCTTTAGGCAAAAGCAATAATGTTCTATGTCCTTCAAAATATCTCCAAAACCATTTGAATTTGCTCTTGAGGAAAAAAATGTGACAATTTTCAGAGTAACGGAAAAAGTTATTCAGGGTCTTAACCATCTACAATAACATGTTCCAGACCAGAATGCACTTATCACCTGCACACATGGATTTTAGGTTTGTTTGTTTTTTTTTCCTGTTTTTATAACATCTATTGGCTTGGATCCTGTGTTGATTTGTTCATCTTGTTGGAAGGCAGAAGCAGAACACCTGCCTTCACAGATGCTCCAAGTCTCAACTAGACACTGAGATGTAAACTGATATGAAGAGAATTGCTGCATTTTCTTCATACATAAAAATTAAATGCAATTAACAGACTTCCATGTATACACAGAATTATCAGGAATTAGCTTATTAAAAGTCCACAGATTAATTAATTTTAGACTATTTACAACTAACTAGCCCCTTTTACTTCCCTAGGCAGATTAAATTTCTCTATCATGTGTTTCTTCATTTGCTCACAAGCACAGAATTTGCCTCTTGGAACAGAGTTTCCAATAATACAGTAATGAATTTACTACCAAGTAAGTATTATTTTAAATGTGTCTTTATGGGATAATCCATTTGTAGATTCTTCTGCAGAAGCACATAATGCAATGCATACCATTCAGTTTTCATTGGGTCTTTTTCTTTTCATTTTTTCTTTCTTTTTTATTGGATATTTTATTTATTTACATTACAATTGTTATCCCTTCTCCAAATTACCCCCAGAAACCCTTTATACCATCCCCTCTCTTCCTGCTTCTATGAGAGTGTACCCCCATCCATCCACTCCTGCCTCCCTGCCCTTGCATTCCCCTACACTGGAGAATCAGGCTTCATGGGACAAAGGGCCTCTCCTCACATTGATGCTGGACCAGGCCATCCTCTGCTATATGTAAGGCTGGAGTCATGTGTCCCTCAAGGAGTACTCTCGGTTGGTGGTTTAAACCCTGGGAGCACTGGTTGTTTGATATTGTTGTTCTTCCTATTCAGTTTCAAATCCCTTCAGCTCTTTCAATCCTTTCTCTAATGCCTCCATTGCAGAAGCTGTGATCAATTCAATGGTTGGTTGCGAGCATCCACCTCTGTATATGTCAGGTTCTGGCAGAGACTTTCTAGAGACAGCTATATCAGACTCCTGTCATCATGCCCTTCTTGACATTCACAATAGTGTCTGCCTTTGGTGACTGTATATGGGATGGATCCCCAGGTGGTGCAGTCTCTGGATGGTCTTTCTTTCAGTCACTGCTCCACATTTTGTCTCCATATTTGCTCCCATGAGTATTTGTTATCCCTTTCTAAGAAGGACTGAAAGACCCACACTTTGGTCTTCCTTCTTCTGTGAATTGTATCTTGGGTATTCTGATCTTCTGGGCTAATATCCACTTATTAGTGAGTGCATATCATATGTGTTCTTTTGTGACTGGGTTACCTCACTAATGAAGATATTTTCTAGTTCCATCCATTAGCCCAGGAATTTCATGAATTCATTTTTTTTAAATATAGATAACCCATCACAGAACTGCATCACTCAGTTGGATTATGTATTCATACTGAAATTATTATACATAATACATTAAAATGTTTTCACATATTTATAAAATAATTTATACTATATGAATAGTGTTAATATTAAGGAAATCAGAACATAGGGACCTAATTTGCCTTTTCTCAATGCTAATGTATTCTGACCATTATATGTTTTCATGGTGAAATTATAATATAATCCAAATTTTAGGTAACACTTATATAAAATCATGGGGAATTTATTGTAATTTGTTTTTATTTTCTTTATATTTGTTATATATATGTATATATGTATGTGTGTGTATACATACATATTATCCTATATCAGGATGTATACTTGAAAAGAATCAGAACTTACCTGCTCTGCAGGTAAACTTATGTACACATTCACACACATACAACAGTAAAATTTTAAAAGTAAAACCCTGAAGTTAATAATAACTATGTATTTCATATAACTCAAAATATCCAAATTAGTGTCTTTCAGGTATGACTGCTATAAAATGATTAATGAAATGTTTCTTAGCAATTTATTGAAAAGTAAATAAAAAAGTAATATAAAAATATTGAAAAGTGGTATGTTTATTCTAATTACAGCATCTCTTGGTTTGGAAGAAGTATACTTCAAATGTATTTATCTTTCTGTGTGACTGGCATCTAGTATAATAGGAAGTGTAGTTCTAGAACTCTGAGCCTGTATGAGAGTTTGTTGAAAATTAAATTCTGATATGTGAGTTACTGTTAGGAATCAGAAAGTGTGGCTAAGTAAGAAATGTGAATGCTGAAGACAAATGATTATGGTTAGTTTACCATGTCAACAGAATTTCACCAATGGTGGACCAAAATAATTTCTTTTTAAATCAGGATATGACAACAGAGAAATAAGCATAAGAAATGAAAAGTATAATGCAAATACTATTCATATGGTGTTCATATTATGTCAAGAATTGTTAGTAATCTACTGAATGTGGTTTTGAGTTGGAGGTATATAACACACACTCCATTTTATGCTAGCAACTTTAAAGGCCCCTGATTTTTGTGTCACTGTGTTTTCTAGAATTTTTTTTGTAGAAAGATTTTTCTAGAACCATGTTTTCAATACTGGGAAGATAATGTGTATTGTATTTAAGATCCAGGCCACCCATGTTGCTCCTAGGAAATGGGAAGAAACACTTAAAGGTTGTTGTCATTGAACACATGAAAAATAATAAATTCATTTATTAACATTATTTGTACATAAGCTACTGAAATGTATTGGGAAACCTGAAACACATAAATATGTATTGACTTTCAAGAAGTCATCTCTTACTAGTAACTGTCCACACTGTTGGATCAAAATACCTTGGAAATCCAACTTGATGATGGAAGAGGTATTTTTTTGTTTTTGTTTTTGTTTTTTGTTTGTTTGTTTGTTTTCTGAGACAGGGTTTCTCTGTGTAGCCCTGGCTGTCCTGGAACTCACTCTTTGTAGACCAGGCTGGCCTTGAACTCAGAAATCCGCCTACCTCTGCTTCCCAAGTGCTGGGATTAAAGGCATGCACCACCACTGCCTGGCTTGGAAGAGGTATTTTGCTCAATTTGAGAGTGCAGTCCATCTTGTTGTGCAAAACATGGGAGGAGAAACTGGAGACAAAGTCAAGGAGTGTGAGAAGTGTGTCAGTGTTTGTCTGTCTTCTCCTGTTTATTTAGTGCTGAACTGGAGCTAGTCATGTACTGCTGTCCACATTCAAGCGGGTCTTTCCATATGAACTAAGCTAATATTCTTAGTTTAGGTTTTACTGCTGTAAACAGGCATTATGACCAAGGAAACTCTTATAAGGAGAGCATTTAATTAGAGCTGACTTACAGGTTCAGAGGTATAGTCCTATATCATCAAGGCGGGCACATGGCAACATCCAGGCAGGCATGGTGCAGGAGGAGCTGAGAGCTCTCCAACTTCACCTGAAGGTTGCTAGCAGAATACTGACTTGCAGGTAGTTAGGATGAGGGCTTAAAGCCCACACTCACAGTGACACACCAACTCTAAGAGGGGCACATCTTCTAATAGTGCCACTCCCTGGGCCAAGCATATGTAAACTACCACACTAATGTAAATGACCCCTCACAGAAAAATCCAGAAGCTAACATGATCCACATAGTTCCCCACAGAAAATTTGAGAGACTAGTATACTAAGTGATTCTATGTTCTGTCAAGTTGTCAATCTCTATTAATATCACAACATCTGTTCAATATCATTTCAAAAATTTCAGGTTTATATCCATTTTATAGCAATAAATATTACTAGAATTCATCGGAAGTGATTTTCTCTGATAATAAGCTAAGAGTTATGAATCTTTCCATACTAAAAAGAGGTCTTTTTGGAACTTTACATTATATTCATCTGACAGCAAACCTGTCAAAAAGCAAATTGATGGATGAAATATGAACATAACATTTAAAACACACTCATAAAATCTAGTCGGAGGCTTAAAGTAGAAATGTCTTTATGGGCTGAGTTTTTACGTTCAACAAAAAGAGAAGAGATTGAACTCAAGAAGTTAGACTCCAGAGAGCCAAAAACCCTATTAAAAATGGGGTACAGAGAATTTTCACCTGAGAAATATTGAATAGTTGAGAAGCACCTAAAGAAATGTTCAACATCCTTAGTCATCAGGGAAATACAAATCAAAAAAACCCTGAGATTTAACTGCACACCAGTCAGAATGGCTAAGATCAAAAACTCAGGAGACAGCAGGCATTGGCGAGGATGTGGAGAAAGATGAACACTCCTCCACTGCTGGTGGGATTGCAAGCTGGTATAACCACTCTGGAAAGCAGTCTGGCGGTTCCTCAGAAAACTGGGCATGATACTACTGGAGGACCCCGTTATAACACTCCTGGGCATATTCCCAGAGGATTCTCCAGCATGTAATAAGGACACATGTTTCACTATGTTCATAGCAGTCCTATTTATAATAGCCAGAAGCTGGAAAGAACCCAGATGTCCCTCAGTGGAGGAATGGATACAGAAAATGTGGTATATTTACACAATGGAATACTACTCAGCTATTAAAAACAATAATTCATGAAATTCTTAGGTAAATGAGTGGAACTGGAAAATATCATCCTAAGTGAGGCAATCCAATCACAAAAGAACACGCGTGGTATGCACTCACTGATAAGTGGATATTAGCCCAGAAGCTCAGAATACTCAAGACACAATTCACATTTCAAATGATGCCCAAGAAGAGGGAAGGAGAGGCCCCTTGTCCTGGAAAGGCTTGATGTAGCAGTGTAGAGGAATACCAGGACAGGGAAGCAGGAGGGGATTGATTGGGGAACAGGGGGAGGGAAGAGGGCTTATGTGTCTTTTGGGGAGGGGGGGAACCAGGAAAGGGGAAATCATTTGAAATGTAAATAAAGAATATATCTAAGAAACAATAAATAAATGAATGAATAAAAATGTGTCCCCAGATACTGCCTCATTGGTTTTTTTAATTTTATTTTCTAATTTTTTATTTACATTCAAAATCATTTCCCCTTTCCCATTTCCTCCCTCCCCAAAAGTCCCATAAGCCCCCTTCCCTCCCTCTTTTCCCCATTCAACCCCCTCTCGTTACTCTGTCCTGGCATTCCCCCACATCCAGTGTTTCCAGGACTAGGGGTCTCTCCTTCCATCTTCTTAGAAATCTATTGATATGCGAATTGTGTCTAGGGTATTCTGAGATTCTGGGTTAATATCCCCTTATCAGTGACTGCATACCATGTGTGTTCTTTTGTGATTGGGTTACCTCACTAAGGATGATATTTTCAAGTTCTGACCATTTGCCTAGGAATTTTGTGAATTCATTGTGTTTAATTGCAGAGTAGTATTCCATTGTGTAAATATACCACATCTTCTGAATCCATTCCTCCGTTGAGGGACATCTGGGTTCTTTCCAGCTTCTGGCTATTATAAATAAGGCTGCTATGAATATAGTAGAGCATGTGTCCTTATTGCATGCAGGTAAAGTCTCTGGGTATATGCCCAGGAGTGGTATAGCCAGATCCTCCGGGAGTGTCATGCCCAGTTTTCTGAGGAACCGCCAGACTGCTTTCCAGAGTGTTTGTACCAGCTTGCAATCCCACCAGCAGTGGAGGAGTGTTCCTCTTTCTCCACATCCTCGCCAACAACTGCTGTCTCCTGTGTTTTTGATCTTAGCTATTCTGACTGACGTGATGGCTCAACTGGAGGTCAACATGCAGAAGAATGCAAATTGACCCATTCTTGTCTCCTGGCACTAAGCTCAATTCCAATTGGATCAAGGACCTCCACATAAAACCAGACACACTGAAACTAATAGAAAGTAAACTAAGGAAGAACTTGAACATATGGGCACAGGGGGGAATTTCCCGAATAGAACTCCAATAGCTTATGCTCTAAGATCAAGAACTGACAAATGGGACCTCATTAAATTACAAAGTTTTTGCAAGGCAAAAGACACTGTCAAAAAGACAAAGCACCAACCAACTAACTGGGAAATGATCTTTACCAACCCTACATCCGACAGAGGGCTAATATCCAATATATACAAAGAACTCAAGAAGTTAAACTCCAGAGAGGCAAAAAATTGGGGGACAGATCTAAACAAAGAGTTCTCACCTGAAGAATATCTAATGGCTGAGAAGCACCTAAAGAGATGTTCATCATCCTTAGTCATTAGGGAAATGCCTCATTGTTAAAACCTAGTGAAGACATTGGATCATAATCTTCAGATATTGACCTCTCTGTTAATACCTGGCATTTTCTGTGAACTCAAGTTTCCACATTTATTTAATACAATAAACATAATATAGCATTTGATGTATTATGCATGTCATGGGGATTTTTAGCAATAAGATAGATCAATATTAAGAGATGTTCATATTCTTTTTTCTGGGTTACCTTATGGAAGGACAGCTCATGCTTGCCAAATAATGGTTAATAAATGCTATTTTTAAAAACAGTTCATATTGAATATGCTGACAATTATTTCCAATAAGAAAATGCTAATTAATAAATTAATTTTTCAAGTAGAGCTGTACGTGTTTTACACCTATAATCCAAGTACTTGGAAAGTTGTGGACCAGGCCAACCTGAGCTACTAAGTAAATGAGTAAGCTAGTCAGAGAGGAAGAGGGGAGAATAAGATGCTGTCTGAGGTCAGAAATATTATAAAAGTGAGAAAATACCATTGATCATAAAACGTTTCTGTTAGATATCATGATATTCTATTAGTGTACTTGATGAGCATTTACAAGTTCAAAGATAGAAGTTGTGTTGTCAGTGATGCCAAACGTTGTTAGGCAATAAGGAAAATAAAAATTTGGAGCATTTAAAATATGCCGTTTATGAGATGGTCAAAAGATAATTTTAGAAACAACCATTTGAAGAGGACTGTCAAAGTGTGGAAACAGGCAGGAGTTGTTGGATATAGACTGAGATTGAGTTGCATGTTTTGTGAAAAACAGACACTGAAACAGAATTTCTAAAATTACTTCCTCCTATTTCTATCAACTGTACAATTTGAATTTGTTGGTAAGTCCCCTATGATATAATCTAACATGATAATTAATATACAGCTTGAAATAGGAATGCTGGATAACTATATATGTATAGGTTTAATCATGATTGTTTTCCTGATTAACTGGTTTTCAGTAGATCTTTATGGGACAATGATATCCCAATGCTAAGCAGTCTGATAGGCTAGCATGTTTGAGTTTGCAAACTTTTAGTTCAATGTTTTCCTTAGTATTGTAGGCCAAACTATAGAATTTTTACTTTGGTGTAAACATGGGTCTATTCATGTTTTAACCTCTTTAAATGTTAAATAAACTTAAACTTATAATTGTTGAAATGGGAATGCTATAATATTGCTTCTGTGAGATGAAAATATGAATGAGGTTTTATATATGAAAAAAACGTAAGTTCTATCTGTTAATAAAGCAGCATATACCAATAAATGATTTTCTGCTCCTCTCTGAAAACTCCTGAAAGTGTTCCAAGTAGAAAATTTGATTTTCAGAAATCAAAGTTGTTAATGCATGTAGCTCTCATGTAGCTAAAATTATTTTTGGGGAAAACATCTCCTTACAAGGAAGAAACTGTTACTTAGTGACTCCTATCCATTGATACAAATCAGCTCAGCCCTCTGTGAAGCACAGAGCCACATTTTATGACACCACCACAGTTTCTCAAATGGATCTGTTCATTCCAGTCATCCACCCACACACAACTCAAAGGCTTTTTCTGTCTCAATCCATTCAAGGCAATTTGTTACTAGATTAGTAGATGTTCCCAATTTCGCATCTACATTTCCTTCTAATCATTTCTCTCTATAAAAAAATTAAAAGTTTTATTGAGATATAATTGATATTTAAGAAACTTCATGTATTTTATATGTACAATTTGATTGTTTGGGAAATAGGCAAACACTCACAATACGATTTCCATGTTGACAATAAATCTATTTAACAATACCTCTTAAAGTGTTTTTGTATTGTAACATGCATAAGTGTGTTTATTCAAATATGTGGTCAACACACTTAGAGGGAGATTTTCTGATCTAGTTCTTTCTTCTTAGGTGTCAGAGGGAATTGTTTGTTTACTTGTTTTGTTTTGTTTTTAGTAATAGATGAACATGTGGCTTGGTCATAAAATGCTTGATGAGGATGTAGGGGACTACAATTTCGATATCCAGAATCACAAATAAATAATAACTAAAATTAAATCTAAGGCAATGAAAAAGAAATTTTTTTTCAGTTTAAGAGTACCATGTATTAATTGAGCAAATACATCCTCTATAGATTAGAACCACCACTTTCCCTACTGCAGTTGACTTCAATTAAAGAACTGAAAAATATAGCTCAAAGGATGATAGCCCACTGGAGAACTGGAGTTGACCAGACAGATTAAGGAACATTTTCTTACTTCTAAAGTTACAGTGATTTAATAGTTATTTTAGTAGTATGCGATACTACTGCCAAGTAGTATAATAGTAGTATGCGATACTACTGCCAAGGTCATGTAATAGAATGTGGGGCCATTGGGAAGTTATACCATGTTTGATTTCAGAGCCCTAATAAATTGGATTGTTTTCCTTATAAAAGAATAACAATCCAGGGAGTCTCTTTACCACATCTACCTTTTAATGACACAGGACAAAGCTGACCCTCCAGGAATCAGGAAGAAACATTCCATTAAAGTCAGAGAATTCGTGGCCTCTTTGATTGCAACCATCCTAACCTCTAACAATGTAAGGAATGTATTTAAAGTACTTATTCCCCTTTCCAGTTTGTGGTATTTTTTTATAGTACCTCAAGCAAGCAGAGATTGAAATCTGGAACTAAGAAGTTGCACAGTGGTACTGTAACAGGTGGAAGCAGCTACTGAAGTGAAGATGTCTAAAGACTAGAAGAGTTTGTATGTACCTGCTGGCAAAACAGCTGTGTTTTGAGAATGAAAAGCTGTGAGAAGCCTATTGTTCTCCAAAGATCTGCAGTTTTCAATAAATGATAGTGAAGCACAAATAGCAGAAATACTTCCATTTGATATCAAAGAAACAAATGAAAGACTTCACAGTCTTTCCACAAGATTTGAGGCTTGAATGTCAAGTCATGCTTTGGCTCTCTGGCTTGCATGCTATAGCTCACACCCCTCAGATGGACTAGAGCAGAGGTTTTCTCCTCCCGCCTAGAACATGGCCAGATAGCGATAGGCCAGCAGGACTCTGGCGAGCTCTTTTCTCATGGCCTTGAGCCACCTCATACCTACCATAGCACTGTGCCTAGCCCCTATGTCTATCAAGGCTGTGTTCCTAGGCTGAGTGACAACATTTGTTTGTAGTCAAAGGCCTTTGCTAGTGGCATTGGGAATAATGTCGTGAGTGGAAGAAACGCCCCCACCACAGCTGCTCTTAGCATTAACTCTGGCTAGGTTTCTACAAAGATTTATTCTCATGGGGCTCTGACATTTGGGGTCTGTGATGAGAGGGCTGGTCTTTATTTCTGGGCTACTTAATGTTCAGCCATTGTGTTGGTTGTTTGCTCCAGGCTTCTTTCAGTTAAATGTCTATACAGGTTGCTTTAGGGCATGAACTATAGGCCATGTGGACTGGCCACCAGAGGAATTGGTATGGAACAATGAAGTAGAGTATATACAAGTCCCAGACGTATACATATATATATATATATTAGAGATTAGAGCCTTGTCCTCAGACCACCAGGAACAGAGCTAACTCTTTCTCTGTTTCCTTTCTATATTCGATTTTTCAGGTTCATAGCCAGAAAGGACTGTTCCGGAGAGTAAATCTTGTTTTAAATTATATTTCTATCTGATAGAAATTTACCTAGATAAGACTTTTGACTTCATGCTTTTGAGTCATTCATGGAATAAAATCTAGGGTAACCAAAGTAAAATAAGTCCATTTCAAATGCAAAGATGCACGTTTGGGGAGGGTAGACAGAATGCTATTGTCTAGCTTCATGGACCCACAGGACTCATATTTTGAAAGTCTACATCAATGCTAATTGTATTAGAAATTGAGACTTTGAGGAGGTAAGTAGGAAATGCACTAAAATTAAGTAATTTAAAATTGGTATTTTATCAGGCTCAGACACTCTGGGTTCCTTGATTTTAGACTTCTAACTTTGTGAGATGTCTGCTATTTAGAAACCGACAGAAAATGATAGTGTAGTGTTTCATTAAAAGTTACTGCAGTGGAGTTATGCGTGCTCTGAAAACAAACAACAAACAAACAAACAAACAACTCCCTGAATGTTATACTCTGTCATAGCTCCCTAACACAGACTGTAAATAATGGAGTACCACTTCTATATCAAGATGAGTATAAGCTTTTATCTAATTACAAAACTAGGTTTTGTTTATTAATCTATGTTTCTTCTTTGTATATGTGTGCTGAATGTGTGATATGATAACAGAAAGGAGTGTGTCATGACATGATTACAGATATTAAAAAACAGCCATAGGTATCTTATACTTCCTTGTTTGAGACAGTCTTGCTGTTTATTGTGGCCCATGCCAAGCTAGCTTGTCAATGAGGTGCCAGGGATGTCTCTGATTTCCATTTCAATATAGTAACTCTGAGATTAAAAACCTACAATACTAGTTTTTGGTACTTGCAAGGATTTGAGCTCAGGTTTCTACACATGTATGACAAAAACTGCAGACTGAGAAATCTTCCAGTCTCTATGTTTAAATTTTTAATTGTCATTTATGTTAGCATCTAGGAACTTCTGCATCATTATGGAAATTTCCTATTACTTACCCATCAGTACTTCATTTAGTTAATCTCTCTTAGCTCCACTGACATCCCATGCACATTAAGATCCTAACATTTTATAGGGTTATCAGTTAATTAAAAGTAAGTTCGTTCAAAACATCTTAGAATTATGATATGGTATGTAATCAAGCTTGTATCTAGATTCATTTCATAGCATTAAAACTTATTTAAGAATATCTTTGACATGTTACATGCATGGAAAATATAACAATTTGCAAAAGTGAGGGAGTGTGGTTTAAGAAAAAGGCTGTCATTCATATCTTAGCAGTTCTTTTTTTATGGCAATTCAGTGTCACTTAAATTTTGCATTCTATTTATTTCTACAAGTCTAAATAAAATTGATGTTTAGAAATGACACAGTGTCTTACACATATTGACTTATATCAACCCTCAATAAATTTTATTATTGACAGAGGCACTTTAAGCATCAGTGATAGCATAGCCATTTAAGAAGATTGTATTTGAGAGAGTGTATTGACTTCTATGTAGCTAGAATGGCCATTAAACAGAAGCCCATGTGCACTGATTAGGCAGATAAATTAGTGAGAATACGTGTAGGTGTCAATCCTCTGATTTTTCATAGTCAAAGCTGATGACTGTATATTTGCATAAGACGAACAGAGTTATTATGACATATTAGATGGTATATCTTGTATTAATGATGATAATTAAGAATCCACAAGCATTAATCATAATTATTAGTTAGACAGTCACATGAAAATCAATTAGCCTTTTCACTGCCTGACATAAAATACTAACACATTATTCTTGCCTTAGAATCTATTTATTTCTCAGCACCACATAAAAGTGTTTAGGTAAGAAAGCTACATCACCTAGAAAACATGTTTGAGCTGCCCCTGGATGAAAGCCAAGGGTGTGATTATAAGATAGCAAATTCATTATATTCCGAACCATTACCTGTATGCTTTGGATCACTCAACTTTACAAAGTTTTATAGTTTACCTATAAAATGAAATGGTTCAAATTATATTTATTGTGACTCTTAAGACTTTTAAATGTCATCCAGTATCAATACATATGAGGTCTGAAAAGTAATTCTTCTTAAAATATGAAGAAAATATAAATGGAGATTTTTTTTTAAGTAGAAAGCAATTTATTAGAAGCAAGAAAAATAAACCACAAAAAATCATTAGAGAAATTACCATCACTAATCTTGTAGCCCAGGATAGGTGAAAGGAAGATATAGGCAATGGAAGTAAACGTAGAAAAATTATTTTTTACAGATGAAAGAGATTTCTGAGATTGAATAAATATTAGGAGACATAAAAAAGTTGTAGACATGTGAAACTGTGATAAGAATGAACAAATAGAAACCCCAGGTTTCACTTTTAGAGATGATGAAAAGATGTCTACATTTTAACCTTTACATCATGTCATTTCTTTGTATAGTTTTTTTTCAAGAAAATAATGGGTAAATATTAGCCTTGTCTTTATTAATTATAAGCAGTGGTTGAATAAACTTTATGTGATCTGTTTTACTGTTTCCTCCTAGTCATTTGTGTTTTACTTCATCTCATTGTAGACATATGAACAGCTTAATTAACAGTTTTTACCCTTAACATTTGAACAAAACACTGCCCATTGTTTATAATGCTCCTTGTTAGGAAAATACCAAGATCTGGGATGTTCAATACTAGCTGCCAGGCAGACTGTTATTTCAAATGAATGCAACAAATCTTCCTTCATTTATAAATATGATCTTTCAAACTTTCTTTTTTTTTTCAAATAGAGAGAAGGCCTTTAGTTGAAAAGAAGAATAAAGAACAAATGCAGAAACTGATCAGAAATGAAAAGGGAAATTGCATGAAGCTCTTCAGAGGATGCCCCCACCTCGAGTGTGAAATCTATTGAATGCAACAGCACAGCATCAACACAGCACAGCCTTCCTTACAAAGTACATCTCTCTTGAAGACATAGTGGATGTTAAGCTTTTAGTGTAAGGGGAGGAGTTTTCTGGATACCTCCCAACTGTCTAATCAGCAGTCATTCTTGCGGATGGCTATGGGCCATGTTTAATGTAAGTCTTCCATGTTTTTTTTTTTTTTTTAATTTAATTTTATTTTATTTTTTTAATTTACATTCCAAATCACTTCCCCTTTCCCGTTTCCTCCCTCCCCGAAAGTCCCATAAGCCCCCTTCCCTCCCTCTTTTCTCCGTTCAACCCCCTCTCATTACTCTGTCCTGGCGTTCCCCTACATCCAGTCTTTCCAGGACCAGGGGTCTCTCCTTCCATCTTTTTAGAAATCTATTGATATGCTGATTGTGTCTAGGGTATTCTGAGATTCTGGGTCAATATCCCCTTATCAGTGACTTCATACCATGTGTGATCTTTTGTGATTGGGTTACCTCACTAAGGATGATATTTTCAAGTTCTGACCATTTGCCTAGGAATTTCGTGAATTCATTGTTTTTAATTGCAGAGTAGTATTCCATTGTGTAAATATACCACATCTTCTGAATCCATTCCTCCGTTGAGGGACATCTGGGTTCTTTCCAGCTTCTGGCTATTATAAATAAGGCTGCTATGAATATAGTGGAGCATGTGTCCTTATTGCATGCAGGTAAAGTCTCTGGGTATATGCCCAGGAGTGGTATAGCCGGATCCTCCGGAAGTGTCATGCCCAGTTTTCTGAGGAGCCGCCAGACTGCTTTCCAGAGTGGTTGTACCAGCCTGCAATTCCACCAGCAGTGGAGGAGTGTTCCTCTTTCTCCACATCCTCGCCAACAACTGCTGTCTCCCCTTCCTATACTCAAAGGATAAGCAGGCTGAGAAAGAAGTAAGAGAAATAATACCCTTTACGATAGCCACAAACCATATTAAGTATCTTGGCGTGACGCTAACCAAACAAGTGAAAGATCTGTATGACAAGAACTTCAAGTCTCTGAAGAAAGAAATTGAAGAAGACCTCGGAAGATGGAAAAATCTGCCATGCTCATGGATTGGCAGGATTAATATAGTAAAAATGAGCATCTTACCAAAAGTAATACACAGATTCAATGCAATCCCCATCAAAATCCCAACTCAATTCTTCATAGAGTTAGAAAGAGCAATTCAAAAATTCATCTGGAATAACAGAAAACCCAGAATAGCTAAAACTATTCTCAAGAGTAAAAGAACCTCTGGGGGAATCAGTATCCCGGACCTCAAGCTGTACTACAGAGCAATAGTGTTAAAAACTGCATGGTATTGGTACAGTAACAGACATGTAGATCAATGGAACAGAATTGAAGACCCAGAAATGAATCCACACTCCTATGGTCACTTGATCTTTGACAAAGGAGCTAAAACCATCCAGTGGAAAAAAGATAGCCTTTTCAACAAATGGTGCTGGCTCAGCTGGAGGTCAACATGCAGAAGAATGCAAATTGACCCATCCTTATCTCCTTGCACTAAGCTCAATTCTAAGTGGATCAAAGATCTCCACATAAAACCAGACACACTGAAACTAATAGAAGGGAAACTAGGGAAGAACCTTGAACATATGGGCACAGGGGAGAATTTCCTGAACAGAACTCCAATAGCTTATACTCTAAGATCAAGAATAGACAAATGGGACCTCATTAAATTACAAAGTTTTTGCAAGGCAAAAGACACCGTCAAAAAGACAAAGCGGCAACCAACTAACTGGGAAATGATCTTTACCAACCTTACATCCGACAGAGGGCTAATATCCAAGATATACAAAGAACTCAAGAAGTTAAACTCCAGAGAGGCAAGTAACCCTATTAAAAAATGGGGTACAGAGCTACACAAAGAGTTCTCACCTGAAGAATATCTAATGGCTGAGAAGCACCTAAAGAGATGTTCATCATCCTTAGTCATTAGGGAAATGCAAATCAAAACAACCCTGAGATTCCATCTCACACCAGTCAGGATGGCTAAGTCTTCCATGTTTAATGTAAGTCATTCCTACTCTTGTGAGCATTGACACTTGGCACCCATAGTTCAGATTCAAATCATACAAACAGGTTTCTCTTTATTCTTTCTCACATGTAAAGCAAAGCCCACAACTTTCACACTCGAGTTTCTCCCACAAGATACAGTCTTTGATGGGCATCTGCAGGAGTCTTCTAGGGGAGGTGGGCCTGCTACATCTTCCCATCCTGTGTCTTCTATCTTAATAGTGGAGTCCAATGAGCAGAATTTCTGTGGAAAGAACTTTTGGATTCACTGTGTCTATGAGAGTTGAACTGGTCGTTTGAAAGGATGCTTCTACTTCCCTGGAGGATTTGCTGCATCCAGCACCTCTTCTGTCCCTTCCTACAGCTAGTGCATAAATATCACCTTATTTTTATCTTTGGGCAATGTCAAGAGTCTCAGGCCTTGCTGGGTAGATGGTCATCTAGTTTAACTTGGTCATCTAGTTTTCCTCCAGTAGGGAATAAGCAATGTTTTTCATTCTATTTTGGCTGAGAGGAAAGGCATGATTTTCTAACTCTTCCATTTCCCCCAGAGCCCACATCCTGATCAGTTGTAAACTGGAACCAGCCACAGGACATCACACACAAGAACAGAGATGCCTGGATGCAGATGGGAGAGGATGGGCTTCTGCTTCAGTGTCTACACTTTATAGACTATGCCTACACTGTGTCTACACTGTGCATGGTGATATAATTGTGGAGAGCGAATGAAACAGTCATCTCTGAGCTTGTTTCTATGGATTTCAATGCATATATCAATTTTTTTTAAAAAGTCCCAGACAATAAATACTAACAATCCATATTGTGTTAAGGATTTCTTTTAAATCCCATTTTAAGAGAATACACACACAACAAAAAGGCAAAGAAGCAATGGCTCAAGGATACCACTGAACATCAAATGTCTGTCTGTCTACTTGCTAAGAAATGCTTTCCAGTTGTTTCACCCAGACACACAAAGAAGGGCTCCCCCAACCACACCCAGGCCTGCACTACACTAATCTGTGCTGCCAGAGGCTCTCAGTGACCTCTGGCCTTTGAAAACAGAAGGTAGTGACTTCCTCTGCCCTCCCAAATCCCTGTATGCTTTCTCAATATTTCCCAGAAGTAGTTGTCTCCATCCTAATATAAGAGGGAACTTTGGATCACAGCGCTTCCTGATTGGCCTTTGCTGGAACATCATTCCTAGAAGTCCTAGGCTGTATGTATAAGAATAATTTCAGCACATCACAGGACATACAGGTGCCTGTGGGCAACATGGGTATTTTGGGATAGTGGATGGCATGGGTAATTCAGAGATTGCTCCTCACAGGAGACAGGAACTGCAGTGGTACTATTTATTGCTCCTTCTTTATTAAGTCATTCCAGAGAAGTACAACTAATTACACAGTCATGAGATGAACAGAGTGACCATAATAAACTGTGAGGAACTTAAAATTACAAAAGACATCCAACAGACAGACTCAGATCAGCCATGCAAACAGTGGTAGAAAGATTTAGGAAGATGATCCAGATTTTAATTCTTCCTTTCCATTGAATTTTTTGAGGTCTCTGATTGGGAATGGCGAGGAACAGGGACAAGGATGGGCAGGAGGAACTGCTGGCTTAAATAATTCAAATAAAACCAGATCTGACATTATCATGTAAAAAAATGTTGTGGTGCTTTCTCAGTCACATTTTTGGGGAGATGTTTTTGAAAATTACCAAGGAGATCAGTAAAAAGTCAATACTTTTTCATTACCAGGTTAGTGTCATTTGGTGAAACTTTAATGTAATAGAGCAGTTGGTCAGACCTCATAATGGATATAAAATAAAATAATTCATTGAAATCAGACCACAGACCATGTACTGCTTCTTTTTTTTCTTTTTCCTTTCCTTTCCTTTCCTTTCCTTTCCTTTCCTTTCCTTTCCTTTCCTTTCCTTTCCTTTCCTTTCTTTCTTTCTTCCTTTCTTTCTTTTTTCTTTCTTTCTTCCTTCCTCCCTCTCTTTCTTTCTTTCTTTCTTTCTTTCTTTCTTTCTTTCTTTCTTTCTTTCTTTCTTTCTTTCTTTCTTTCTGTCTTTCTTTTATTGGATGTTTTCTTCATTTACATTTCACATGTTAACCCCTTTCCCTGTTTCCCCCTTCCCTGAAACCACTTATCCCATCTCACCTCCCCCTGCTTCTATGAGGATATTCCAACACCCACCCACCTAATCCCGTCTCAGAACCTTGATTCCCCTATACTGGGGCATCTATCAAGTCTTCACAGGAACAAGGACCTCTTCTCCCATTGATGCCTGACAAGGCAATCCTCTGCTACATATGCAGCCAGAGTCATGTGTACTCCTTGGTTGGTGGCTTAGTCCCTGGGAGCTCTGAGGTGTCCGGTTGGTTGATATTGTTGTTCTTATGGGGTTGCAAACTCCTTCAGCTCCTTTAGTTCTTTCTCTAACTCCTCCATTGGGGACCCTGTGCTCAGTACAATGGTTGGCTGAGAACATCCCCTCTGTATTTGTCAGGCTCTGGCAGAGCCTCTCAGGAGACAAGCATATCAGGCTCCTTTCAGCAAGGATTTCTTGGCATCCACAATAGTGTTTGCATTTGGTTACTGTATATGGGATGGATCCCCAGGTGGGGTGGTCTCTGGATGGCCTTTCCTTCAGTCTCTCCTCTACACTTTCTCTTAATATTTGCTCCCATGAGTATTTTGTTCCCCTTTCTAAGAACGATAGAAGCACCTACACTTTGGTCTTCCTTCTTGAGCTTCATGTGGTCTGTGAATTGTATCTTGGGTATTCAGAGCTTTTGGACTAATATCCACTTATCAGTGAGTACATAGCATATGTGTCCTTTAGTGACTGGGTTTCCTCACTCTGTATGATATTTTCTAGTTCCATCCATTTGCCTAAGAATTTCTGTACTGTCAGGTAACAGCTACTTAAATATAAAATTATCTACTGGTAAACACTGAAAGTAGGCCTTTTCCAAAATAATAATTTTATTATAATTATATTCAATAATTGTGAAGCATCTGACAAAAATATTTTAGTAATCAACCTTAAAAACACTTTCACTATAAATTAAATAGTAAATGTTTCAGCCATTTGTATCAGCCTTATATTAATGATATAAATAACAGCATAATTTTATCAGGTGATTTATATTCAATTCAAGGATAAAATAATAGTCCTTGTAGTATTGTAGTAAGCTACACCTAATAATAAGTACAGAATTATATATTATTTCTACAAAAAGTCAATTAAAAAATATTCTTCTATGTGCTTCAGTTTTGCCTAGATAGTTGGGAAGATCGTTGGGACTGTTAGCTGATTCAAGTTAATTCAATGCTGTTAGAAAAAGTACCTGAGGAATGATGCATAGTTCTTTCTTCCTTTGCCTCCATGTTTCTTTCAACATGATTTTATATCTATTTACATTTATGTTCTCTGAAATAAATGTTATTAAGTAATGTGACAGTATATTTTGTAAAATTACTCTGCTCTATAAAAAAAATGGGAATTTTGTGAAAATATATGGGTAAGAATGGTAACATTATGAGGCAGATACAAACTGAAACTGTTTCTGTAAGTATTTAGAATTTTTTTAATAATGTGAATTATTTTCACATATCTAAATAAGTCTGGCATTGCTAATATGTTACTACTATTATACTGCTCATGACTTATCTGATAATTTGATTTTCTTCTAAATTTTTAAGTAAATTAAAATTTTACAGCACAATAGTTTAACTTTTATATTTCTCCATCAGTTTTATTCATGACACTTACTTAAAGTACTATTTTCTTTTTTTTACTAACCATTCCATTCTTTTACATCTCAAATGATATCCCCCAGAAGCCTTTTATGCCACATCAACCCTCTCCCCTCTGCCCTTTGCTTCTATGAGGGTGCTCGCCCACCCTCCCAAACTTTCCTGCCCCACTGCTCCAGCATCCCCCTACACTGGAGCATCAAACCTACACAGGACCATGGGCCTCCTCTCCCATTTCTGTCATGCAAGGCCATCCACAGCTACATATGTATCTGGAGTCATAGATCCCTCCCTGTACACTCCATGGTTGGTAGTCTACTCTCTAGGAACACTGGGTGCTCCGGCCGGCCAATGTTGTTCATCCTATGTGGTTACAACCTTCGTCTACTCCTCCAGTCCTTCCACCAGCTCCCTGACAGGTCCCTGAGCCCAGTCTGATTGATGGCTCCAAGCATCCACATCTCCATTGGTCAATTGCTGGCCTGACCTCCCAAGGAGCAGCCATACCGGGTTCCTGTCAGTAAGTGCCTCTTAACATCAGCAACAGTGTCAGTGGATTTGGTGTCTGGAGACAGGATGGATCCCCAGGTGGGCCAGTCCCTGGATGGCAATTCCTTCAGTCTCTGTACCATTTTTTTGTCCCCGTTCTTCCTTTGGACAGGCACATTTCTGGGTTAAAAGTTTTGAAATGGGTGCCTATCTGCTGGAGGTGGTCTCTATAGGTCCTATCTCTCCCTTCTCTGCACATTTCAGCTAAAGTCATCCCTGATGTATCCTGGGAGCCTCTCTTTTCCCTGGTGTCTGGGACTATCCAATGGCTAGCTACAGTTCCCTGTCTCCACTTCTACATATTTGTATTTGATTTCCTGATCCTCTGTACCTCTCTTCCATCCCCTCTAGTACCTGATACTGCTCCCATACATGTCCCCTCCTCTCTTCTTCCCAGGTCCTCCTCTCTCTCTACTTCCCATGATGAACTTGTTCCCCACTCAAGGTGGGACTGAAGCATCTACACCCTGGTCTTCCTTCTTCCTAAGGTCCACATCCTCTGTGGGTTGAATCATGAGCCTTGTGAGCTTTTGGACTAATACGTACTTATCTTGTACATACCATGTGTGTTCTTTCGTGGATGGGTACCTCATTTAGGTTGATATTTTCTAGTTCCATCCATTTGCTCTGGCAAATGAATTTCATCAAGTCATTAAGTAGTACTCCATTATATAAATGTATCACATTTTCTGTATCTATTGTTCTGTTGAGGTACGTCTGGGTTGTTTCCAGCTTCTGGCTATTATAAATAAGGCTACTATGAACATAGTGAAGTATGTGTCCTTGTTATATGCTGGAACATTTTTTGGGTGGTATATCCCCAGTATTGGTATAGCTGGGTCTCCAGGTAGAACTATTTACAATTTTCTCAGGAACCTCTGATTGATTTCCAAAGTGGTTGGACCAGCTTGCTGTCCCACAAGCAATGGAGGAGGAGGGTTCCTCTTTTTCCACATCCTTGCCAACATCTGCTGCCATCTGCATTTTTGACCTTAGCCATTCTGATGGGTGTGAGGTGGAATCTCAGGGTCATTTTGATTTGCATTTCCCTAATGATTAAGAATGTTGAACATTTCTTTAAGTGCTTCTCAGCCATTAGAGATTCTTCAGTTGAGAATTCTATATTTAGCTCTGTACTCTTCTTTTTGGGTGTTAAATATATTCTTCATTTGCATTTCAAATGTTATACCCTTTCCCAGTCCCCTCCCCCAGAAAACCCCAACCCATCCTCCCTCTCCCTGCCTCCAAGAAGATGCCCCTCTGCACAACACACTCCCACACCCCTCAGTTTCTTCACCCTAGGGCATCTATCAAGCCTTCATAGGACCAAGGACCTCTCCTCCCACTGATGCCTGACAAGGCATTCCTCCACCACAACTGCAACTGGAAGCATGTGTACCTCTTGGTTGAAAGCTTAGTCCCTGGGAACACTGCGGGGTCTGGTTTAGGGTTATTTGGTTCTGTCCAGTCTAACTTCTTGAGTCGGTTATATATTTTGAATGTTAGCCCTCCATCAGATGTAGGGTTGATAAAGACCTTTTCCCGATCTGTGGGTTGCTGCTGTGCCCTATTGACAGTGTCCTTTGCCTTACAGAAGCTTTGCAATTTTATGAAGTCACATTTTTGGTTTGTTGAGCTTAGAATATAAGCCATTGTTGTTCTGTTTAGGAAGTTTTTCCTTGTGCCCAACTGTTCAAGACTCTTCCCCACTTTCTCATCTATTAGATTTAGTGTATCTGGTTTTATATGAAGATCCTTGATCCACTTGGACTTGAGTTTTGTAAAAGGAGATAAGAATGTATCAATTTGCATTCTTCTAAATGCAGACCAACAGTTGAATGAGCACCATTTGTTGAAAATGTTCTTTTTCCCACTGGATGGTTTTAGATTCTTTGTCAAGGATCAAGTAACCATAAGTGCATGGGTTCATTTTTGGGTCTTCAATTCTATTTCATTTATCTATCTGTCTGTCTCTGTTTCAGTACTATACAGTTTTTATCACAATTTCTCTGTAATACAGCTTGAGGTCATAGATAATGATTCTCCCAGAAGTTCTTTTATTGTTGAGAAGTTTTCTCTAGCCTGGATTTTTGTTATTCCAAATGAATTTGAGAATTGCTTTTTCTAACTCAATGAAGAATTGAGCTGGAATTTTGGTAGGAATTGGATTGAACCTGTTGATTGCTTTTTGGTAAGCTAGCCATTTTTACTATATTAATTTTGCCAATTCATGAGCATAGGAGATCTTTCCATCTTCTGAAGTTTTCTTTGATTTTTTTCTTCAAGGATTTGAAGTTCTTGTCATACAGACCTTTTACTTGTTTGGTTAGAGTCACACCAAGATATTTTGTGTTATTTGTGACTATTATGAAGGGTCTTATTTCCCTAATTTCTTTCTCTGCCTATTTAACCTTTGAGTAGAGGAAAGCTACTGATTTGTTAGAGTGAATTTTATATCCAGCCACTTTTCTGAAGTTGTTTATCAGTTGTAGGTACTCTCTGGTAGATATTTTGGGGTCTCATACATACTATCATATCATCTGCAGATAGTGATATCTTGACTTCCTGCTTCCCATTTGTATCCCCTTTATCTCCTTTTGTTGTCTAATTGTTCTGGCTGGAACTTTGAGTACTATATTAAATAGGTAGGGAGAGAGTGGGCAGCCTTGTCTTGTTCCTGATTTTAGTGGGATTGCTTTGAGTTTCTCTCCTTTTAGTTTGATGTTGGCTATTGATTTGTTGTATATTATTGCTTTTATTATATTAAGGTTTGAACCTTGAATACATGATCTCCCAAATACTTTTTAAGTTGAATGGTTGTCATATTTTGTCGAAAGGTTTCTCAACATCTAATGAGATGATCATGTAGTTTTGTCTTTGACTTTGTTTATATAGTGAATCCACTATACATTGAAGGATTTCTAAAGCAATGATTTTTACTGTTGTTTGATTTGAACTGATCCTTTTTACAGCAAAAGTTCCAACTCTTGAAGACTACTTATATTTTTGATGTTTTTCAAGTTCTTTGGTAAAGCTTTTTATCAATTCTTCAGTGAAATCTTTCTATCTTTTCTTCATTACCTCAGCCTCATGGGCAATGCTTGCTCTTTCCTGGGGCATTCTCTATTTAGCAATAAATTTAGAAAATTTCAAAAATCAGGAAAGATTAAAGATATTTGGCATTTCCAAAATTATCAAATGAAAGTTGTCTTCTTAGAGCATAAACTGTTTGAGGTGAATGAGACTCTTGGGGGGCAGTACCTCACTGCTGATTTTTCCTAATGGAAACATCTGGTCAAATTCCAGGAGAATATTGCTTTGTGATTACTGCAGTCATGCTATTATTCAAAATCTCAACCTCATTTTAACAGGTGAGATGCAGTTGAAATGACCACTGACTCCAAGTAGTCTTAAACAGTGAACTCCACTTAAGTGATTAGGGGGTGCCTCTTGAAAATAGTCTGACCTCTGGTGTTTAGATTGAAGGATGTGAATCAGAACTTAAATATGATTAAACTTCTCTGAGATATTTTAGGATTTTGTAGTTCACATCTGAAGAGATACAATTAATAACTACATTTTCAACAATTAGTTATTGTTGAGTTCCAGGGTGATTTGGCATGCAATTTTCTAATCTTTTAATATATTAGTAAGTAATTGCTATAGCTTAACTAATAGATTACAAAGTTTGCTTCAGCATACTGCAAATATTTCCTTACTTTAACCTTAAAGTGAATGTATACTCTAATTGTCAATTAAAAGCTTATCCTTTCCCAAGATTGTACACTTTGAATTATAATACAAATATAAGGCTGTTTTAAAAGTTTGCAGATTTTTCTCCTTTTCAATGATTTTCATTAAACCTATGGTGGTCCTCATTATGACTGAAATGAAATTCTGTCATACCGGCATTCAAAAACACCTCCTAGTTTATCATGGATGAGTTGATTTCCATTGCTTGCCAAGCAAAGAGCAACACATTTATACATCTAACATGAACTCATATTCCTTTACATTCTCCAAAGATGTAGTTAAAAATATAGAATATTTGACATATACTTTAAAAGTATATATACTTTTAAAGCAGAACCTCATTTTATTGCATAAGCCTCTTGCTTATATATAGTAGGGATAAAGGGTGGGTACTTTAGGATGAGGAGAGGTGTCATGTACTTTTAAAAGCATATATATATATATATATATATATATATATATATATATATATATATATATATACTTGTAATTATGAAGCTATCTCAGAAATGCTAATTAGTTATGTACCCAGTTCTGGTGACGCACCCTTGGACAATACTCTGGAACTTGAGGCACGAATATTGCCATGACTGCATGCCTAGCCGCAATGCCTCCCTAGTATCCCCAGGGATTCTGGGCTTTCCTCCAATTATGTTTCATTCTTGCCTCAACTAACAGTGGCTCCCATGCCACATGCAGACTCCAAACTCACAGGTCTTTGCAGATCTTTTTCAGTCTCTCAATGGATCCTCATCAAGATCACATCATTTCCTTGATTTTTCTGGTTTTCTCTCTTCATATGACAGGACCACTAAGTTACCTTGAAATGAGATTTACATTTCAGTCTGGGACACTTCCTTCCCCATAGAGGAGACACCTAGCAAGTTGTGTCAGTTTCAAATTCAAGTTGTTAACCAGCTGAGGTTGTTGTACATGTGAAAAATCAAGCCAACTACTTTGTAGTCAAATCAGCATATTTCACAGCGACTTCGTTTTTTGCTTTATCTGCAGAATTCAAACACACTTCTGATTAGTGTTAAGCAATGCGTGGAAACCTGGTTTAATTTCCACACAAGTGGCACTTCCTCTCTCACTATTGTTACTCCTAAAGGGAGAAGTGACAGGCTAGGAATAATCCTACACATCTTCAATTGCTCTGTTTACCTGGAACTGTAACAAAGTTTCAAATGTTCTTATACCTGATCTTTGACCTGATCCTGTGGTGAACGCTCCATTTTAAAATTAGTCTAGGAATAGAATAGCGTTCGATGCAAATAGTATTCAAATCATGAGTTCCTCCTTTGTATGCTTATATAATTTGATGTCTTTATTATATCACTTCAACTAAAATCAGAAGTGCACATCTACATGCATTTTGGCTATTTAGTATGTAAGTGTATTGAATATTATAAGTGTGATAGCCATAAAAGTGACATTTTTAAAAATCCTTTTAGATTTTATTAAGATTTGATGGCAGAAAATTTTAAATTATTACTTAATACTTTATGGCAGACAGGGGAAAGGTATTAAAACATTATTTGGAATATTTGCAAATGATCTTAGTACTTCAAACACTTCTGACCATATGTAACCTACTTAAATGGAATTTAGTTCACTGAAATAATTTTAAGTAGTTTGTTTATTTGAAATTAGGATGTGATAAGCTCAGTTAGTACACTGCATATGAGTATCCTAAACATTGCAGATTGAGGGAGTATAATCAATCAACATATACTTAAACTTTACTAACTTAAACTTTAGTGTTAAACACATATTTAAACTTCAGTGTTCCTCACTAAAAATTGAAAATTTTAAACTATCCGCTTAACTCAAATATACCAGATTAGTGCTCTAAGAGAAGCTAGCTATATCATATGCACATGCATAATTTCATTATTTAAAGAGCTATTCATGAATATTATGACCATATACATTATCTTCAATATTTACTCCAAATGGTTAATTGATATGTTAAAATAGCTTTCACTATAATAATTATTTTTCTACTATTTTCCCAGAAAATATTGTTTGTTTTATTTTTCTAAACATAGAGTTGATTAGAAGCCAAATAAGTATCAAGTAACTCAGTAACTTTTACCTCTAGAAGGTGAACACCTCAGATCTGTAACACCATGGATTTCTGGAAAGAATTAAAAGAACTGTCAGTTGTGAATAGACACTGAAATCTAGAACAGAAGTATGTATATCATATAGTATGCATCCTGAGTATATCCAATATCACTTCTCTTGGAAAACCTTCACAGAGTATGATGTAGTCAACATATCTCAAACACCATTATTTCCTCTGCAATAGTTATATGAGAGCCATCTTTATTTCATTAATTTGATTTCATCCTAATTTAACTTTTTTTTTCAGTTTTGGCTCTGGATTAATTCTGGCTATCACTGCTTTGCTTTACTAAGATTGTGCTGATTGTACACAATAGTGATTTTACTTAAATGTATTTGAGGTTATATATGTATTATTGATCAACAACAATAGTCGTTTAACCATGGAATCCACTGAAATATGGATTTTCAATTCTCCTCTGTTTTTGTGTATGTATGTCGATTTCCCACTTTGTATTTGGATCAGTGTAGAAACATAGTCAACACAATTGACCTAATACAATCTATGCCTATTATCTGTTCCCAGGTTTCAATAGTTACAGAGGGGGCACTGATATAAAGGATAAAAGGGTTGTGTTGTATCCTTGTTAGCACACAATTTCACTGATCAATAAAAGCTACCTCTTGTTTGAACCATTGTTTTCTTATCCTTTCTGAACACCTTTGTATTTCCTCCAGTAATTCTTCTAAAACACTATTTTCTATCATTCTCTTGTTATATGTAATTTTTAAACTTATTTTTATGTATGCATTTATAATTTGCATGTGTATTATTTTGCTATAGATCTTCTCTTTACTGTCTCTTCCTTTATGACCATCTGATGTTTAACACTCTACCACTTTATTTTGCAAATGTCTAAATTTTCCCCACATCAAACCTCTGAATAATAGTGTTTAAGTAATTAAAAACCCTGTTATACATCAAAATCAATTCTGGAAAATTGGACTCTTTGTTGCCTCTTGATATCTGCTACTATCTGCTAGGTATGTTACTTAGAAAGTTCTTACTTGCAGACCTAAATTACCACAAATTAAAATACATTGAGTGTTTTTATTCAGTCATGCTTGAAACCTAATAGATTATGATCCTATATTCTTTATATCTCAATCTCTATTTTTTATTTTGTTTTCTTCTAAACATGCAGATCATACTTTCTTGAAGATAGTTTGTAAATGGTACTGAACATTTCTTTAGTAATAGACTCATTACAACCTTGTATGAGATCTGATGTTAATTTATTATTTATCTTACTTCAATTTATTTGTCCTTTCACTCTCAACAGTGTGGGAAACACAAGCATAAGGTACGCAAAGAGTATCAGAAGTTTCTTTTTAAAACCATTTTCTTAGAAAGCAAAGTGAAAGAGTAGAGAGAATGATCAATGGAAGTAATCTAATAAACTATGCATTGATCAAAAAATTACCCTAGTGAACAAATGGAACTCAAACTGCAGTGTACTGTTTATATAACTATGTATATACTACACAAAATGTTCTTTTAAATTATTTATACAATAATCCGTGCAGCTGGTGGTTGAAAGATGCTAAATTAGCTCCCTCCCACCTGTACAGTCTGTCTAAGTCTCTAATACCAGGTAGGTGGCTAGTTAACATTAAGGAAGCCTAAAAGCTGTCCATTCACTTGAAGTAGGATGCTTTATATTTGCCAAATAGCAATGAACAAGTTTACAGAAATGTAGTGAGTAAGGAAAGGGAATAGTTGGAACATTTCAAGGGGCAAGGTCTTTTTACTCTTATTCCTTGTCCCTCCTTTGTTGTTTATCTTTCTCTAGCTTGAGAAAAAATATGATACCTGACCTGTATAAAAATGGAACATGAGCATGATATGGTCATGTGTTATCAATGTGCTCATGACTTGGTGGAGAAGGCACATCATTTAAATATAAAATGCTAATGAAGAAGTATGCAAATAAGGGAACTAATGGTATCTGGTCTTATTCACCTTAGGGAAGTCAAAGATGGCTTTCATAAAAGATGGATCTTTTTCTAAGATATGTCTTAAATCATGTTTACAAAATTGATTTAATACATGCAAGTCTGTTCATTATAATGAATTTTTTCCTTCCATAATTTAGCAACAGGTAGTGATTCCTTTATGATTCTTATTCATTACTTATCTTATTTATATTCAATGTAATTAACTTTGTTTTGTTTAGGTGACCATTTGATTAATGTTTGGCTTTCACAGTAGAGCAGAAACAGAGATTATATCTGTTTTCACCTATCATCATTGAATGTCAATCCCTCACCAAGTATCTAATACAGAGTTGAATAAATTAACAAAAGATGGAGTTAAATAGTCTCCAAGATTAAGACAAATCCAAAACTCTCACTCTAGCTTTGTTACAAATTGATTCATGATCTGGGGAGGAAGTTTTCCAATTATGAGTCTCAGTTTCTGATGTTAGTCATTAGACAAAAAGATCTACAAGATCATTTGAGCTTTATCTCCTTATATAATTCTATGCACTCTAAATGAAGCTTTGGTACACCATGTTTGTATAACTTGACAATTTAATCTGCATGATCTTAATCTATATCTACAGTTTCAAATCTTTGCCTTTTCTACACTATTCACATATTATAATTCTAAATTCTAGTATAGAAATAAACACTTTATTCATCATCAAGCAAAATCAGGTGCAACCTCATTTCCACACAGAATAGCTTCACATCTCATGACCATCACATCTATCAAATGGACATGTGATTAGAATGCATTTATACACAGCATATATTCTTTTTTCTAATACAGTTTTGAAAGCATCATATAACATTACTCTTCTAACACTAATAAGATGATTTCACAATGGATATGTAGTATTTTGACCATCCCCAATTATTTAGAATAGCAACACAGCCTCAAGTACGCCACATAATTCCATACAAACTGTGATACATATGAGGCAAAAATCAAAGAAATTACAATAGTCATTTAAATTCTGAAACTATGCCAGATTATCAGTAATTGTAGAAAAATCCCTAAACTATTGTCTAAAAGATCTTATTTCATGAAACTTGGTATCTCAATAACCCACTCCATGTTCATTGTCATCTTGAGAAAAGAAAATACATCTATTTGCCTACTCACGTTCAAATGAACACACTACTCTTCTGACTGTGCATTTACCATAAAAGAATAAATATGCTCTGACAAAAACTATCAGAAAGCAACATGTTTTCCTTAAACTTTCTGAGTTGTCAGCAGAACAGAAAGTCCCATGCTGAAAATTATGTCAGCCTTTCTCCCCAGAAATCACTCCATAAAATTTTAACTCTGCATCATTTCAAATTCATCTGAGAAAAAGAGAGATAAAGTGTGCTTAAATCAAAGAGATTTATGTATCCCAATAAAGCTGCAAGATTTTGTTTTGATAGCAATAATGCAAGAGCCAACAAATTAAATGCTCTTGAGGAATGATTATGGCTACAGGAGTTATTTTGTTTTTATTGGGACTGAATAGCTATGTAACTTGCCCCTTAAAGTTGTACAGTTTGTGATGCTATTGAGAAGTAGACTTATGAGAATGAAGTTGAATGGAGAATGAAGTATAATTTTATTTTAATTTGATTTCTGTTAGTAAGCCTCAATTTACAGTTTGGTTTCCAGTAATTTATTACCCACCAACTACAACAAAAAGTAACGTCTCACTAGAGACATCATTTATACTCACCCCAAATAACAGTCATTTGAAGGGGTGACACTCACAATGCCCAGTGTCACTGATAAGTAAATTTGAAATTGTCTGTGACCTTGGAGAGAATCACTGCATCTTCCCACTCCCTGTTGCCAAAGGGCCCTTTGCAGCACTTGGCATTAACTAAAGAGGCACAGGAGCAGAATAGACTGATCAAGCAATCCGGAGGCCAGTCAAGATAAATTAGATGCTTAATTTATACACCCAGCACTGGAGACAGACTAATTATAAAAAGACAGTTTGATAAAGTAATATAAGATTCTGCACATATTAGCTAGAGCTTGCTTCCGTGAAATTATTGCTGATAGATGTGCTTTGGGCTTTGAGATTATGTATGCACAATTGTGCAATGACCACTGCAGAACACATTTTTGTAGGTATTAAAATGGGAAGCTACCTGCCAATCTTCCCTAATTTTATGCTTCTCACTGCAATGCAATTCTTTCTTGTGCTTTGGACCTATTATCTTTAACATTCACGGAGATGGACGTAAAACAGTAATGTTGGAAAATAGTGCAAAAGTGACTGAAAAGGAATACAAACTATGTACATTGATAGACTCAGTCATTGGAATGTTAGAAGTAAAGTATATTTTGAAAAAAAAAAGAAATGCAGGCCCTAAAACCTCTTGTTTTTCCCTCAAGGTAGCAGAAACTAATACTAATGAAAGGAAGCTAAATGGATCAAAAGAGGACTGAAACAAACTGATGAGGAAGAAACCTTGATGATGGCATACTGCAAACAAATATGATGAAAGACAGACTGATTTATTGAAATTTGTATTTGCAGATAGGTCACAAGCAGTTCAGGAGTTTCTGTTCTTAGAACAGCCTTAAACACTGCAATGGAAATGTGAAGTTAACTCCATTTCATAAGGTGAGACTAAGAACCAATTGATATTTATAAATATTCTTTTTTTATTAGATATTGTCTTTATTTAAATTTCAAATGTTATCCCCTTTCCTGGTTTTTCCTCCAAAAATCTATCCCATCTCCCCTCCCCCTGATCACGAACACACCCACTCCCACTTTCCTGTCCAGGCATTCCCCTACACTAGGGCATCAAGCCTTTTCAAGACCAAGGGCCTCTCCTCCCTTTGATGTCCAACAAGGCCATCCTCTGCTACATATGCAGTTGGAGTCATGGGTCCTTCCATGTGTACTCTTTGGTTGGTGGTTTAGTCCCTGGGAGCTCTGAGGATCGTGGTTAGTTCATATTGTTGTTCCTCCTATGGGGCTGCAAGCTCCTTCAGCTCCTTTGGTCCTTTCTCTAGCTCCTGCTTTTGGTACTTTATGTTCAGTCCAATGGTTGGCCAAGAGCATCCTCCTCTGTATTTGTTGGGTGCTGGTGGAGCTTCTCAGGAGACAGCTATAGACAGCTATATCAGATTCTGATCTGAAGAAAAGATCAGTTTCAAGCAAAGAGTATGAAACTTGTGATTATTTAGAGGACAGAATAGTTTTAAGTCATTGAAAAAGAAACAGATCAAAGCAGGACTAGGCAATGGCATGCTCTCATAATTACAGATGGAGCATTGTTTAGAACTTCTTATCACCAAATTGTAGCCAGTAGCACTCACGGCTTACACCTAACACATATTCACTTCTAATAAAACCAATGGGACTGGAGAGATTCCTCAGTGGTTATGAGCATCTATTACTCTTTCGGCAGACCAAGATTTGGTTCCAACCACTGACATTGTAACTCACAAACATCTGTGAACCCCTATATCATAGGATGTGATACTCCACCAAGTTAAGCATGATCTACAGCTAATCGAGATCTGAATGAACTTCCTTTGTTCAGCATCATTTACTTTTGCACAGTGGTTACACTAAGGTGAATGTTGAGGATGTGGTCATGAACATCTGGGACCTTCTGCCTCTCTGCAGCAAGATGAACTTTCAAGACCTCACAGTACCATACTTATTTCCATGTTCTGTCAGGAGCATTGATGAGAAACTCTTATTCTATTGTTTTCACTCTTACTTGGTAATTTTCTTGGGAGTCTCCTAAGTTTGGCTTGAAAAAGCTTTGTAAATAGGTGTGTTTAGAATTTCTAAATAATGTACTAAATAAATATTTTAGTTTTATTCACTAAGCTTATGAACATTTATCACCATCTTTGAAAACTTCCTGCTAACTCATGACACTTTGAGTACTCTTTCCATTACCTAGACTTACCAAGAAAAAGTTTTTATTGCTAACAAAACCACTTCTATATCACTATATACTGACTTGCCAACAACTACTTTAGGAATATATTTAGTTATGTGTTAATTTCTTCATTATCTCATCAGATTTGCACTTAATCATCATGAACCCATTTTAAACTAGTATATTCCTCTCTTTGTCATCATAAACCATAGATTATAAATGCACACTGGAAGATTATAGAAGATGGTATAGCAGCATTGGTATAAATAAAAAACTTAAATTTCTAGAATCAGACTTCCTTTCTACTATATTTTATCTAATTATAAATATGCTACTTTAAAGCTTTTATAAAACTCATTTGTTTATTTAGTGATAATGCATATGTCACTGGACTTAAGAGTAATTATAGGGCACGAAAGAAAACAATTAATATTAAACAAATTATAACTGCTTCAGGCTCCGTAATGCACTCCAACATTTCTTTTTATATGATGAATGAATAATACTAAAAAGAAAAATAAGTTAGTTCTTAATTACATAAAAATTTGTCAGCTCAACTTACCAGGTAAAGGTAAAATCAGTGATTATTTTTTTGGTGTTTGTTTGTTTGTTTGTATTTTTGTATGTGATACATTCCTTAGCCCAGTTGATACTGTCTCTTAAATTTGTATTCAGATCATTGTCCATGTGTCTTTAAACCTCCTGTAAGTCACCTAGATATCCTATTTCCTGCCCATACACACAAAAAGGTATTGGAAAAAACCCAGTGCAACAATTCTTAGACTTTTAATTTTCAGACTTCCTTAAAATGTCAGTTTTTCTTTAAAATCAATTCTAATATACTTTCCTTGATGACTAAACTATTCTTGTTGTTTCTAGAAATTGAATATGTAGCCCAGTCACAGAAATATAAGTAATTTTTTCTTGCCTAAGAAGGTAGTATGATTAAATTGTAGTTTACCTTTATTCAACACTTAAATTTTTTTTGATTTCCCATGGTTGTGGTGTCTCTTCTTGTTTCATGTTGGCATTACAATCTACTGTAGTGCATCTAATATTTTTACACAGGTTCCAGGGACAACCCGAGGTCCTCCTGCCTGCAGAGTAATCATGTCAGCAATAGAGCTAGTTCTTGATGACAAAAGAAGTCACTGAACGGACTATTTCTATAAAACCTTTAATAAATCCTTCTATTCATTCAGAATCCATCTGAATGCCTATTATGAGCCGCATATTACCCTAAAGAAAGTCTGTATATTCATTCTCACTCATGAAGAGCTTTGGACTGAGATTATCTGCTTCAATATTAACAATGAGTCAATAGAAAGTGGATTAGTTCCTATTTCAATTCAAAGAATGGGCTATTCTAGAAGTGTGGGTTCTCACATCATTCTGTAATTAATTAATGTATAAGATGTAAAGGTTGTCTTTAAGTGTTATGCCATGTTTAGATTTCTTCTAACGTTCTACTTTCCTATTGCTGCAGTTGTACTTTACTAACTTGATTTATTCTTGATTTTCACACAATCAGGAAATACCCAGCTCAATATATGCCACTCTCAGGATTTAACCCCTATAATAGGTAAATCCACCTCTATAGATTTGACAGCATTTGGGATATATGCTATTTCTGAAAGATGAGTTAACACAGAAAAAATCAATTTATTATGTGTTCTGAGGTTCTGAGAAAATCAACAACTTTCTCCCCTTTGTCTTATATATGACTGCAGCTTTTCAGTGTAATGAAGCAGAGGTTTCAATGTTTCTTTCAAAATGGTGCTATTTAACACTTAGACCAGAGCTTCAATCAGAAACATGGGGTGAGAGAAATCTGTGTATCACCTCAGTAGAGTGACCTCTGAAAATGTTTTTGAGTAACTTTTTTTTTGGAAATTCTTAAAATGTAAATGACACTGAAAAGAGTTATGGGTACAAGATTACTAAATGATCTGATTCCAGTCTATGTCTTTTTCTCTCTTAACCGCACCCCTCTCTGTGTCTATTATGAATCCTCTGCGTTATGATTAGTCCATTACAGATGAGGGAGTTCTCTTCACCTCTGGAGTCAAGTACCAGGCATAGCACAGGTAGTTAATAGGTGCTAAGTTTCTGTGGATGAACTCTTCATTTAAGCTCCAAGCACTGCCTGTGCATTATAGTTTTCTCACTTTATAGCACAGGGATTTTCAACTGAACCACTCAAGGATGGCAGCCTAGTCAACCTGTGAGACTGATATTAAAAGCTTCTCTCTTAGCGTCTCATTCATGGAAGGGCAGTTGGGGGAGAGACTCAGTGACTGGAGAACTGGGGATAGGGGCAGTGATTGAAATGTAAAATGAATATATTAATTTTATAAATAATTCATATGAAAAAATATATGCTCAACTATGTAAACCATGTATGCAATGACAGAAAAAAGTTCTTGCTATGGTAATCAAATGAAAACTTCAAATGACATTTTATCAGCATCAGCAGCATTATGGGTGTAGATTTCTCTTACCACAAAAAGAATAAAATTGTGTATTAAATGCTTATCAAACCCACAGTTATCTCCTAAATTATAAAGCACAAGTTTATCTTATTCACCTCTGCTGTCTTGAACTTGGAATAATGATGTGCTGCAAATGTTCTCTACAGACCCCTTAGTTCTTAGAATATTTGAAATTTATTAAGTGGATCAAGTAATTTTCAAACATTCTAACAACTTGAGATGTTAAAGCATATGCCAGAAAAACTTAATATCACCTCTCTGATTAGCTATATAGTTTTCTTGCAGAATAATATACATCCCGTAGTCTAGAAGAAAAAACATTTTGAAATAGAAATAATTAACTCTAATAAAATCAGGATTAACAATAATTTTAATTATAGCTCACACAATGAAACAATTTGAATCTCCACAGGGGAAAAGGATAAAGTGTAAAGGATTTTATGGCCCATTTAATTTGTTAGGGCATTTATGTGTATGTCTCTTATTAACTCTGCATTCAAACAATGTAGAACACACAGACACTAGAAAATTTGATCAAATATATATATATATATATATATATATATATATGTGTGTGTATTATATATGTGTGTTTGTCCCATATATGTGTGTATATATATGTATGTCTATAAGTATATGTGTATATTTGTATGTGTATGTATATATACATCTATCTCTCTATATATGTATATACATATATATGTATATTAGAATTTGATATTTTTCTCTCAAGTGAGACTTTTCAATGACTATTTTCATTTCAGAAATCTCTTTAAAAATGAAACCAAGTCACACTGTTCCATAAATCCCATAATTTCAAAGAAGGACCTTGCCATCCCCACCCAAAATTCCATCACATTCATTTTGGAGATCTAACTTCACCTAATACTTCATTTTCTTCAGTTTGAAGTAAGATGTACTTTTCCTCCAGATTTGTGACTGTGTTTCACACATTTTAGACCTTAAAACACATAGAGTGATACACAAATGTGCTTGAAAGTCATATTATTTTCTGCTACTCTTCAAGTCATCTATTTTCAATAAACGATGACGGTATTAAAAATACAGCCTTCAAAGAACTTCTGAGAGTATTCTCTTTGTTCTCGGTGACTACAGAAAAATGTATGCTGTGTCTCTCTGTTTATCCATTTCTGTCTCCATGTGACAATAGGGAGTACAAAAGCAGCCTAGAGTTTCACCTGGCTGTTCCAAAAGAGTGATTAGCCACATGCCATCTCTGCTGCCTCAGCGCTTACTTACATGGGCCATCTGAGCCATTGCTTTTGCTGTTACAAGCTTCAGTACTGACCAAGAACAAACTAAAAATTATTTATTTAGTTTTAATATGCTTCTCAATGGCTGTTCTTAGGCCTTATGTAAGGAAATTAGAACCTGAGAGGCAGATACACAGTACTTTGACTTTTCAAAAGGCAAGCTTTTCTATGTCTGTTTAAGGAAAGGAGCTTCTTTTACTTCCAAGACTATAGTGGAGTGGGGTCTGTCTCTGAATCTCATAGTCCTGTTCCCCTAACTGGGCTGCCTTGTCTGTCTTCAGTGGAAGATGGCGTGCCTAGTTCTGCAATGACTTGATATGTCAGGGTGACATGATATCAAGGGTAGGAGTGGTGGAGTGGCTACATAATGGTGGAGCTGTTTGAGAGGGGGCACTGGGAGGAAAGGGAGGGCTGATATTGGATGTAAAGTATATAAATAAATTAAATTAAAAAAATAACAAGGAATGAGTCTGATCACATGCCAGCCTTTTCTACAATAATTCTTAGATACCATCTCTTACTCATTTCTGCTTAACATGGCAATATCCACTGCCGTTGAAAAATTCTATGTCAGGTGAAGAAGTATAAGAAGAAGCTGGATATATTGTAATTGACTATTGTGGTATGGGCATCAGAGGGCTCTGCACACAGAACCAGATTGGTGGCTCAGTGCTATCTTTAATAGTAGCATTAATTTGATATCTACTGCAAGAAGATACTGAAATGAGAATTTATATAAAAGTATCCAAATAAAAGCCAATAGGAAAGTGTGAAAGTCAGAGAAGTTTAAATAAAGAAATGATGCACCTAAAAGAACATTAGAGTTGAAAAAAAATGAAACACACTCTCATTGAGAAAACACAGGGAGAAAAGTTTAATTAAAGTGTATTTATTTGTATACTTGGAGTAGGGAAGCAAGGGTACTTGTGCCACCCTGCACATGTGGAGGTCAGAAGACAAGTAAAAATATCTATCCTCTCTTTTCAATATGTGGATGCCAAGATTGAACTCAGGCACTCAGACTTGGTGAAAAGCACCTTTATCTCACCTTCCCTGAGAGAAAGTGTGGAGTGGTTCCATTACAGAGAAAAAGAATTCAGGCATTGTCTGGATACATTTTTTTTTTCAGTCAGGTGTGAGGTAAATCTTGAGAAAATTAACACTGATCTAATCCTAGGAACAAATGAAAAATAAAAGCCATGTAAGAATTTGCAATGGAACTCAATTGACATTGGAACTCAAATGCTATTAGATTATTAAACAGGTGTGATAGATAATCCTGCTATAATAAAGAGATGACAAATATCAACCTCCCTCTTTTTGAATGAGAGTCAATAGATGCTTCACTATGCACTTTCCTAAGGTCAGATGGAGCAGCATAAGTCAAATATTTCATGATGTACCTAATGCAAGTGGCCATTCAATCGAAAGCACAGCTTCCATTCCCTTGTACGACATAATTGAAAAATGAATTTAAATATGTACAAAAAATACCTTCTATGAAAGACCCATAGCTACAATTCTGAATGTTATATGAAAAATGTCTTGAAATTTAGTATTTATGATATATTTAAATAGAGAAATAATTACTGCAATTTGAGGGAAAGAGTGTGCTTTTGTAAATTATGAGTCCAGATTTTAGTCATGAATGAGTATTAACCCTTGGGAAGACAAAAATTTTAAAGAAGAAGTAAACATATAAATTAATTGCAAAGTACTTTGCCAATTAATTTTAAGAGGCCAAGGAATGATGAGAAAGTAATATAGTGCCTCCTGATGACTCTGTTCAAGTATGCATTGAACAAGTTCAATTTATTTGACCATGCAGATGCAAGAACAAAAGAAGAGGAAAGGTGTCTGACATGAGGACATCTTCAATAACTCTCTAGGATATCTAAATCCAGGAACTCTTCCTGAAAAATTATATGCGTTTCATATATCATACAAGAGTCTATGTCCCTGTAATCTCTACAGTTTGATTTTATGCAAAAATAGAATCCCCTTTTTTCATAAAATGGGGGTGAAATGATGTAGTATTCATATTTCTGACAAAAAAGAAGTAAAATAACACTAGAAAGGTACTCTATTATAAAATAGGTTGGAAGTAGACAAAAATACTTTATTTCTAAATTATTGAAATTAAATGCTCTTTTAAGACTCCTCTTGATCCAAAGCAAATGTTTTGCTTCTTCTGTTGAGAACCCATCATTATTTTATAGCATTTATTGCATCAGATATTACAGATAAGTCATTTGATAGATACTTAGATTTTTCTTTAGTCCAGTGCGTTGCAAGTGACCTAGTTTGTGTATGTGAACAACACTGATCAAACACTATCTAGTGACAAAACATTCTAGATTGTATGCACAAATTATCAGAAATAGAACCTATACATCTATTTTTTACAATAGTAATTATTTTTTGCATATGGCCTTTGTTTGAAAACCACAGAAAACATTCATACATGTCTAAACTATATTCCATTAATTAATTATTTTGCTATAGAGTCCTTGTACACCGTTAAGCATAAAACACATTCTAATAAAAAACTGTTGCTTCAAATGTTTGCTGGAAAATATTACAAATTCCTGATTATGAATAAAATAATTTGCAGGTGAAATGAATGGAGACAAATAGGGCACATATAGGAAACAAGACTTCAGAGTCACAGCTGTTGCATTTAAGACTTAATTCCAGTACCTAGGATCATGTGACTTCACTCAAGACATTTAACTGCTATAATATGAATAAAGTCTAGAGTCATTTTCTGTTATTGATAAGTATGATTTCAAGACACAATTTTAAAATCTTGATTTCTTCACAAGGAATATGTAAGTGAGACCAATTGTATGACCACAAAATATCTTCTAACCCACAGTACTATGCTGCTCTTTGAAAAATAAGCCAAGTAAAAGGGAAGTCCAGAGAATGTCTTTGTTATAAATGCAGACTTGGGCAGTTGCTGTCTGACACTGTCAGAACAAAGGAAGCTGAGTATATTACAGCTCTCTGAAAAACAGCATGATTTGCTTGTTTGTGCCTCAGGCATGTCTATACTGGATGTACTTCATAATGTAGCCATGGTTGAAACTGAGGTGGATTAGTTGAAATATTTGGTTACAAAATAAAAAGAGGTGTAAAACTTCTTAACATCATGTCTATTGCTTCCATTATGTAAGGCTGAAGTACATTGTAACATATAAAATGCCTTAGAATCTAAATCATCACATGTTCTGACCAAGAGAAGGCATAAGAAAGAGGAACTGATACATCTAGGTGAGTTTTCTGCTGTGAAAGTACACAACATATATAGTTGACTGAGTTGGTGAATCTGGGCAGTTTGATATTGGAAAATCAATCTTACCTGGAGACTGTGAAAAGGGGTTTAAGCAATAATTGCTATGTAGTGGGTGTTTATCCATAGTAGATGTAAACCTCTTTTGCCCAATTACCTTTATTTTACTTCCTTCAAAACTTTATTCTCCAGGTGGCCATCTTCTCAGGTAATTGTCCCAGAAACAAGTAATTAAATATATCTAGCAGTAGAAAGTAAATACACTCAAGCTGTACCACCTTGCAGGGAATTCTTATGCAGTCAAGCAGTGGTTGGCTAATGGAAACACTTGAATACTAAGTGATGTTACTTCAGCTACAATAATTACCATGTTTGACAACGAGAATTAATAAACAATCAAAGCAAGTTCAACTTCAATTATCATTACAAATGTTTGTATTTAGTTTTAAAAGAAAAACTATTGACATCTAATTAATGTGTTTGAATCTGCTTGTGTTTAGACATTAATCAGATATCTTTAAACATTACTGGAGTTATTTATTTAGGATAAAGCATATGCATAAACATACTTTAATGGCACTACAACATCATTCACTTTTATAATATTTGTAAGAACTGTGGCTGTGAAATCTGTTCATTAATTTGTTCTCTAACATATATTGAACAATTTTTTGAGATAATATATTTGCATCACTTCTTCCTTCCCTTTATTCTCTTCAAACTCTGCCATGTACACCTCATTTCTCTCTTTGAAATTCATGGTATCTTTTTCATTGACTGTTGTGGTACGTATATAGGTATGCACATATATTATCCTGAATATATGCTACTTAGTCTATACAATGTTACTTCCATGTATGTTTTCAGGGATGATCATCTTTTATTGGAGAATGATTTGATATGTTCTTCCCTGGGACAGACTATTTCAATCACTCTTAGCATTCATTAGTTTCCTGTAGCTCTTTGCCTAGAGGTGAGGCTTTGGTGTTGTCTCCTGTCCACTTTGGGACGTCTATTGTTGTCCTTGTTCAGTTCATGTTTATGCAGTCATGTTGGTGATGCTATTAATGTAACGTCTAACAGTATTGGGAGTCATCTTCCTACTGCAAGCTTCCTGATCCTCTGCCTCTTACAATTCTTTCACCTCTTCTGCAATGGTACCAGGCTTCGGTAAGGGAGTTGATATGCAGACATATCTGTAGGGACTAGGCACCATAACATTGCCTTTGGATTGATGGCAGTTTTCTGTAATGATATAAGCCTGTTGCAAAGAGATATTTCCTGAATGAGTTTAGCCCTTTTTGTCAAATAATTCCTGCCTGTTTTATATTACTTATATTAGAATGCTAAATTGAAGAGCTTTATGGATCTTACTAAGCAATACCTTCCCCAGAAGCTTTAATTATTTTATTAATTCTTGTCACTTTGTATTATGGTGCATGTTTATATGTTAACAATTTTTGGTAAATATTATGTACTCAAACTCAATTGTAAAGTTATTTTTTTTAACTTTGGTGTGTCCAGTTTATTATATGAATCTCCAGAAAATAGTATCAACAGAGTCTACGAAAGCAAATGGAATATCTCTAAGTTATTTGTTACTAAACTGGCCCCAAGGAGCATATATTTACTCATGTAAAACACTCTAATTTGATTTTAGACAAATATCTCATAAGAAACATGACTTGAGAAGAAAGAGTTCAACGCAGTGATATTAGGTGTATCAAGAATATGACAGGGCAGGCTCCATACAAAAGAGTGATTGTGAAACATAAGCCTGATTCCATGTCTCTCCCTCCCTCTCCCTTTTTCCCTCTCCTTTTCCCTCTGCCTCTCCATCTCCTCTCCATTTCTATACCATCTCATCTCCTTCTTGTTCTTCCTCTGTGTGTGTGTGTGTGTGTGTGTGTGTGTGTGTGTGTGTGTGTATTCTTATGGCTGTGGACTTGTGTAAAGGAAAAGAAAACAGATCTGTATGGATAGGAATGCAGAGGAATCTTGGAGAAGTATGAGTAGAAAGAGTATGATAAAAATTTATTACTGGAATTACCAAAGAAAAAATATAAATTTTAAAATAAAGAAGCAAGGATTAGCCTCATCTATCTAGCACAAATTAATTGTATAATATATGTAATATAAAGCATAGACTCTCATCTCTATGGAAAGAATTGCACTGAATAGTACACACAGTAGCAATGAGCGTGCCATTGAGTAATAAAATACAATGATACTCAGTCTGTAGTGTGAAGTGAGCACTTCTAGTATGCAATGTTTTTATGTCTTTATACATAAAGAGCATGAAAACGCCTGACAAACAGATTGCAAATGCAGAAAATCTACGTCCATCTCAAGCACTGGTTTCAAAACCCTAGCACTCAGTCTGCTTTTGCTAGAAAGAAACAGTTTTCTGGCCGCTGCTATTTCCATTTAGATTCTTCCAATAATGTGGCTCAGGGGAGCAATTGCACTGACTCAGCACAAGTTGCTTGGCTGTGTTTACATGTGGCTTGAAGTTGCTTGAGTTTCAGTTATCTCTGTCCTGCTCTCTGTCCCATGGGCATGGTGTGTTCCCTGACTCAGAGCCGTCGATATTTGGAAGGAGGTAAAAATAGCCTGGCACAGATTTTTTTTTTCTTTTTTCTATCAAATGAAAGAAGGTACAGCTGAACCAGCTTCTGAAATTAGAAAGCAACCAAGTGCAAATACTGATAATTCTATGGCTGCACAGGTCAAGGGCAGGTCAGAAGACTGAAAGAACATGGTGCAACAGAGTTTCCTTAAATGCTGCAAAGAATGCTTGTTGAGTCTGAAGATAATCTGCATGCTTAAACTACTTGGAATAAAAGGATGTGCAGAGTCTCACTTGCTAATTTCTTCTGGTTGGTTGGATTGCTTTGTGTTTACGTGTTCAGCTGCAAATTCTGAAATCTCTCTTTATGATGCCAAGATTGGTCATACATTCATCTTGGTTTTACCTTCGGACTTGATTGGGTCTGGTAAATTGATTGTATAACAAGGCACTGAAAATCATGGCTAGGACTACTGAAACTCTATGGTAAACTATTCTGATTCAATACCTTCTATTTTGTTACTATTTCATTTTGATAGAAAGCCACTGACATATTCTGAGCTACAACATGTGTCAATGAAATGGGAGAAGTGTTCATTCAACAAACAGAAAGAAATGTCAGTTCTAAGTCCAATAGCACGAAGAGAACTTTGGCTGATCAGAAAAAAATGAAGTAATTTAAAAACAAAAAGTCATAATATCAAAACTTGTGATCTATAACGAAAGTACATTTAGGATAAATATGCTAACATTAAATTATAGTTTTCAAAAATATACTTGATCAATAACTGAAAAGTAAATCAGACAAATTATCCCTAAATGAAGAACTATGGGTAACTGATAAGAAAATTACCCTTTTCAATATGATCCCATTTTAGAGTGTTCATCTCTAAACCAAATATAAATATAAAATGAATTTAGTAGATTGTATTTATATATTTTTGTATACACTATATGTGTGTATGTATAACAATAATAAAGAGAAGCTATGAACATGAAAGTAGAGGGAGTCATGAAAGGTCATAAAGAAGAAAAGAAAGAAGGTAAAATAATGTAATAGTTTTAAAATTAAAACATATCTTAAAATAAATAATAATTCAAAGTAATAGGAATAAAACTAATAAAGAAAAATAAAAATCAATATAGAGAAAATTAATAAAAATAGAAGTTAATTTTTAAAGGGAAGTTGGTAAACTTCAATCTGGACTGATAAAAGTTACAAAGGAGCACAAAATTAATACATGTGATCACTGAAAGAAAGTCTAACTTGCATAAGTGGTAAAAAGTTGCAAAGATCAGTCCTTGAATACTATAAATTACCAGTCTTCACTAAGAATAAAAATGTGGATTAATAAAGGCATAGAAATAGTGGGAGTAAAAAGAACTTAGAAAGATTAAGGGAATAGAAACATATGAGAATATATTTTATAAAGCTTTTCCAATAAAAAAGAGAATTACTGTTTACCATTCAATTTATAATCTATGTAAGAGATAATTTTAGTATAGCTGTCCAAATTTAATAACAAAAAGAATGTAATTTTAAATGAATAAAATAATACGTTGCTTGCGATTTCTGTGAGCATTACAGGCATATTTACTGTAACTTAGAAAAAAATAGCCAGGTGGTGGTGGCGCACGCCTTTAATCCCAGCACTTGGGAGGCAGAGGCAGGAGGATTTCTGAGTTCGAGGCCAGCCTGGTCTACAAAGTAAGTTCCAGGACAGCCAGGGCTACACAGAGAAAACCTGTCTCGAAAAACAGAAACAAAAAAAAAAAAAAGAAAGAAAAAAATAGAGAGCTTCTTTTTCAGTCCTCTTTGCCAAAACTGAAGCCCATATTGCTTTTGAGCTTGTATGAGTTTAGATTGAGACAAAAGAAATTGAGGGAAAATATGTTAATGATATTTAAATTCTCCTCAACATATCTGGAGTACTTTTTTGTCAAAAGATTTATTTTGTATAGCTTCTAAAACTGCATTCGATAGCTCAAAGAAAACCCTATTTTTTCTAAAATGTAAATATGTCACAAACTTCAAGCATCTCCTGATGTATTTGTCTATTTTCTTTTGTGTTAAAATGGAGAAGCAATTGCTATGTCTACTGCCAAAAACAATTTTAAGTATTTCCATGTTTATCTGATTTTTAAAAATAAAAGAGAGAGTCTAGGGGGTCCTATGGAGGAGGAAGAAGAAGAGGAGGAGTAAGAAGAAGAGGAGGAGGAAGAGGAGGAGGAAGAAGAAGAGGAAGAAGAGGAGGAGGAAGAGGAGGAACTATTGGAGGAAACAGAGTGATCAAGGGCACCATGAGAACATAGTTCACAGAATTATTTGATTCCAAATCAAGTAAGCTCCCAGATATCAGGGAACCTTTGCATATATCTTATGGTTGTATAGCATATTGTTCTTGTCAGATTCCTAAAAGTGCTAGCTGGGACTGTTATTGACTCTTTTGTCTACGCTTGGCACCCTTCTCTCCTGGATTGCTTCTTTCATCCTTGTTGTGAAACTAAGAGCCTGTCCTATTGTAGGTTTTAATGTCATATCTGGTCGATGTCCCTGAAAGGCCTGTGTTTTTCTAAGAGGAAGTGAAGAGGTAGGGTAGATAAAGAACTGGGAAAGGGGATGATATTTGAAATGTAAATACATAAAATAGCCAATAAAAATAAATAAAGAAAATGAACTTTTCAGATGTTGGGGAAAGCAGTATTAAAGAGAATTATCTCATAGGAAAAAAAGAAGAAAATGTGGTATGTTTACATAAAGAAATATTGCTCAGCTACTAAAATCAATGACATCATGAAATATGCAGGCAGATGGATGGGACTAGAAAAGATTATCCTGAGTGAAGTAACACAGATCCAGACAGATAAACCTGGTATTCACTCACTTATAGGTCAATAATAGTCACGAAATATAGGACAACCATGCTATAATCCATAGAGCCAAAGAAGCTAAGTAACAAGAATGGCCCTCATCTTTTTTAAGCCACCACCTTGTACTTGGACCATTAAACAACTACTGTCTAATAGATTATGTCTGTTTCTTCCTTGTCCCCTTAAGCATTCTTTAGCTCCACCTTTTCCACTTATGACCCCATCTCTACTTCTCTCTTCTCCTCTTCCTCCCATTTTTCCCCTTCTTACATCCCAGCACTGTAAAACAAATCTAGTGCCTTCTACATGTTGAGCAAGTGTATCACTCTACATTGCCACCCTGACTTTTTTTTAATCAATAGCTCCATGTAAAGTTAGAGGGACAACAAAACCCACATGCTGGTCTGACAGCCACCATGTGACATCTCCCTAGCCCCATTTCCTGAAGTATGAATTTTCTACAACTACTGTTCCAGTCTACTTATGTCACAATGACAGTTGCTGTCTTGTGGATCGGAAAAGACACTGGAAAATTATTCTTGTGTGTATTGATATGTAGTCTTCCATTTTTCCTAAATTACTCTTTTGTTGCATATTTTCCTCACTTACTTTTCTATGAATAAGAATGGCCCCCAAAACTAGAATACTTTGTTACCATGGAGTGTCTCTATTTGAAAGGATTAGAATGTGTGGCCTTGTTGGAGGAAGTGAGTCACTAGGTATCTTGGGGTTTCATTCCTATGAAGAGATGCTGAAAGACCCCGGCCCCTAGCAAGAGAAGTAAAAGACCCCTAGCAAGTAGAGTAAAGCCAAAAATGTAGTTCAGCCAGTTCAGCAATTCTATTCTTCTATTCTAGGAACTGGCTGACCATAAAGAATTTATGGCCACAAGATTAGGATGACTTTGTTCCAGGAACTAGCTGACCATAAAAGTTAAAAATAGAACCTTGTTAACAATCATGAGTAACTGGGAGTTTCCCCTTGTGATTTTCCTTGGTATTTTCGGTATTTTTCCTATGACACACTCCCTCCTCCCTTGGGTTGTGGGTTTTTCCTTTAAACACCCCTTCTCCCTGCTACTTGATGTTGAACTCCTCTATCCCTGAGTGGAATATGAGTCTTGGCCCTAGTGCACTGGCTTCAATTAAACCTCATGTGATTATAGCAAGAAAGGTCTCTTGTGAGTGCTTGGGGGGTCACGTTATCCTGAGACTTGAGTGAGGGTCTCCCCACTCCAGGGGTCTTTCAATACCATGACCATGGCAAATTTTTTCTTAACTATTTTATTTATTTATGTCCCAAATGTTGCTGTCCCCATCCCTAGAGTTCTTCATCCCATAACAACTCTTATAAAGAGAAACATTTAATTGGGCTAGTATACAGTTCAGAGGTTTAGTCTGAAAGGGTTAACTCAGGAACTTTGGAAAGGTCATGGAACACTTGCCCCTCCAAGAGAGAGGCTAAATTACATTCCTCAGACCACAGGGAGGTCCCTGCAACTAGGAAAGGCCCAGAGTCCATGGGCCACCTACCTGTTCCAGTAACAACCAATTAGTTTAATGGTAACACTGTTCTGCCAATCAAATTGTGCCTAATGGCAGCTGCTCTGAGAACTGTATAAAAAAAACTCTTGTTTTTTGCATTGATTTCTGTCTCCACTTAGTCCACTCAGGGGGTCCCTCAGGCAGTTCAGACTCCCCTGAGTCTTACAAGTCTATTATGTCTTGGTGGAAAGCATGGGAGTACTCAGGCAGACATGGTGGTAGAGTTGTAGTGGAATTCAACAACACAGAGATCCCCTAGGTCTGGCTTGAGTTTCTGAAACCTTAAGCCCACCCCCTCCCTCACTGACACACATCCATCAACAAACAAGACCACAGGTACTCCCAGTAGGCCATACTTCCTAGTGGTGTTATTCTAATGGACCTACCAGGTGTGGGGGTAGGTGTGGAGTCATTGTTATTCAAATCACCACACTTGGAATGGGCTTTTTTGGGTTAAAAAGGCCTTGTAAGACCAGAGTCTGTTTCTTCCTTCTGCCTGTAGGTGGAGATGGTGAACTCTCTGCCACTTCTCGAACACCCTGTGTGCCTGCCTGCTCGCAAGCTTCCCAGCAGGATGATAATGATTAACCTCTAGTCCAGCTAAATGCTTTATTTTTAGGAATTGCTATGGTCATGGTATCTCTTCACAGCAATAGAACACTGACTACATACTTCTCTTACTAAAGGAAACAATTATGTTCACTTGTCAATCTTAACTTTTGCCTGCTATGTTTTCCTTTCTTTTGTTCTTTGCCATTTAACATCCTGTGTGTAGCCATCATGAAGCCACAGAGAATGGGATATACCTGGAAGGAGAACTGGGGATGGAATATGATGGGTGGGTAAGAGACATAATGAGCCAAGACAAAAGTTCTCTGATCAAGACTTAAAGTTTAATGTTCTGCTCTGAATACATAAGGGATCCATCCCCTATTTCAGCTGGATTCTGTTGCTTTGTATCAACTGGAATCTGTTGCAAAACAAGCTCAGTAGGCAGTCTTCTTCTACAGGAAGCTGCAGATGGGCAAGGCAGGAAACTTCCATCTAGGTCTGGAGACTGTAACAAACAAGGTCTGTCTAGCCTGCTCAAGTCTTGGGGTAGGGCACACTATGAGCTTCACACATCGTCTCCCTGTTCATCTATGTCACTGGAATGTCATTTATTCAAGGGCATATCTGACCTCAGACCCCTTCTTATCTTTGTCTCAGTGACTGATTCTTAGTAGGTGTTCAAGAAATAATTTGCTGGGTGCCACCATGCTCGTGACACACAAGAAAGCTCAGTACATTGCCTATGTGTGGTAAATGTTTATTAGTGGAACTGAGCACCTCATTTAAGTTTGCTTAAAAGTGTTCATTTTAGAGTTCTGTGCTTCCATGGATAGGTCCATTTTTGAAATATTTTGAAAACTTCCATGAATGTTACTATTTTCTTGCATTCATTCTCAGCATGTTTGTTATTCGTGAGTAGAAAGCTTACTGATTTTTAGATTTTTTTTTAAATGAACTTTGCCGGAAAATGTATCAGTTCTAAGAGGTATTTTTTGTTGTTGTTGTTGTTTTGGTTTGGTTTGGTTTTTGATGGAGTTTTTAGTGTCTCTTAAACACAAAATAGTGATAATTAATGTCATCTTATTAGAAATAGATATTTTGAAATATCATCACAATTTTCATCATCATCATCCCCATCTCCTGATTTTTAAATGTTTTTCTATTCATTGACCATTTTTCACTCAAGTAAAATTTATACAATCATATATACATATATATGCATATATTTATATCTATGAAATATTTATCAACTATGTATATATATTTATATTTATAATCACTATTATAAATTGGAATCCTAAAAAACATATATTCAATATTTCTGGGGAAGTTGCATGGTTGTTGTCTGCTAGTGTCAAGAAATATATACTTTTGTTTCTTTGGTTTTTTTAAATTTTTTTTAAATTTTCTGTATATTTTTATTTACATTCCCAATGATTTCCCCTTTCCCGGTTCCTCCCTCCCCGAAAGTCCCATAAGTCCTCTTCCCTCCCCCTGTTCCCCATTCCACGCCCTCTCGCTTATCTGTCCTGGTATTCCCCTACATCCAGTCTTTCCAGGACCAGGGGTCTCTCCTTCCATCTTCTTGGAAATCAATTGATATATGAATTGTGTCTTGGGTATTCCGAGTTTCTGGGTTAATATCCCCTTATCAGTGACTGCATACCATGTGTGTTCTTTTGTTATTGGGTTACCTCACTAAGGATGATATTTTCCAGTTCCGACCATTTGCCTAAGAATTTCGTGAATTCATTGTTTTTAATTGCAGAGTAGTATTCCATTGTGTAAATATACCACATCTTCTGTATCCATGCCTCTATTGAGGGACATCTGGGTTCTTTCCAGCTTCTGGCTATTATAAATAAGGCTGTTATGAACATAGTGAAGCATGTGTCCTTATTGCATGCCGGGAAGCCTCTGGGTATATGCCCAGGAGTGGTATAACAGGATCTTCTAGGAGTGTCATGTCCATTTTTCTGAGGAATGCCAGACTACTTTCCAGAGTGTTTGTACCAGCTTGCAATCCCACCAGCAGTGGAGGAGTGTTCCTCTTTCTCCACAGCCTCGCCAACACCTGCTGTCTCCTGTGTTTTTAATCTTAGGCATTCTGACTGGTGTGAGGTGGAATCTCAAAATGAATCCATACTCCTATGGTCACTTGATCTTTGACAAAGGAGCTAAAACCATCCAGTGGAAAAAAGATAGCCTTTTCAACAAATGGTTCTGGTTCAACTGGAGGTCAGCATGCAGAAGAATGCAAATTGATCAATGCTTATCTCCTTGTACTAAGCTCAATTCCAAGTGGATCAAGGACCTCCATATAAAACCAGACACACTGAAACTAATAGAAAAGAAACTAGGGAAGAGCCTTGAACATATGGGCACAGGGGAAAATTTCCTGAACAGAACACCAATAGCTTATGTTCTAAAATCAAGAATTGACAAATGGGACCTCATAAAATTGCAAAGTTTCTGGACACTGTCAAAAGGACAAAGCGAAAACCAACAAACTGGGAATTTTTCTTTACCAACCCTGCAATCGACAGAGGACTAATATCCAGTATATACAAAGAACTCAAGAAGTTAGATTCCAAAGAGCCAAATAACCCTATTAAAAATGGGGTACAGAGCTAAACACAGAGGTCTCACCTGAAGAATATCGAATGGCTGAGAAGCACTTAAAGAAATGTCCAACATCCTTAGTCATTAGGGAAATGCAAATCGAAATATATACTTTTAAGAATCCCACAATAGGGAAATATTTTAATTTCCAGTAAATACCATAACAATTTTTTATCTATGTCCTTGTTTGGTTTTGCCAGAAATATAGGTTAAAAATGGAAAACAAAAGGTCACAAAGCCTTTAATGAATGTTTCTTGCTTGGAGATTTATGATATAGGGTATTTTCACTCAGAAGAAATTGGGCACAGCCACTGAACTAAAGTCACCTCTCTGTACCACGATGCCGAGTTTTAACTCAACAATAATATTCCCCAGATGCCTGGAGTAGAAAAAAATAAAGTCACCAAAATCAATATGAGCCTATTTTTAAAGAAAACTATACTTCATAAATAGCACTCTGTTTATGTTACAGGTCCAGAACATAAAAATGCTTCCTTCTATAGATGGTCAGTTACTCATATTATCTTCTCTGTCTCTATCTCTCTCTGTCTATCTCTCTTTGTCTCTGCCTTTGACTGTCTCTTTCTCTTTCTTCGTATGTGTGTGTGTGTGTGTTCTCCCTTGCTTCCTGATGAGATATATTAAGGTTGATTTAATTTTAAGAAGAGTAAAATTAACAGCAATGGAAAAAAATAACAGGAAATAAGAGAGGTCTGTATTGCTTTCCTTTGAGAATTAAAATAGATGTATTAATTTAGGGTAGAGTGAGGTAGAGGGAATGTGGGAACCAACTATCTGACAGTGATATCTTTTTTTTTTTTTTTTTGGTTACTAAATCCAGTTTGGTTTGAATTTCTTTCTTTTTTTTTTTTTTTTTTTTTTGGTTTTTTTTGAGACAGGGTTTCTCTGTGTAGCCCTGGCTGTCCTGGAACTCAATCTGTAAACCAGATTGGCCTCGACCTCAGAAATCCTCCTACCTCTGCCTCCCAAGTGCTGAGATTAAAGGCATGCGCCACCACCACCGGGCTAGGTTTGAATTTCTTGTTATTTGCAATTGTTGAGTTCTAATTTATACAGTCATTTTTGTAGAGTTCTCAAATGTGGATCCTGAGGAATTGAAGAAGATATCTAGGTTAGGAACATTGCCTGCAGTGAAATGTGTACAAAGACAATGAAGAAATTGTCAGAACATGCAAAAGTTGCATATATTTATGCATCAAAGTATAGGGGCTAGTAACAGAAAACAGAAAAAATAATGGTAACCAAGGCACAAAGAAACCTTTTAAGAAATTCCCTCTACAGAGAAAAGATGTATTACATCATTTATGCATGTGTCAAGTGAGAGTAGTTAGAAAAGATTTACATTTTTATTTTAAAAGTAAAAATAATTGATTGGATGTAAGGACACATTAAATAATTTAATCATTTGCTAAGTAGATTATATGAATAATCCAGGGAGAAAACAATCCCACATGAGAAAAATCATTAATTAAATTTTGAAAAATAAATTAAACTTCTAAGTTTTCCCGAGTATACTTTTAGCATTCTGCTTTGTCCTTTCAAAATCATTAAATGATGAAGGCCATTTTCTTCATTACTATTTACTGTAAGGAGGAAAAGGTCGATTATTATTTATGAACTTTAGAGAAGTTATACTGTAAATGTGGTTTTATTTAGTCCACTGAGTCTTTATGTTTTTCTAGGAGGGATAAGAATATCTGTCCATCTGGTCCATGGGGATGATTTTAGGATCGCTCAGTAGGAGCCTGAAGATTGTTTCTGAGGCTTGCTTACTAGAGATCAGTGGAGGAAATGAAAAAATAAATCTTAGGCTTCATTATCTTATATTTATTCTGATCTGTGCAAACGAGGATACAGCCATGACCAGGGAAATGAAAGTAAGAGTAACACATGGAAAGAGGCTATCTGTAGATTTCAAAGGATTAAACACAAGAACTTCAACAAGCCAGGAATTATCCTGGAAATTATTTGTTGGAAATATATAATTTGGTTTAACCGAGGTAGGGAGCACACTTAAGAACTTTTCTGAAGTCTCAAGAAAGACTTTGAACCTCTGAAGAGTATTGAGACTTTTATATGCATATATGCAACAATAGTTAAATCTAAAATAGAGGCCTTTGATTTGAAACAGAACAATGAGGGACTTATGGAAGATTTGGAGAAAGTGGAGAATGATGGAATTATAATCTCAAAAAGCAAAATATTTTTAAACTACATAAAGGACTGTTTACTACAGAATCATAAATAATTCTCTAATAACCATGACTTCATTTGCACTAAGTAGTTATCTAGGTTTCCAGTAACAACCATGGTTTCTCCTAGTTGAAAATGGTAGAAATCTAATTAGATTGCCATTTATTATGGTCAAAGTTAGAGTGCTACTATCATATCCTTATTCTGCCATGCTGGTCATTGCTGTGGTTCATAAGTGTAATAGCTGGTTAGGGTTGTTGATTGCCTCTATGCTTGGAAGCTTACATGATGTCTTCTGGTACCATAAAAGCTAGTCCTCAGAGAAAATGCATTCAAGTCAGTTCTTGCTGCTGGTTTTCTGGTTTTAGTTTCTGAGGTACTTAGTACCACCTTCTATTTTTGGGGGTAACAGAGGATGATAGCAATAGGCTGTTTGTTTGGAGAGTCTTTTGGACAACCCTGCCTTACAAACCAAAAGGGGGCTTTACCTGTTTTCATCTGAGGTTTTTATTAGGTAGTCTTTGACTCTTGGAAGGAATATCACCAGCACAGATGAGAAAAGTTTAATGATGCTATATATGTATCTTTATACAAAAATTTGCAAGTATTGTAGTTTTATGTAAAAAATTCATATTATGATTCTTTGTGTATTTTTCAGATTCCCTTTAATTATTTAATCCAACTCACTCCTTTTGTATTTCCTTCCTTGCCTTCCTTACAAAGAGAACTTCTTTTGTCATTTCCCAATTACATCTATGTGTCTGGCTAGGCTCTCTTATCCTCTCCTACCTTCTCCTGTATTTACCTTCCTTCCTCTCCCTAAAAAGCAACTGCAGTAGATAACTAGATATTTGAATACATAAGAACTTTATTTTTTTTAACTGAAATCCCCTGCTCTTGACGTATTTATGAATTAGAAAGGCAAACCAGATATATTGAAGGAATTTACACAACAAATCTAACAGATTAATGGACATGAATTTGTTTACCGTTTGTTCCTCAGGTCAGAAGAAATCAACATAATGACTTATAAAGTATCAATAATACAATATAGATTTAGAAAAGTAGAGCTATAATTCTTCTTGGTAGCTAAGATTTAAGGTTATTCTTTGCTACTGGAAATATATATTGGTCTATATATGAAGGGTAATATTTAAACATCTAATGATACTAATGAAATTTATTTAGATGAAATTTTTTAAGTAATTGATCTTACATATTTTTAAGGTCTTTTATAGATATCTACTAAAGAATTGCTTTAAAAAGGATGGTGCACAACACCCCTGCACTGGCTACTGGAATTTGCTAGAATCTGGAAGAGAAAAAGTCAGGCAAAATTGGAGAGTAACTATCCTATGTGGAAGGGAATGGAAAAATACTAATTTACAAAACAAAGAACAAATTGGGAACTGTAGGAAGAGAAGGAGAAGAGTAGCATGGCCACTAAAATCCATTCCAGTTTGCTCAGCCACAGCTCAGGAGTACTCTGCTCTTAGTGCGAAGGGGTTGGAACTAATGGTTAAAGACAGAAGGCACCTACAAAACCCTAAAACATTCTACTCCACGATTAGCTCCATGTTATTTACAGAGTGGGCAGAGACAACTGACAAGAAAAAGATTACATTATTTTTGAAAATAAATTGTGTATTTTGTGTGTGTGTGTGTGTGTGTGTGTGTGTGTGTGTGTGTGTGTGTGTGTGAACTGTGAGTGTGGAATACTTGTGCCATAACATGTACTACATTTTACATTTTTTAGAAGTTGATGGGTTTTTTTTCCTTCTACTGTAGGTTCTAGGGCTAAAACTCAAGACCTCAGTCTTTCATATCAAGTGATTTGTCCCTCCAATTCACATTACCAGTCCAAGATGCCATTTTTAAAATGACAATCAAGTTGGTGGTTAGACAATTATAGAGGTCAGAGTTCATTCATGCACAGTGAATGAAAACTCTGGGTACATCAAATGACTGTACTTATCGAGTCTTGACCTGCCAAATTGTTCTCACTAATAGAGAAAACATTTGAGTCAATACTGCTCAGTGTTACATTGGGTTGAAATACTGTTGAAGCCTTATAGTAGTATGAGACTTGAACATAGGGGATGAGACAAACAGTGGAAAGTTTTTAAAGGAACTAGAGTCTAAGGCATATCAGGGAAAGCTTTCATAGATAGATAGATAGATAGATAGATAGATAGATAGATAGATAGATAGATAGATAGATAGATAGATAGATAGATAGATAGGTAGGTAGGTAGGTAGGTAGGTAGGTAGGTAGGTAGGTAGGTAGGTAGGTAGGTAGATAGATAGATAGATAGATAGATAGATAGATAGATAGATAGATAGATAGATAGATAGATAGATCGAGATAGATAGATTAACTGAAACACTCTTTAAGTCAGAATACATGCTATGTGATTCATTATTACTGTCTTCAGGTGTTGGACAAACAGGGATTATGATAACAAATGCTGAGCTCGCATCAGCAACACCAACCCAAGTAGCAGTAGAAAAAAACATAAGGTAGCCTAGAGATAGGAATGGCACCTGCATTTAGTCATGGAAGGGATGGCAAACACTGTGCCTATGAATGTGACCACATAAAGAGAGACTGTTAACTCTCTACTTGTACTATTTGTAGACCACTTTTCTTGTGTTTTTTCTTCTAAGCTTTTGGGCTGTCTCTCAGTGCATAGTTATCCTGTGTCCTGAACTTTCCCTGACTGCTAGGGAAAAGTGAAGAGATTGTTTTACATCAAGTGATTATGTTTCTTTAGTTTGTTTTCTTTCTTTATTTTCTTTTTTAATATTATCTTTAACTGGGCTGCTTTACTGCTTCTCCCTTAAGGATTTATTCTCATATTTACTTTTCCCTCATCTAACATTTCCCTTTTATTCTGCTATTAATTGTTACTCTAGTTTCTTCTCTTTTCTTTTTCTTTTTACCCTTATTAACTAATACCAAAGGATGCAATACACAAGCACTGTTATTTTATTTCCTAACAAGACATTGGATGAGGAAGAACTCTTCTGTAAAGAATTAGTACTCCATTGTCATATTAGGTCCACTCATCACTCATAGTTGTTCCTATAGTTAGTATTCTAATCACAGAGTGATTTAGGGTATTGTTGACCAAGCCCAGTTCATGTATGATTAGGGGTTATCTAATGAGAGATACCTCCAATAGAGTTAACATAAATGATACCTTAACCCTTGTACATCATAGCCCAACTCAATCATTTCAATAACTTTAAAACATTGTAGATGAAGTTAAAAAAAAAACTTAATGATGTTCCTCAAGACCTTAGAAACCAAATGTAAGCCATGTCCCAAATAAGTAGAAATGAACAAATGATAAAATTATGCCACAATTAATGAGGTTGAAATAAAAATGACAATGCACAAATAGATGAATCAATGAATGGAACAAAAATAAAGCTAATCAAAAAAGAAGGAATACCTAAATCAATAAATTACATAGAGAAACATAAAGACTACCATGGTACCAATAAAATTCAAAGTATTCAAACACGCATGACCAATTATTTTAGTCAGGTTTGTTTAGAGGAACCTAACAGAATAAAATACATACTACAGAGGAAGTTCATTAAAGTGGCTTATGTGATACAGGCTTGTGAATGGAACACTCACTCTGCATTGAAGAGCACACAAACAGGATAGTTGCTCAGTCAACAGTTCTGCATGCCTAGCAATACTAATTTGGCACTAAAGACCTAGAAGATTCTTGAGGAATTGTTGCATTTTAGTTCATGTTGTTAGGCAAAAGAAGCTAGTTTCTGATATCCATGAAATATAATAGTAGGGACAATAACAGGATAGATGTCCTGAGAAGAAATGAGGAGTAAAGTTCGTCAGGCAAAAAGCACTCCAGATTTTTAATTAGGTTTCTTCTAGTCGGGTTTACTCTGTGGGAGAATTTTCCAAATAAGTCAGTTGATTATGTGCCAGAATGGGTTGGTGCCCATGGGGACCCTCACCCTTCTCAGAAAGAAGGGATGAGAGAGGCTGGGGGTGGGGGCTAGGGGATGGCTGTGATTGGGATGTGAATTAATTAAAAAATATATAAACAGAAAGAAAGAGATAACTTAATACCTCTTTAGAGGTATGTCTTTTACATCCAGCTATGTTAAAAAACAAGGTCAACCATGACTAAACTACAACTATGTCAAGCTGACATCCTATCATTATGTTCGTGCTTAATTTCAAAATAGAGACAAAAATCAGGGTGATAGTTCTGCGTAACATGATAGAATTTTTCTTCATATCATCAAAACTATATTAGTCTTCTCTGATAATAGATCTCGAAGACCCTAAAGGACTGCTTTATTTGTTTTTACATTCTGAAACCTTATAACACTTAAATTCTGATATTTTTAATTGATGATACATTGTAAGGTAAACCAATAAAAGAAGGAAAACAGTATCTGCATAGCATATTTGTATACATGAACAAATATCTGTTTTAGCAGATTGAGGAATGCTCAGGGCAATACCAACCCTCATTTCTATAACTTGTCATATAGGCTTAACATCTATTAAAACTGTTTTCTTGTATTAAAAGTTCTTTCCTTTCTTCTACCCTCAGAAAATACTTCAATAGCTCTTGGTTCTCTATCTGAAGCGGTGACCCATATTTTTATTTTTGAATGGCCTGTGCCGTTTATTTTCCTGCTTTGTTTAATACTGCCAAAAGATTCCTAAAAGCATCTCGTGAACCCCAGGATATTTTTCTCTATCCTTATTGTGGAGATCATTCCAATTTTTTTTCCAGTAATTGGGATCTCTAAAACTAGTTAACACATTCATGCCTGGATAGTATGTTATCACAAGGATATCAGTACCCCAAAATGTCCAAAAAGGAAGCCTTAGCCCCCAGGTCAAGTTCATGGGTTTGGTGGTTTGTTTGTTTATTTTGGCATTTGTTAGTAAGATTTATCATTGTCGAAAACAAACACAAAACAATACTAACCTTCTTGGACAACAGAGCTTAGGATTATAGAAACAGGAAGCTAAAAGAAAGGTAATCAGTTACTAGGGTAATGGTGAGACATAGCACTCATCTTTATAGCTGTGTGTTTCTATTCCCTGAATCCTGGCTAGAGGAATAAAACTGCACCTCTTGAGAATCCTGCCAGAGATATCTAGGCCATTTACTGCCACCTCGTTGGATCTACAACTAGGTGCTTTCACAAGGTTATCCCACCAAACACAAACAAGCCTACCTAACTCAGAACCAAAAGGTCATGTATATATACTCTCTTATAAGTGGATATTAGCCACAAAGTACAGTATATCCATGCTATACTCCACAAACTTAAGAAGCTAAGGCCTAAGCAAGTATGTTTGAATCTCACTTAGAAGGGGGAATAAGATAGACCTAGAAGGCAGATGAAGGAAGGTATTTGAGTGGAGAGAGGGGATGGGGAGGTTAATGGGCGGGAAAGGATCAGGTGTGGGAGACAGAGGAGAGAGGGCCACAGGACCAAGAGAATGAATGGCAGTCTACAGCTGACAGGGTTGAGGGATCGGGGTCACTTCAAGGATATGCCGGAGACCTGAGATGGGACAGTTCCAAGAATCAGTGGGGCTGACCTTAGATGGGACCCAAAGCCTTGGAGATATGGAACCCGAAGAGGCAACCTTAACCCCAGTGGAGGGATAGCAGATATGCAGCTTGGTCTTCATGTGGCTCCTCTAACAACTGAAGCTGGATCAGAGCTATCCCTAAAGCTGTTGCCTATGTGTTGAATCCATTCCCCTAACTGGGCTTCCTTCTCTAGCCGCATCAGAAAAGGATGTTCCTAGCCCTGTAGAGACCTGATGTGTCAGAGTAAGGGGAAATATTTCGGGATGTCTCCACCTTCTAAGAAGGGAAAGTGAAGGGGAATAGGGGGAGGACTGTATGAGGGGGACAAGGAAGGGGGTAGAGATCTAGATGTAATGTAAATAAATAAATATATTTATTTCAGCAAATGTTGGGACACAGAATTATAATGTTTGTTACTTACTGAATGCCAACTCTTTTGGTAAATATTTATACATTTATTTACTATAAATATACATAATATATGTCATTCTAAACTAGATAGATAGATAGATAGATAGATAGATAGATAGATAGATAGATAGATAGATAGATAGATAGATAGATAATCATCCCAGTACAGATTCAAGATGGGCTTTCTGATCCAGCTACTTTAGGGTTGTAAGGAACATAGTAAGACCTGTGAGTTCTGTAAGAATGAGCCTATAGCTACAGTTTTGGACTATGAATTGCATTTTATGATCAAAGCAATATTAAATGGAATATGATGAATATGGATAAGGTACTTTCTAAATCCGTGTATTGTAATTTTGGAAGAAAGAGTATATTCAGAAAAAGAAACTACATGACCATAATATGAATATACTTCAACAATAAAATACTACCCTTTCTATACTGAAAGTGTTTCAATGCTGGAAAATATTTGAGCAGACCATTTATCCCAGGGATTGGTACAATGTTGAGAGATAAGTGTTAGTCTCTACTGGTGTCAGATTTGACACTTAGCTACCATATTCAGATCAGCCTTGATGAGGGGCAGTATATGTTGTTAAGCCCACGAATAACTACCTTCCTTGCAATAAAGGTCATTTTGCTCCTGGGTCCACCAGGCAATGATAAGGATGATCTAAGAAAGACATTATCTAGCATCAGAGAATAGGTCATTGTCTTAGTTAGGGTTTCCATTGCTGTGAAGAGACACCATGACCAAGGCAACTCTTATAAAGGACAACATTTAATTGGGGCTGGTTTACAGGTTCCATGGTTTAGTCCATTATCATTATAGCAGGAAACACAACAGATTTCACACAATCATGGTGTTAGAGGAAATGAAAGTTCTGCATCTTCATCTAAAGGAATCCAGGGGCAGTCTGTGACCTAGGCAGCAAGGAAGATGGTTTCAAAGCCCACTTGCACAGTAACTTACTTCCTCCAACAAGGTGACAACTACTGGAACAAGACAACACCTGTTAGTGCCACTCCCTGGGACAAGCATATTCAAAGCACCACAGTCATCCTTTCTGTTTGATAAAATACCTGTCCAGAGATATCAGTGAATGAAAATTCACATATAAAAGATGTATCTTTACTTCATTTGGTCATTTGGAGATATTTATCTGCTTTCCACTTCTGAAATGTCTCTTTCCTACCACGTTTCCAATCATATGCTTTCCACATCTGTGACCATCCAGCCAAATCACTGGCTACATCACATTCAATGACATTTTTTTTCCTGCAAATGAAATACACTGCTGAATATACTGTCTAAAGTTCTACCTACCGTATATTTTCTTTTGCCACACCCTTGTGTTGCCCAAGAAAGAATCTGTCACGCAATGGATTTTATTACTGGTGATATTTTCGTGGCTTGCAAAACTGTCAGTTAAGACCTACCATTGTTTTTCTCTGTCTATTGACCAGAAGATATACAGGATGAGGCCATTAGTGCCTGATGATGGCAGAAATCATTATCACAGGAATAGGAATCATGGGAAATTGGACAACTTTTTCATATAACATTATTGTCACTTCAGGACAACTTCAGACCAAATCTCATACATGCTACTTATATTTGAAGAGAGATTGTTGTTCTTCATCAGCTTTGTGCCTTGTAGATTAGAGAAGCCCAGGGTCATGTTGGGCAGCTTACTTTGCATGATAAACAAAGTAACTTGGTGGCCCAGTATCATACATGTTGTTTCAACTAAATCTCATTAGCAGGTCATGAGGTGTCTTTCATACTAACAATGCCCCTGAATAATATCAGGTCTGTGCCTCAAAACTGTAAGGCCTCCATTGTGATTCACCTATGGGGAAGAAAGAAATTCCCCAAACAATATTCTTTTCTGACATTGACAACCTGAGTAACACTGGGCATTTTGGATCAAATAATCCACTTTACAGTACAGACTCTAACTTTGGAAGATATTTCTGTTCCAGGCCTCCCAGGTACAGGAAAGGCTCAATGTAGCAGTATAGTGAAATACTAGGACAAGGAAGCCGGAGGGGGTTGATTGGGGAACAGGGGGAGGGAAGAAGGCTTATGGGACTTTCAGGGAGGGGGAGTCAGGAAAGGGGAAACATTTGAAATGTAAATAAAGAATATATCTAATAAAAAAAGAAAGAAAAAGAAAAAAAGAGCAGCTTTCTAAGTCACTTAATTTGTGGGTGACAGTAACACACTCAAGTGAAGAGTATGCTGCCTCTAAAATCTAGATAATCCTACTTAGCCTGTGTTTCTTTGTTGGTGCGAAAAGGAAAGAGGTAAAACAACTTAGTCTTCACATAAGAAGGAATATCTCTGCATATTCTAGAGCACTACACTCACAGAAAGACTTACATTTTTGGGATTTTTATAGAATTTATTTCTGATATTTTAATGAACATAAGTACAAAGTGACTGCTTTATCCATTTCACCTGATCCAATGAGCTTAATGGCATAAATATAGTGGGGCAATATGGTATCTTGTGGGAGAGACCAGTAATCAAGATGCTTGCAAACTCAGTTAAGATGTGGGTCTGTAGAATTATGAGGTAGAACATTAAAAGTATACTGATAGCCTAGTTTTCTGAAAGCAAAATTCTTTTTATGGTATTTATGAATAAGTACAGAGGAACCATTTGCAAGATCAATGGATATATACCACATACCAAGGGATATTTTAGTCTACTCAAGTAGATAAGCCACATCTGGTATAGCAGATGCAATTGGAGTCACTACTTGATTAACTTTGTGGTAATCAGCCTTCGTTCTTTATAATACAACCATCTTTAGACCCAAATACAGGGAGTTGTGGTTGGAACTGTCACTGGTGGTTCCTTGATGGTGGCACTAATTTATTTAAACCCTTTGGGGATGTAATATTAGGTTTACCTAACTAGTATTTTTTCCATAGAGTCACCTCTGGTGAACTCTATTTATCATTTCAAACCATTATAACCCCTACACCATAATTCAGGGAACAAATACAAGGATTCTGCTACTTCTAAATATACCTGTCATAATTATTTATTTGAGAACTGGTCAAGTAACCACAGGATGAGTTTAAAGAGCCACTGGACCCAATATGAGTCATACTTTGGGTAAAACACCATTAATCTTTTCAGCAACATGGCCACCTACTTTAATAGATGGGCAACAATTCTGTTTGAGGTTTTTTGAAATCGATGTCAGTTCAGATCCACTGTCTAAGAGGCCATGAAAGATATAATTTGTTATTTTTCCTTAACATCTGGCCTTTCTACCAAACAATAAATCCATATGTCCTTTTTGGGAACAGATTAAGTTAATTGCAAAGTTTTTATACTGTAGCAAGGTATTTCCTAAGGGTAAGTGCCTTCCTCTTCATTTAAGAGAATTTTAGTTTATTTCCTAGCTCAAATCTAGAAAGTGGCTAACAATCCATGATTCTCTATGCTATGATTCAATGTTTGTTCTGGAATATTGCTGCCTATGCTGATACAGGAAGAATAAATTAATAGGCTTTATATTTGTTTCCCATCTGGGAATACCACAATTAACCAACCAGTGTCAAAGGTATACACAAGTCAGACCTTTATCAATATTGCTTTGCTTATATTCTCTGATCTGAAAACTATTTTCATGTTGCCTTATTGATTAAGTGTTTTCAATCAGCTCTGGCTATTTCTGGTTCCAATTAGATATTTTGCATTTTAGTTTCTAGTTGACAGTGACTGTGTCTAAAGACAAAGTTGGGTGGACACTGAGGTGGCATCAAGGACTCAATTTGCAGATCTTTAGGATTGTTTGTTTCATAGACATGCAGACATAATTGTTTCACAAAAGGGGAGAGAAATCCATGCTTCAAGGAGTAGGTTAGGAATGCATTCAATGAAAATTAATCCATCAGTAACAGAAATCAATGTCTTCAGCCTCCCATATATCACCATGCCATGTTCCAGGATTCTAACTTTTATCAAAAGTATAACTAGAAGATCTATAACAACCAATGCTATAGAAGCATCAATACAAAGTCTCCTAATTTAGAAAAGTCCAGACCCATACTGATTTATTGTGGTATTTAACTAACCCTTAAAAAAATTAGCACCAATCCTCCTTAAACTGTACCACCAAGTAGAAGAAGAAGGGACACTATTAAACAGTTTTTACAATTGCAACACTATGCTATTAAGAAAATGAGACAGTGATAAAACAGCGAAAGAAAGAAAAAAAACAAAGAAATGAAAGAAAAGCAACAAAGATAATGGATGCAAGAATTCTCAAAATATTTGCAAGCTAAATTTAAGTGTGCATTACAAAGAACATGTGTTGTGATTGAATTATCTTCTTTCAGTGAAACAAGGACAGGTCAGCATTTCAAATTATTATGATCAATACAGTAATCATTAAAACAGAATCAAGTCTGAAAACCTTTCATTGTAAAACCAAAATATATACGTAAATAGAAGAAACATACCTTAATACATTAGGTATTATATATTACAAAAGTATATATAATATTATAATAAATGGAAAATTCAACACAGTTCACCTAAATTTATGTATAAGACAAGAGAACCGGTTTTACATGGAATACAAAGCCTTACGTGGAGCAAAGAGTCAAATAATGACTGCAATGTAAACAGAAAATGAGGAAGTTGAATTGTCCCTATTTGAATATAATATAATATATACAAGAGACACAAATACTCTTTCAGAAAACACTTAGAAATGATAAACATTTTCGGAAATTAGCAGGCCACAAAACTGAGAGACAGCAACCACTGGAATTCTGGCAAACAAATTATACACATACTGAGAACAAAATCAGGAAATAAGTTGCTTAAACAGATTCTAAAACATAAAATGTCTAAAATTAACTCCATAATGGCATTGAAAAACCTTATGATAAAAAAGTTTAAGATAATAAAAGAACTTAAGAAAAACCATGAAAGATGGAAAGTATGAAAATAATTCCCCCTTCTCACCTTTTATAAAATCAGTATAAATTATATCAAAGGATTTATTGTAAGAACAGAAACTCATAAGTGATCAGAATAAGAATATCACTTCAGTATGTATACACAGGCAAGAACTTTCTGAAAAATACAATAGCCAACAGAAAGAAAAACAATAACAACAAACAAACAGATCAAATGAACAAACAAACAAATTGCAGAATAGGAAAGAACTGATGGGAGAAATATCGTGAAGGGTGTGAGGAAATGTTTGTCAGTTAAACACCTGACAAGGATAAATAAATAGAAAATAAAGAACTTAAAATAAATCAAAATGTTAAAATACCTCAGACATAAACACCCTAATCAATAAATGGAGTATTTCCATAAACAGAACTTCCAGAGAAATGAAGTAAAGACAGCAAATAAATACATGAACAATGTTCAATATCTGTAGCCATTAGGGAAATGCAGATTAAGGTTACATTAAAAATTTTAAATGGCATTATAACAACAAAAACAAAACAACCAGCAAAAACAAACAACAATAATAAACCATATTATAAATGACGTAAATAAAAGTAGGATATACTTGAATGAAAACTTTCACCTAAGCCCCATTAGAGTACACAGTGATGGCATGTCAGAAAAAAAAATTAACGTGCCATTCTGGGTAGTAGTAAATACAGCTATATCCTATGGGTTTAATCAACCAACATTTTCTTTGTTTGTCTTTACATTGTTTTGCACACTCAATGTTCATGCCAGATAAGAAATTAAAACCAAGTATTATACCAGACAAATGTCAGCTCATTAAAAGAACTCAGTGTGTAAAGCAACATTTATTTCTAGAAGTTGCTCGGTATACATAATTACATTATTCTTATTAGATAATATTATTTATAAAATGTTGGCAAAAGCAAAAGTGAAGTTTACCTACTAATATATGCATTAAATTATTAAAATATTTCACAAACTTAAAATTCCTTAAAATATTTTGGATGTGGTACTTCCTGCATCGGCACATGCATATGTGGGTTTACGTGGATATACCAAAACAAATCATACATATGTGCAAGTATGTTCATGTAAAAATTTTAGTTGTATCTAAAGTGTCGAGAAGAATTTTCTGGAAATCACTGCAGTCAAGGAAGCAGGAACATACCCACAAACCACAGTGGCCAACCCTATCAGTATTCAAGCTAATTTTCCTACCAAACAATACACAGCCATAACACTGTCCTAAGAACCAGACAGAACAACAGAAACCAAGGACAAAACCAATAAAGACTAAACAAGCTATCAGCACCTAGAATTGCAATCTTTCCAAACCCAGAAGCCTAGACACAATCAGTCAATAACAACCAAGTCAGTATGTCTTCATTAGAAGTCAAGAAACCTTATTGCATGCTCCAATATGTTCATAGCAGCCTTATTTATAATAGCCAGAAGCTGGAAAGAACCCAGATGTCCCTCAATGGAGCAATGGATTCAGAATACGTGGTATATTTACACAATGGAATACTACTCTGCAATTAAAAATAATGAACTCACGATATTCCTAGGCAAATGGTCAGAACTTGAAATATCATACTTAGTGAGGTAACCCAATCACAAAAGAACACACATGGTATGCAGTCACTGATAAGGGGATATTAACCCAGAATCTCGGAATACCCTAGACACAATTCACATATCAACAGATTTCTAAGAAGATGGAAGGAGAGACCATGGTCCTGGAAAGACTGGATGTAGGGGAATGCCAGGACAGAGAAGCGAGAAGGGGTTGAATGGGGAAAAGAGGGAGGGAAGGGGGCTTATGGGACTTTTGGTGAGGGAGGAAAGGGGAAATGATTTGGAATGTAAATAAAAAAAACTTAGAAAATAAAAAAAAAGAAAGAAAAGATAAAAAACAAAAAACAAACAAAACAAAAAAAAACCAAAAAACAAAAAACAACAAAAAAAAAAGAAGTCAAGAAACCTACCACAGCAGGAAGTATTTTATCATAGGTGATACACAGGACTAAAACCTTAAAGTAACCTTTATGAATATAACAGAGCAATTTAAATAGAAAGTGAATGAACAACTTAATGTAATCTATAAAAACACAAACAGTGGAAAGAACTGAAGAAAGAGATAAAAACCTAAAATGAAAATAGAATCAATAAAGAAAATCCACGCAGAGAGAAATCTAGAAATGAAAAATTTTGAAAATCTAACAGGAACCTCAGAGACAAACTTCACCAACAGGATGTAAGAAATAGAAGAGATACTCTCAGATACTAAAGACAAGATAAGAGAAATCAATACCATGGTCAAAGAAAATTTTATATCTTTAAAAAAAAGGCATAAAATATCAAGGAAATCTGGGGACTCTGAAAAAGAGCAAATCTGAAAATAACAGAAACAGAGGAAGAAGATGTCCAGGTCCCAAAGGCATAGAAAATATTTCCAACAAAATCATAGAAGAAAATTTTCCTAATCTAAAGAAAGTACAAGAAGCACACAGAACACCAAACACTGTGGAATCAAAATACTAAGTATATAGAACAAAGAAAAGTTAGCTAAATTTCAAGGGGAAAAGTCCAAGCAACATACAAAGGATAGCATATTATAATAGCTCCCAAATTCTCAATGGAGACTCTAAAAGTCAGAAAGGTCAGGAAAAGATGTTCTGCAGACTCTAAGAGACCAGGGATGCCAGCAGAGGCAAGTCTCTCAGGATAGATGGAAGAACTAAGATAATTTTCATTAAGACTAAATTTAAGCAATGTCTATTTGTAAATGCCGCCTTACAGAAGAAGCTAAAAAAATAAACAAAACAAACAAAAACACTTTAACCTAATGGGGTTAATCACACCCAAGGAAATACAATGAATCAATAGTCACAAACCAGCAAATCTAAAGAAGGAACCAACAGAAACTCTCTCTCTCTCTCTCTCTCACACACACACACACATACACACACACACACACACACACACACACTCACACACACAGAAGAGGTATTAGAACAAAAGTGATAACAAGATGATCCAGAAAAGGCTAAATTTAACTACTAAAGAGGGACTGGATCAGCTATGTGAAGCTGGAATCAAAGAGGGAATTTCCATTTAACAGATCCTTAGACATATAAGTTAGCTTATAAACATTTCCCTCTACTACCCCAGATTCTATCAGTTAATAGCAGCAGTTCAGTTAATATTCGGAGGAACTGACAAGTACTCCACATTCTCTGATGTTAATAGATCTAAGGCAGTTCTGGAGAGAGACTCTGGTCAGAGAAGTGAGATGTTGGAAGGACCAGAGGTTTGGTGGTAGAGTCTATCTTCAGACTTCTGTAACTTGACATCAGAAAACTTGAACTATGAGGAAAGAAAAGGTCAATATGCTACTGCTGCACAGTGCTTGACCCCAGTCATCTGAGCTCTTCTTTGAGAACCTGGGATAAGTTATTGAACCTTTCTTCACTGACACTTAGAGGAGTATCACATGATATCACATAGAGGATGATTCTACTCATAACTATGTCTCCTGTCTTAGTGAACTTACCAACTTTGAAAGTGCCTAGGTTTCATCACTTGGACAGATCCAGACACTAAATACCAATTCTTCTGCTCCTAAAATTGAAATCCCATCCATTGATCCTGGTGATGAACCTCCTTGTCATCAATGTTTATGTTCTCCTCCCTCTTGCCAATTGTCTTTTCTTTCCTCTTTGAATAAGAAACTGATAATGATATCAGAAGATATAAAAATCTCCCATGTTCACCAATTAGCATAGTAGAGTTGACCATCCTACTAAAACTAGTCTGGAGTTTGTATCCTGTCTCCATCAATTTTTCAACACAAATGACAACCTACAAATATCCACACACCCATAAGCCCTTAGCTCTTATAGAGAAGCCAGAAACAGACATTGGAAAAATACACAGCAGCATAAATAGTACTGCTCCAACATGATGGCTGCATGTTGAAGACTTCAAATAGGTCCATGGTTATTCATCACAATGCATCCAAATGCCTCTAAATCCTCATCATAAAACCAGATATACTTCCCCTGAGTAAAGTGAAAGTGGGGAATAGCCTTAACTGCATTGGTACAGAGGATGAACTCAGAGAAACAGAAGCAGCAAGCGTACTACCTATGTGAGTCTCCATCAGTTCTTCTGTGTATATATTACAGTTTTTATGTTAGTATTTCTATGGGACTCCTGACTGTTAGAACTGTGTCTTCGTCTCTTGTGCCTGTGCCTGCTTTTGGGAATCTGTTTAATCTTTTTCTCCTGTTAGGTTGCTATGTCAAACTTTGATACAATCATTCTTGCTTGATCATAACATACTTTATTATGCCAAAAGTAATGATATTTCTTTCAATTCAATTCTATTAATTATGTTATACAAATTAAGGTTCAAAACACAAGTTTATTGTCAGTGTCTGACAAAGATGAATGGAAAGTATGTAAAACTCTCTGTCTTTCTCTATCTCAGTCTGTTTCCTGACTTTCCTTCTTGCCTCTTTCTCTCCATGATAATTTTTTTTCAGAAAAAGAACATAGAATCTTAAAATCTCATGATTCAACATTTAGAGCTGCCTGTTTTCTCTGGTCCTTTAAAATTTCACCACAAATTTCTAGATGTTTCAAAGAATATGCCTAAAATAAAGTAGCACGCAAATGTTTTCTGGACTCACAGCAGTTTTACTCTTTGATGATTTTGTCACATTTCCCTTTATAGGGACATCAGAGAGAAACATCTGGCCAACACATTGCTGTGGTATGAAAATAAGAAAAGTACTAGAAATTGCATGCAGCACATGGACAATTAACAAAAGACTCCAGTGGCATTGATGTCTACACATCTATGATGGAAATAACGAAGAGACATGAATGAACATCTTGTCTTGAGAAAAATGAATTGAAAGACAGATACAAATGTCAAGGAGCTGCATGGATGTTTTAAATTTTATTCTAAGACAGAAAAAGAAATTTTCAGATTGTCAAAAACTTTAAGGCAATGCAGACTGCAATTATTTACAACAGACATTTTAAATCAAACCCATCTAGATTATTCAGATAATATAGCTAAGGCTAAGGAAGGAGAGGCAACTTGCCACAGGTCGCATAATTATCAGCATAGCTAGGCCTATAGTTTGCTGTTTATAACCTTATATATAATCATGCATAGAATAAACTGGACAAAAATTTTAATGACTATAAAAACAGATAATATATACCTATAAGTAAGTAGAAGGAAATTCCAGTCATTTCCAAAAACACATATTTTTTATAACTGCCTAGAGGATATTACCTGCAGTATTCATAGCCAGCCTTCTTTCAAAATCCACTTTTGAATGCTCACTTTCAAAATGTTATGGATGTGATTCTTTGTAAACAGCATAAAGACAAGCAGGGATTGCTGTGATTAAAACCAGACTTTGTCTGCATCCCCTTGTTGTAGCCCTCTGCAGTGATGAGGGACAAGAACAGCCAAGATCACCTTTCTAAATGCATTGGAGCCTGACTCCAAAGTCCTCCAAGATGACAAAGTATCAACAGAAGTAATGTGTCAACTGAAATGCACATGTATAGGTAGTAGTCAAAGATAACCTCAACAGCTTATGCTATAGTGTATTTTTCAAAAATAAAGGACCTTATAACTCAGAATAGAGGGGGCAACACCAAGGATATTTTTGAAATAAACTAGAATGAAAGTAACATATACAAAAACTCCATTTGCAGTTGGGGAGATCACTCAACAGTTAGGAACCCTGATTTAGGTTGCAGTATTTAGATCTGTCCTCTTTGAGAACTCTATTACCCCAACTATGAAGTTAAATAATTAACAAGTGGGTTTTTGAAATTAATTTTTTTTCTGAACAGCAAAGGAGCAATCAACTAGGTGAAAGGTAAGCTCACAGAATGGGGAAGAATGTTTGACAGGTCTATATGTGACAATTTATTATCCAGAATATACAAAGAACTCAAAAACAACAAATGATCAATTCAATTAATGAGCCTGCCTGGGGCCTCGAGAGAGTTCACTAAAAGAAGGAAAAAAGAGCTAAAAATATCACAAAACATGGTCATCATCCCTAGAAATTAGGAAAATACAAATCAAGACAACTTTGAAATTTTATCTTTCCTCAGTAAAAATGTCAAAGATCAATAGAACTGAAAACCAGTGGGCTTATGGAACTTTCAGGGAGGGAGGAAATGGGAAAGGGGAAATGATTTGGAATGTAAATTAAAAAAATATAGGAAAAAAAAAAAAAGAACTGAAAACCAATCCTGGTGTGGGCATGGTGAAGTGAACCCTCCCAGTTTTTTTTTGTTTTTTTGGTTTTTTTGGATGGGATTGCAATTGTAGACACTAGGAAAATCAGTTGGGAAAATTCTCAGAAAGGTCAAACATAAATCTACCATGCACCTTAGCCATATGAGTCCTTGGCATGTACCCAAAGAATCACATCCTATTGCATAGATACATGCTTATTAAAGGTAGTTGAAGTTATACATTATGAACTAGCAGCAGAGGACCAGGACAGATTCTCTAAGTCTGACATGCATTGTTTTATAAAAGATGTTTGAAAGCTGTTGTACTGTGTGAGTGGATAGTTTTATTCAGAACGCATTCTGCTAAACGTTTTTTAACTTTTTGGAATATTTAACATACAGGTATGCATACATGTATGCATGACATACACACACACAAATATGTATATCTATCAATGTTTATAATGTATTTAAGGACTGTACTGTCTTAGTGAAGCGGTAGCTGTAGGTTCTCCTCCAAAATCAATGAATTCACTAGTCTAAGTTAGTTGGCTCCATTTTTAGTACCAAACATGAATTCCTTCTTGTTGATTGGGTCTTATGGCCAATTAGAGAGCTATTGGTTTCCACCAAGGTATGCATGCCACTAGTGCTCCTTTAGGATTATTTTGCCATGCTGGTAACTGTAGTTCATGTATGTATGTGTATGTGTATGTGTATTTGTATGTATATGTATATTGCATTTGATTACATCCAATCTCATTTTTTCTCCCCAACTCTCCTATGGGTCCCATCATATCCTAACCCCTATTTTTCCTACATATTTGTTTTATTTTTGTGATTATAATATTATTACATCATTTATACCTTTCCCTCTTCTTTTTTCTGTCAAAACACTCAAATATATACTTTCCTTATTCTTTATCAAACTCATGTTTGCTTTTTTTATATATATAGAATTGTTTCTGTATATGTTTCCTAAATATTCCTGAATAAAGCTTATTCTGCTTGTAGAGTGAGTAATATTTGTATGTATGTTTTCAGGTTGACTGGTGCTGGAAAACTAATTGATGCGCTCTTCCCTGGGGAGGACTATTATTCACACTATCTGTCAGTATTCCCTCCCTGGTGACAGTTCTTTTTATAAGGATGAGACTTTGTTACCTTTGCTTTGCCCACCTTGGCATATCTATTGTCCTTGCTCAGGTCATGTTTAGGCATTCATGTTAGTGAGAATTTATGTGTTTGGCGTCTGATATTCCTGGGGGATGCACTCTTTCTGCAAACTCTCTTGTATTCTGATTTTTACAATCTTTCTGCTTCCTCTTCTCCAATATTATCTTACCCTTAGGAGTAGAAATGATTTTCAAACGTATTCATTGGAACTGGGCTCCACATCTCTGCATTTTAATTGTTTGTAGTCTTCCGTCTTCTTTATCTGTGGGAAATAGAAGTCTGCATGATGAAGTTAAGGACTACAATTACCTGTGAATATAGAAACCAATGTCTATAATGTACTTAAGGACTGTACTGTCTTAGTGAAGTGCAGCTGTAGGCTCTCCTCCAAAATCAGTGAATTCACTAGTCTAAGTTGGCTACATTTTTAGTACCAAACATGAATTCCTTTTTGTTGATTGGGTGAGTCTTATGCCCAATTTGAGAGATATTGCTTACCCCAAGGTACACATGCAGCTACTGGTCATTGTAGTTCATGTGTCTTGCAATTGGGTTGGATATTTAGTTGCATCTTTTCTTTGGAAGCATACATGAAATTTTTGGTAACATAAAAGCTAGTCTTCAGGGAGGAGATTTTTAGTTATATCTAGCTCAGGTCCTCTGGGTTCCACACAAGAAGTACAGTTTCTTCAAAAATAGATACTGACCTTCTACATTTGAAAGGCAACCAAGGAAAATAGCAGTAGTCTGTATTGTTCTGGGAGTTTCTTGGATAACCCTGGACAACAAACCAAAATGTTTTGTCATGCCTTGTGTTGGAATTTTCATTAAGTGATCTTTAGCATTAAGAGAGAGCCTTATATGTCCACATGGGAAATTTCAATGAAAAAATATTTATACCCCCAAATAATTCTTTTGGTGGTAATAAATCATTAATTGTATGAAGAGACTAGGAGTTAAGAGTTACAAAGACTCCTTGATAAGCAGATAGGTAGAGAGATAGGGACCATGGTTGAGTAATAAAGGTGACAAATTTCCAACATATGTTCACCTACTTCTTACCCTCTGGATAGAGACAAAAACCTAGTATATCTGAGTCATATATTAGATTTATTTTTAACTTCTTCAGAGTTTACAATCCAAAAGCAAATTAAGGTACTCTATGCTCCACAACATTTCAGCATCATTTGTTGTAAGTTTTTTTGTTGATATATTCCTTTCTGAATGGGTAAGAAGAAATTGCAAGTTTTCTTTTCTTTTTCATTTCCTGAATTGGTAGGACAATTAAAAAAAAACACATGGTTGAGAAATATCCCAGCTATTTCTTTCTTTTTTAAAGATAACTCTCACTTCAGGACCCAGTCCTATTGTTTTAGATGCGTCAATTGTGGAATTTTTTAAAATATTTATTTATTTTATGTATGTGAGTATACACTGTTGCATCAGATGTTTATGAGCCACCATGTGGTTGCTGGGAATTGAACTCAGGACCTCTGGAAGAGCAGTCAGTGCTCTTAACTGCTGAGCCATCTCTCCAGCCCCTCAATTGTGGATTTTGTTTTATTATTTTTGGTTTGTTTGCCATTGGTCTATGTATCTGATTTTGTACCAGTATCATATTGTTTTTATTCCTATGACTCAGTACCATATCATAAAGTCTGTAATGGTAATCCTTCCAGCATTCTTCAATTTTCTCACAATTATTTTGGATACCAGGAATTATTTTTATGGTTTCAGTTTCTTATAAATCTTAGGCTACTTTTTTCTATTTCTCTAAACAATGGGATAGGGATTTTTGACTTGTGTTACATTAACTCTTTAGATACCTTTTGTCAAATGTTCATTTTTACAATATATCTTCTATCAATCCAAATCTATGAGTTATCATTCTATCTTCTGTGGTCATTCTTTTGTCTTTCTTCAGAGATTTAAGGCATTGTAGAGTTTTTTTTTCCCTTCCTTGGTTAGGTTTATTCTTATTTATGCTTTTGACACCATCATGAATAGGACTGTGTCTATGATCTCTTTCTCTGAATTTGTATTGTCTTATAGAAAAGCTATTGATTTATAAATGTCGATTCTCTATCTCGCCACATTGTTGAATTTGCTCGAAATTTCTAGAACCTTCATGGTAGAGTTTTTCAGATCTCTAATGTATAGTATCATATCTTCTGAAAATGCAATAATCTTCCTTTTTTTTTTCTTTCTTTAATTTCCTTCACAGGCCTTTATTGCTCCAGCTGCTGTTTTTCAAACACAATATTGAAAAGCATTGGGGATAACACATATCCCTGTCACAATACTGTCTTTAGTGAGATTATTTCAAATTTCCTCTATCGAGGATAATATTGACTGTGGGTTTATTAACCTTAATAAACGCTCTGCTTTTTTGTAGAAACTATATAATAGTATATATTTTCAAGTATTACTATCATGAAGTCATATTGGATTTTATCTGAGAATTTTTCTTTATTGAGATAATCAAATGAATATTTTTTGATCCACTTTTGTGGTTTGCTAAGTATATTGACTTATATAAGTCAAGCCATCTCTACTAGTCAAAGATAAAGCCAAGTTCATCATCATGGAATCGTTTTTAGGTAGTCTATATATATATATATATATATTTTTTTTTGGTTTTTCGAGACAGGGTTTCTCTGTGTAGCCCTGGCTGTCCTGGAACTCACTTTGTAGACCAGGCTGGCCTCGAACTCAGAAATCCTCCTGCCTCTGCCTCCCAAGTGCTGGGATTAAAGGCGTGCGCCACCACCACCCGGCTGATAGTCTATATTTTAATTGAGCACTTTTGAGTTCATCAGGGATATTGGTCTATAGATTTTTGTTTGTTTCTTTATTGGCAAACTAGATTTTCTTTGCATATCTGATAGGATTCTACAGTGAATCCATCTGGCTCTAGACTTTTAAACTGATAGACTTTTTATCATTGTTTTTATCCTCTCATTTATTTGAAGTCTGTTTAGGTTTTTGACTTCTTAGTTTAGTTTTTCTGGTTTGACTGAATCCAGAAAGCCATCCCTTTCATTTAGATTTTCTAGATATTAAACACCTCGTTATTGAATGGATGACTCAAAAGAAGTCAAAAATAAAAAATATAAATAAATAAATAAATAAATTCTCGAATGCCAAAGAAATAGTATAATTTGTATATTCACTAGAAATTTGTTTATTGTATATGTTGCCTTTTATTGCATTGTGCTCAGATAGTATACAAAGAGTGGTTGGAATAGTTTTGCATTTACAAAGTTATTTTTGTATTTCAGGATGTTATTTATTTTAGTAACAAACCAGAATCTCGGAATACCCTAGACACAATTCGCATATCAATAGATTTCCAAGAAGATGGAAGGAAAGACCCCTGGTCCTGGAAAGACTGGATGTAGGGGAATGCCAGGACAGAGAAGCGAGAGGGGGTTGAATGGGGAAAAGAGGGAGGGAAGGGGGCTTATGGGACTTTCGGGGAGGGAGGAAACGGGAAAAGGGAAATGATTTTGAATGTAAATAAAAAAAAACTTAGAAAATAAAATAAAATTAAAAAAAATATACCAACTTATGCTGAAAAAAAAGAAATGTGCTGAGTAAAACGTGTATTAATTATTGTTTTTAATTACTGTTATTTGGCAATAATATTTGTATAAGTTTATGTTAAATTCATTTGTTATAACAATTAATCAAGAAAATCTGTATTTAGGTTTTTTATTGAAATGTGTGATACCTATGACCATTGCATTGTTAATATTTGGTGTTGCTGTTTAAAGTCTCAGTGGTAGTTTGCATCTTAATAAGTATGGTTCTGTGTTCTTTTCCTGTCTTCCTGCTATATTCATTTGTCTCTCCAGTATGAAATTTTATATATATATATATATATATATATTATATATATATATAATTATATATATAATTATATATATTATTATTATAATTATTATATATATTATAATAATATATATTATATATATAATTATTATATATTATATTATTATTATAATTATACATATAATTATATATATATATAATTATATATATATATATATAATATATATATATTAGATATATTCTTTATTTACATTTCAAATGATTTCCCTCTTACTGGTTCACCCCCTCCCCAAAAGTCCCATATGCCCTTTTTCCTCCCCCTGCTCCCCAACCAAACCACTCCTGCCTCCCCATCCCAGTATTCCCCTACTAAGCTAATATCCACTTATCAGTGAGTGCATATCATTTGTGAAATTTTGCTCGTTGCGTTTGTGTTAGGTTTGGTTTGCTGGCTAAATTCTTTTTAGGTTATTTATGCTCTGAGTAGGCTTTCTGTTATTTTTATTTTTTTATTAGATATATTCTTTATTTATATTTCAAATGATTTCCCCTTTCCTGGTCCCCACTCCTGAAAATCCCATAAGCCATCTCCCCTCCCACTGTTCCCTAATCAACCACCTCCTCCTTCCCTGTCCTGTATTCCCCTACAGTGCTGCATATATTAGCCCAGAAGTTTGGAATACCCAAGACACAATTCACGTATCAAATGATGCCCAAGAAGAAGGAATAACAAAGTATGGATACTCTGGTCCTTCTTAGAAGGGGGAACAACATAACCACAGAAGGGGATACAGAGACAAAACCTGGGTAGGCTTTCTTTCTCCTTTCATTATTGCAGATGATTTTGCTGCTCATGCTAGTGTACTGGAGTATGGTGGTTAGGCTGATAGTCTTTTAAGTCTTAGAATATGTTTCTCCAGACTTTTCTGGCTTTCATAGTTTCAACTGAGAAATTAACCTTTATTCTGATGGATTTCCCTTTATATGTGACTTGATTTCTTTTCTTGGAACTTTCAATATACTATGTTATGAATACTTACTGTTTTAACTATGATATCCTCTGGGATTTTCTTTTGTGGTCTTGTCTATTCAGGTTCTATATGTTTCAAGTATCTTCATGGCTGAGTCTTCCCTTAGTTTGAGAAGTTTTCTTCTATGAACTTGTTGAGTCTCTGGTCTAGGGTTTTGACTTGTGACTCTTCTCCATCATCTATGCTTAAATAAATTTCATAGGAATATTTTATTTTATTTTTTCATGAAGTCCGACATTTCCTGTTTTCTTCTTCCCCATGTTTTAAATTTTTTACATTCTTGACTTATTTTATCTAGACTTTATACTTTTTCCTCAATTCCTGATATTCCATCTTGTTTTGTTCCTTCTACTTGCAATTCTTTTCTTAGAATTTTCTATTTAATTATTAAACTTTTCAATTTTTTTCATTTCATCTGATTCCTCTTTAATATTTCTTTTTTTTTTTTTTTGGTTTTTTTTTTTTTCCGAGACAGGGTTTTTCTGTGTAGCCCTGGCTGTCCTGGAACTCACTCTGTAGACCAGGCTGGCCTCGAACTCAGAAATCCGCCTGCCTCTGCCTCCCAAGTGCTGGGATTAAAGGCGTGCGCCACCACTGCCCGGCTAATATTTCTATCTGCCAAAAATTTCATTTTCATATCCTAGATTTTCTCCATTTTATACATCAGCCCTATGTTCGTATTCCTTGTCCATGACTTAGGAGGGTTTTCTCATTATGTTCCTTCTCTTCAGATTCATTGAGTTGAATTTTTGTGACTCCTTTCAATTTCTGTATTTCAGATTCATTGAATTGAATTTTTGTGACTCTTTTCAATTTCTGTATTTCTTTGATAAAATTTATGATGATTATTTTAAATTTTATGTCCTAGGATTTATTTTGGCAATTTTTTAGGCAAATATTTCAAGAGAACCGGTCAGTTTTGGAGAGAGGATGCAGGCTTAATTTTTTTGTTTTTTATGTGTTACTATGATATCTGGAACTGTGTACTTCTTTTGTTAGTTTTAACTCTCATATGGATAAATCAATTTAGGAATGAAGAGAAGATGGGCAAGTTGGTTAGGCTCAGAGGTTGGAAATGGTTTTGATGGAATAAGTCAAGTGGACAAAGGGGACTGGGCACTTTATATGCTTTGTAGTTCAAACCTGGCATGTAGAGGTAGCCTTGACTGGATAAAAAGGTAGCCAACCAGATCCCCCAGAACTCCCAGGGGTTAAACAACCAACCAAACAGTACACATGGAGGGTCCCATGGCTCCAGCCGCATATGTAACAGAGGATGGCCTTGTCAGGCATCAATGGGAAGAGAAGCCCTTGGTCCTTTAAAGGCAAAATGCCCCAGTGTAGAGGAATGCTAGGGCTGAGAACTTCTCCTGGTGTTCCTGCTGATGCCTCCTGCTAACTCCAGCTCAGCTGAGTCCTGGCTGTCTCTCCTAGGTCATGTCACATAAGTTGCTCTCCTGATTCTACTGAACTGGACTGATGATGTATTTGTGTTTGTGAGTGGATCATGCTGCTGCTACTTGCTAACCTGTGAATGGAACTGCTGATTTCTAGACAACAGAGATGGGAGTTGCCACAAAGAACCTTTCTATTACATGTTGGAGAATGTTCTGGGTATTTGCCCAGAAGTGGTATAACTGGGTCCTCCAGTAGTACTATGTCCAATTTTCTGAGGAACCGCCAAACTGATTTCCAGAGTGGTTGTACCAGCTTGCAATGCCACCAGCAGTGGAGGAGTGTTCCTTTTTCCTTACATCCTCCCCAGTACCTGCTTTCATCTGAGGTTTTGATCTTAACCATTCTTACTGGTATGATGTGGAATCGCAGGGTTGTTTTGGTTTACATTTCCCTGATGACTAAGGTTGTTGAACATTTCTTTATGTGCTTCTCAGTCATTCAGTATTCCTCAGTTGAGAATTCTTTGTTTACCTCTGTACCCCATTTTTAATAGGGTTATATTGTTCTCTGGGGTCTAACTTCGTGAGTTCTTTGTATATATTGGATATTAGCCCTCTATCAGATGTAGGGTTGGTAAAGATCTTTTCACAAAATTGTTGGTTGCTCTTCTGTCCTATTGACAACGTCTTTTCCCTTACAGAAGCTTTGTAATTTTATGAGGTCCCATTTTGTCAATTCTTGATCTTAGAGCATAAACTATTATTGTTCTGTTCAGGAAAATTTCCCCTGTGCATATGTGCTTGAGGCTCTTCCTCACTTTCTTTTCTATTAGTTTCAGTGTAGTTGGTTTTATGTGGAGGTCCTTGATCCTCTTGGACTTGAGCTTTGTACAAGGAGATAAGAATGGATCGATTTGCATTCTTCTGCATGCTAGCTGCCAGTTAAACCAGCACCATTTGTTGAAAAGGCTATCATTTTTCCACCAGATGGTTCTAGATCCTTTATCAAAGAACAAGTGACCGTAGGTGTGTGGGTTCATTTCTGGGGACTAAACCACCAACCAAAGAATTCACACGGAGAGACCCATAGCTCCAGCTGCATATGTAGCCGAGGATGGTCTTGTTGGACATCAAAAGGAGGAGAGGCCATTAGTCCTGAGAAGACTCGATGCTCAGTATAGGGCAATGCCAGGAGAGGGAAGCTGGAATAGGTGGGTTGGTGAGTAGGGGGAGGGGGAATGGTATAGGATGTTTTCAGAGGGGGAAACCAGGAACAGGGATAACATTTGGAATGTAAATAAAGTATCTAATAATAATAATGAAAAAGAACCTTTCTAAACTAGTTCACTTCCCTGTGTCCTTTCTTTTCCCCTACCTCTGGTGGGTGGTGGGTTATGCGGAAGGTTGAAGCATGTAAGAACCATCATTCAAAATAGGATTTGAAAATAATGAAGTTACAGGTTTCTGTGTGGATGTGATGGCAGACTAGGCCTGAGTACTGGATGTGATGCCAGGGCTGGATCTGGCAGGTTCTGCAGAAGATGTGAATCAGGGAGACTCACTTTGTTAGACCCTGAATAAAGAAGGAAGTGGGAAGGCTGGTTGGGTAGAGATGTTGGATGCAGTGAAGAAAGGATTGTTTAACTTTCCTAACATTCTTTTTTTCATAGCTTACTTAGTTATTTATGAAAGTGATGTGGTCCTATCCACTTAGGCTTGGAAAATATACCTGGAATTGCATCACCAAAGAAAAGTGACTCTCTGTCTTCCAGTGGCCACCAGCTTCTACTAGCTCTTCAGCTAGTGGTAGAGATTGCTTTACAAACTGTTACTCTGTGAATACCAAAGCTACTGTAACTATGGGAATTAAGCTTTTCTGATGAATTATTCTCCCTTCTTCCACAGAGACATTTGAATACTTCTTCTTATTTCCTATATTGCAATATGCTTACTGTAACGTTGATGTTAACCTTGGTTTCACTGTGAATAGCAATTAGTTATCAGGTGACTTTCAATAAAATTCCTTTCCTATATATACTCTGATACCATCATGCCTACAAAGAGATAAAATTCATGGACTTCATATAAAAAAAGAGTTGAAGCCTTTGTCCACCTAAAAACCAAACCAAAAAGAAACAGTCCATTTCCATGAAGATTCCCTTAATATCCAAGAAAGTAAACATCAACAATGCCTTCTTTGCTCACATAAATTGTTGTAGAGTTATGCCTTACAGAAAACAGTTCATTTTTGTGTTTGCTCATGGACCCCACTGGAATTCTATGATTATAGTGAATCCACTTCACTTTTTAATCTCTGTATGTTCAGATCCTTCACAGAAAATGAGGTAGTCAGCAAATGCTTACTTAATAAATGAATGGATGTGGGAGTCCAGTAGTATAGGCTCACCAAAATGTCACTGGAGAATTATTTTTGGAAGTTATTCTAGCACCACAAGAAATAAAACACATAGCAAACAATCCCTTTATCCACCACTCAGTCTTTTTTACAGTTAAAAATGTTCACGTTATTAAATGTCATTCAGGCAAAGATTGATATTGTTGTAGCACAATTAACCTGACCCAAGTTGGAGTTCATTAGTTTGGCATGGCTTGGCCTTTCTTTACCATGTTCATTTTTCTGTATCTGTAATCTTGCATGTAGAACTACTAAATTGTATAGGTTGTGTAGATTGAAATAATCAAGCTACAGCACTCACCTCTTCTCAAAAAGAATCACCTTTGCGATATTCTTCTGAGGTTTCATGCTTCTCTTCTAAGCCCTAGAAATGAACATTCTTTCCCCGTCTCAATGTTTATATTGTTTATATTGTAAATGTAATCATGCATCATATGAATGTTTAAGATTAGCTGTTTTGTCTGAATACAAAGCACTTAATATACACTACATTTGTGATTTCTCTCTCTCTCTCTCTCTCTCTCTGTGTGTGTGTGTGTGTGTGTGTGTGTGTGTGTGTATGTGTATGAATGCTTTTGCTTCTATTTATTGAATGATACTCTGTTAGATGGATATACTACAGTGTTCTCAGATAGATGTCTAAAATCATTTCTTTCAACATTCCTCTAAGCTAGTCCTGGTGGTGTATGCCTTTGATGCCAACTACATAGGAGACTGAGCGAGGAGGATCACAATTGTATGAGGCAAGTTCATATAATTCTATAATATCCTTCCTATAAAAATGTAAAGGAAGATTGTAGGTTCTCTCTAACCCTGTCCATCATTACCACATTAAAAAATTATGGTTAACTATCTACCGTGAACTTCCAGGATTCTCAAGGTCTGAAATATTGGCAGTTCCATGCCAGGAGTAAGGACAGAACATCTTCAGCATTATAGTCAGAGATTTGGATAGTTCTGAGTCAGTATTTCTGCTAAATCTTCATCATTCCCTGTATTTCTCTGGAGCACTCGACTCCAGGTTTATAGAGCAACATAATTTCAGATGAGAGGAAGGTGAATTTCAATTTATTCTGAACCACAAATAACTTCATAGTGAATCTAAGAGCCTATTCTTTGGGGGAAAATGTTTTTAAAGGAAGATTGGTGATACTTGATATAGCTGGAATAGAAGTGAATTTAACAAATCAATATATACTATTATTGCAAAGATGATTTTGGGTTGGGAAAAAGATGCTGTGACACATGTGAGAAGTATATTGACAGCCTTCCTTATTCTCTAAGTGGTAGGGTTGCCATTTTTCAAAATATAGTGATGATTCATGCATATTTGCCTAAATGTGAACACAAGAAATACTTTGTATTTTTATAATTTTAAACTTTATTTTGGTGAACCTGAGTTCAGCGTGGCAAATGTGGAAAATAGTTACTGTCTTACTCAATAAAAGCAAAATAACTGCTTCCTCTGTTAGAGGGACAAAGGGAGAGCCATCCTGGGAATTGACTGCATGGTGGAGGTCTGATGCCTGCATCCAGAGATGATGATCTGATGTCAAATTTTCATTTATCTGAAATGACTGTGTGATGGTTTATATGTGCTTGGACCAGGGAGTTGCACTATTAGATGGTATGGTCTTGTTGGAGTAGGTGTGTCACTGTAGGTGTGGGCTTTAAGACCCTTATCTTAACTGCCTGGAAGCCAGTATTCTGCTAGCAGCCTTCAGATGAAGATGTAGAATCTCAGCTCTTCCTGCACCTTTCCTGCCTGGATTCTGCCATAATGCTGCCTTAATGATTATGGAATGAACCTCTGAACCTGTAAGCCAGCTCCAATGAAGGATTGTCCTTATAAGAGTTGCCTTGGTCTTGATGTCTGTTCACAGCAGTAAAACCCTAAGACAGGCTGCATCTTGTCCTTTTGTTATTGAACTCAAATGCTTATGAGGACTAACTTGGGAGTGGAGGGTGGAGGCAGCACAGAGGTGACTGAGAGGTAAGCCCAAGGACAGTTCTCATTATCAGCTTTTTTAGGGGGCTTTTTTGGGGATGGAGGGTTGTTTGGCTGTTTTGTTCTTGTTTGTTTTGTTTTGTTTCAATTCCAGACAATGACAGCTCATTTCATCACGCTTCTGCTGCTCAACAAACAGAAGAAACACAGTCTTGCAGACTCCTTCATGAAAACAATTTTCCTACATAGAAACCAAAGAAAGAATTCTAGGTCATGCCTGTAAAGTGAGCAATCTTGACCTGTTCTTAATTTCAATGAGCCCAGGCCTAGCCGGAAATTTGCTAAGCAGCTAAGCAGTATCTTTCTTTCTTTCTTTCTTTCTTTCTTTCTTTCTTTCTTTCTTTCTTTCTTTCTTTCTTTCTTTCTTTCTTTCTTTCTTTCTTTCTTTCTGTTTTTACCACTTTGGTTTCCTTTCTATGAGTCCTTTCAATTTTTTTTTTTTTTTTTTTTTTTTTTTTTGCTTCAGGGAAAAGGGAAGTAAAAAGAGAGTAGCAGTGGAGAGTGCAGGAAATAGAAAAGTGTTATGTCGATCTTCTGGTCACTCAGTACATTGGGAACAGTCTGTGATTTTTTGTTTGTTTGTTTGTTTTTGTTTTTTTTTTTTTCATTGTGGAGACATTTTAAGAATTCTAAAACTACAGTCATGCTTGGCTGCTTTCTGCAAGCAGAAAAGAATATCATTGATAGTGTCAGGGATTGTTGCTTGCTGATACAAAGGAGGAAAAAATGAGGAGAAGTATTATGAAATGGGAGAATGGCAGCATTGGGACAGAGAATAGGATGTAAATAAATAAATGAATAAATAAATAAAAAATATTAAAAATCTGAAGAAGACTTAAGTAGAAGTGGATGCTGACACCAACTTCTGTAACTTTAATGGAGAATTTGTATTTTGGTTTGGTTTGGTTTTTGTTTTGTTCTGTTTTGTTTTGTTTTTGGCCATGTTTTCTGCACAACTGTGAAATACTTTCCGTGCAATGACAGGGTAGACAGAATAAGAGCAGAGGTGTTTGGAAACCTTCCTACATGCTGTGAATGAAAATTTGATGTGGTTGAAACAACTGAAGGCTGAAGACAGACAAGCCTGATTGCATTCATTCACTTGCTTATTTATGACCAAGTGACTCTTGCGGAATCCTAGTTTGATCCTGGACCCTGTTATCCTACCTTTGCTGTTAGGCTGTTGCAGAGAGAGAATGTGTGAGTGGAAGACAGAGTCTAGTGAAGTTCAATAAAACATAACATGATTATGGATCTTGAAATGCAGCACCGACTAATTTCCCCCATTTTTCCATCAATTAATTAAAATATAAAAGCAAGCAAACAAAAAGTTAAAAAAAAATACAGTTAAATTTAAGGACATGAATTTACCAAGACAGGAAGCCAGACTTCTGATTACCATACTAGTATATGTAAGTAGAAGAGTTTTATGTTTATAAATTTGTATCCTTATAAATATTTATAGAACATGGATCCTCAGTATGTATGACAAATTGTTATAAATAACATTTATAAAAATTTACAAAAATCACAAACACAGGTGAGGGATCAGCAAATTACAATGCTTATGAGACAATTAAAGCAGATTCTGCTAGACACAAACTGAAAACTGTTCCTCTATGAAGATACATGAGGTCGCTATTTTTATCCTATGCAGCCTAAATCTGATTGGCTGTTTGATAGATGTTCTACTCAGACTGTTGTATTACCTGCCCACATTCAACTGTTGCTTCAGTAGATGACATTAAAATTCCTTCAAACACAATTAAGCGAACAAGGAGATTCCATTTGGAGGCACATGGGACAATATTTATTTAATGTATATATTTCGCTAGAAAGACAAAATAAAGGAGAAGGCAAAAAGATGATTCAACTTTCTGTGTATATTCCTAAAACTGGCCCAGAATGGGGACTCTGTTTCCAATGGATGATGGAAGACTGTGTACTCTTCAGTGGGATAATACAAGGACTGAGATGAGCACAAAATTGGAAGAAATGGAAATGCTCACTCATCCTTGAGGATTATAATTATAATTGACATTGGAAGCAACAGTAATGACATGACACATATAAAATCTCCCCTGTTCTCCAATTTATGTTAAAGAAACAAAACATGACTAGTGATTCCTGATTAAGGAATTTAAAAATGTAGATGTAAAGAAAGATCAATACTGAGGTTGTATCCATTGTCCAAGATATGATATTGAATGGAAATAAAAATTCATTTGATATTTGAAATAATCATTAATTTCGAATGACCTAGGAATCTATGTAAACTATCTGGATTTTGGAATATTCCTTTGCAAAGCTCGTTGAAGGAATGAAAAAAGGTATCATTGAGTTTCATTTTAATATTTGATATGAACTTCATTAAGAGGATTAAAATTTTAGAAATTTATTGAATGTCAAGGTGTCTCAGGAAAACTGCATAATCCCAGTAGTTAATTCCTGTATGATGTTTAATTATGTACATTAATGGTTTGTAAAGACAATGAAGCCAGATTACCTTGAATAACACATTATAGGTTTCTCTTTGCTACCAGTATAATTTACATCTGGGAAAATAACACAAAATTGAAATGTTGAAAACTCTGTGAGAAGAGTTCAGAATTTGTGAAGATGTACTTGTCCTATGTTTAATGTTTTTATGAAACCTACAAATCTTCTGATTCTGTCCCCTTCTTTTGAGGGCAAGTTATAGATTTCAAGGTTTGTCTCTTCTCTATAATCATCAAAGCCCCCTAACAAATGTTTGTGGATCTCTATGTCATGTCCTTTGCTTTGTGTGTGATTATCTACATATTTTTCTTTCTAAAGTTACTTGAGTTTGGCAAGCCCTGCTCAAACTCTTCTGCCTGTTAAATTATGTGAAGTGTCTTGATTGATACCTTTATAATTATCTCTTTGGCATCCCACAGTACCTCACACACCATAGCTGTTTGAAAATATCTGAAGTACCTATCATGATTACTGAATTCCCCATTACTGATTTCTCTCCATTTCTGCTCTGCTTGTTTTGGTTCGTGGGGTAGTAGGTTGATTGGTTTTTCTTTTTCATTTTCTTTTTCTCTTTCTTTTTCTTTTCTTTTCATTATGTTTTTTTTTGTTTGTTTGTTTTGGAAGGGTTTTACTGTATAGCCTTGTCTGTCCTAGAACTTAAATCTGCCTACATCTTCCCCCGACCCCACAAGCATTGGGATTAAAGGCATGTGCCACCACTGCCCAACTTAAGGTCTTTGCTCTTAAAAGTTGGAAGTTATTATATTTTCCTTATTGATCATGTGTTCAATGTGAAAACTGATCCTTAGAGATAATGTTTGAAATCACATAATTAACTAGTTAGTATAAACTAGAGGCTTTTTTTTTCTGTTTTCAAATAACATGAGAGAGTAAGATATTTTGTAATAGTTACCTGTAGCCTGAGAAATGTGGCAATAAAAATCTCTGTAAGTCTATCTATTCATACATTTGTTTTTTTTTCTTTTTTTTGTTTTTGGTTTTTTTTTTTTTTTTTTTTGTTTTTCGAGACAGGGTTTCTCTGTGTAGCCCTGGCTGTCCTGGAACTCACTTTGTAGACCAGGCTGGCCTCGAACTCAGAAATCCTCCTGCCTCTGCCTCCCAAGTGCTGGGATTAAAGGCGTGCACCACCACTGCCCGGTAGATTTGTATATTTCCTTCTTCACAGGTGGTCAGGTTGTTCAGAGGTCCATTCCTTTTCTGTACCATAAAAACTATTATATGAAAAAAGTTGAAATCTTCGCAAGATCTTCTGGAAGTGATTTTGTGCTCCTAAATTCTCTCTGAATATTTTCAGATTTATTTGGCCTTTCTTCGATTCAGAAAATGAATTTCACATCATTTCCTCTTGGAACAGAACAGATTATTTCTTCGAGGCACAGTTCAGCCTTCCCCGTAGAATTTGTTCTTCTTAGGATCTATCATAAAGTTCATGGTAGATAAGGCAAATGGCACCATGTCTCATCTCCTTCCGTAGTTATAGTTTCTTCTTGTAAACACAACTGGACAAAGGGAAGATAATTGCTTTATTTTGCACACAAATGTGGATTATGGTGTGAAATAATACTATTTTCTTGGAAGAGTCAAAGTAAGTTTTTTTAATGTATTATAGCAATTGTTTTTTTATAGCTTGAATGTGAGCTTTCCCACAGACTCTTGATTTGAAAACCTGTACTCTTAATGAAGGCATTATATTGGGCAACTTTAGCAACATAAAGCAGACCGAGTTGAAGAAAGTGTCACTGGATGAATTGCTTAGAAAATTATACCTGCTCTCCACTTAGTTCCTTTATCTACCTTAAGCTTTGTAGTGTAAGAGCTTCCTTCCTTGAAAGACTCTTGGCATCATATACTCCTCGCCATGGGATCAGATTTTAAATCTTCAGTGGGAAAAACAGGATATGACACTCAATTGTGAAGTACACATATGGTTCAATTTACAAACAGCAAAAAAAAATTCTATCTGGATTTTTTGCTATGTTTGTATTCTGATAGCTTGCTTACCAGCTGGAAGGATAAATATAGATATGAGAAAACTGTGTATATTTGCGGGTGTCCTGGAACATTTGAGTAGATATGTAGTTTGAATTGACCAATATAGCCAAGTATAATAACTTAACCTGCGTTAAATATTATAAGGTGTAGATTATGTACTGAAGAAGGAGAAAGAATTTTTAGAATCTTTCAGGATGTTCTGTCTCATTACTTTTCTGCATTTCCTGAAATCTTATATAATTTTTCCCTTCTGGGACATACTGCCAGCTCTTGAAGGTCATGCTGACAGAATGGGCAAACTCATTATTTAATTCCTGATTTTCCCAAAGAAGTCACTGATGTACTTTATTCTGTAGTGTATGATTAGGTGCCTCATGTTAATAATGGAGTACAGACCATCTGCAATTCTGATTATTAGCCTGTCTTGGAAATGTGAGGGTTTCATTTTACAAGCATTGTACTAATTTAAAATTCAGTGGAAATTCATTATTTTCATGTGATAGGATAGATTAGAGAACATTGAATTTTAAATTAGCATGAATCCTTAATACACAGGAGAAAGTAGTAAAAACCTACTAATAATGTAACTAAAAAGAAAAACACCATATTATAATTAACTAGATATTATTTATTCTACATTTTAGGTTAATTAATTAATTTTTTTACACTCCAGATTTTATTTCCACCCACCTGTCCACCCTCTGACTGTTCCATATCCAATATCTCCTCCTTACACTCCTCTGTCTCCACATGGATGTCCCCACCCCACCTGACCTCTAAACTCTCTGGGGCCTCCAGTCTCTTGAAGGTTATTTATCTCTGAATAAACACAGATCCTGCAGTCCTCTGCTGTATGTGTGCTGGCAGCCTCATATCAACTGGTGTATGCTGCCTGTTTGGTTGTCCAGTGTTTGAGAGATCTTGAGGTCCAGATTAATTGAGATTGCTGGTCCTTCTCCTCAGCTTCTTTCAGCCTTACCTAGTTCAATGACAGGGTTCAGCTGCTTCTGTCCATTGGTTGGGTACAAATATCTGCAACTGACTCTTTCAGCTGCTTGTTGGGTCTTCTGGAGTTTGATCATGCTAGGTTGATTTTTGTGAGTGTTCCATAGCCTCAGTAATAGTGTCAGGCCCTGGGACCTCCCTTGAGCTAGATCCCACTTTGGGTCTGTCTGGAAAATATAGATTCTAGACAAATTCTAGACAAATAAATTCTAGACAAATACCACATACCAAAGTTAAATCAAGAGCAGGTAAACTATCTAAACAGGCCCATATTGCACAAGGAAATAGAAGTTGTTAAAAAAGCCCAGTGACAGTTGAATTTAATGCAGAATTCTACCTACCTTCAAGAAGACCTATAAAATAGAAAGAGAAGGAACACTACCTAACTCGTTCTATGAAGCCACAATTAACTCTAGTACCTAAACCACATAGGAGCCAAACAAAATAGAGAACTTCAGACCAATATTACTTATGAATATAGATACAAAAAATACTCAAAAATTCTTGCAAACTTAATCCAAGAACTCATCAAAACCATTGTCTACCACAATCAAGGAGGCTTTATCCCAGGGATGCAAGGTTGGTTTAATATACAAATCCATTAACCTAATCCACTATATAAGCAAACTCACAGAAAAAGCACATGATCATCTTTTTAGATGCAGAAAAAGCATTTGACAAAATACAACACTCTCTCATGTTAAAAGTGTTGGAGAAATCAGGAATTCAAGGCCCATACCTAAACATAATAAAAGCAATTTACTACAAACCAAGAGCCAAAAGAAATTAAGGGGTCACCTATTGGCAAAGAAGAAATAAAGGTATCATTATTTGCATATGATATGATAGTATACATAAGCGACCCCAAATGTTTTACCAGAGAACTTCCCCAGCTGATAAGGAACTTCAGCAAAATGGCTGGATATAAATTTAACTCAAATAAATCGGTAGTCTTCCTTTAGACAAATGATAAACAGACTGCGAAAAAATTAGGGAAACAACCCCCTCCACATAGCCACAAATAATATAAACTATTTTGGGGAAACTCTAACCAAACAAGTAAAAGACTTGTATTACTTGACATTCTTACAACTAACTTACATTCCTTTTTTTTTTCTTCTTTTTCAAAACATTCAAACCAATAGCCTTTGGAACTTATTGGTTGTACTTGGGCAAGAAGGATAGTAATTGTACACTCATACCAATTTAAGTTCAAACACAATTATGTCATTTGAATTTTACTATGCCTCCATTATCCTCAGTCTCCTTTATTTTTATAAATGAGGTGTTTTTGACAAGTAAAGGGATTGTGAGTACTGTAATATACTCTATGGAGTACAGTAAGAAATATCCTAGTGTTTACTTTTGCCTACTGGGACTCAAGTCAAATACATTTTCAGTTTGGAGAAAGAGAAGAAAGTGGTAAGGATGTTTGTAAAAGGATGATTCAAGTTACAAGGTTTTGAAAATCATATTTCATATTGAATCACTGGCCATGTTCACTTAATAACTAGCATGTGCATTTTCCTCTCATCTATGTCTATCACCTTATATATATTTTTAAAAATCAGGAATATTTAAAGGTATCCAATTGTGCCACATTTCTGGATTGCTTTCTATAATAAATGTTGAGAAGAGGGTGGGCCTATATTGCTAACAACCATCATGGTTATTGCACATCTTCCAGACTGGTTGAAGCTGTAACTTCCATTTTTAAATAATAATATTGACTTAATCCCTTTCTGATTGTATGCTACTTCCTATTTATTATTTATCAACAGTTCTTTGTCCGTAGAAATACTGAATTTTAATTAATTATCAAAAACCATACTGCCAAGAAGTCACTTGCAAGAACGTTATGATAACTGAATCAAAATGTCAATTCTTAATTGCTATTGCTCAATAAATTTTCAATTAGATCTAATGTCATCAAAGTAGCAAGAATAGCTGGTACTACATTTAATAATCCACATTCTACTAAACATTGACAGCCCCGAGAACATCTCATGTGAATGGTCTTCTGTCTTTGGGAAATTTCAGTGATCGCTGAGTTTTGATGCACATTAGCTCTTCTAAGGATGTACATGATTTTTGCTTAAATTTAAACGTATTTTATAACCTTATGCAAATCTATCCATCTTTTTTTCTTTACCCAAAGTCTGGTTGTTGTTTTTCATATACTTAAGATTAGGAAATCCAGTATGAGTAACTAACAAAAGAGTGAAAAATATCATACTAATAATAATATCAGATAAGATGCATCAGCTATACACTAAATACTAGATTAAAATTTTGGGTCAAATAACTCACTTGACTCTTGCATGTAGAGCATGCCGTACATATTTTGGCTTCGTTTTGTTCCTTATGATAGAACTGAAAGCACATATTTTAAGTGAGGAGTGACTCAAAATTATTATTTCAATGTTATACATATATGTGCAATATATTGAAATAAGCAAACTTAGACTGAAGACACGAATTTCCTTGGCATATTGTCATTGAGCATAGTGTTACCTCTTGCCTGGCTTGCGAATAGTTTTTGCTTGTTTGTGTCACAAAATAAAAAATGATAGTACTGAGTGCAAGTATGCATTCACCAGCTAAAGTGGGACAATTCTTCCCATTGCATGTAATGTATCTTAATGAAGTATAATGCATGGTAAATGAGATTATATATGGAAAAAAATTGAAATTCATCTACTATGTCTGATTTCTACACACATAAGAACAATGTCTAAAATTAAAAGAATCAGTGATTTAAATAAAGAATTTATTAGAAACCATGATTTTGGTACAGAAAGATGATTAATTTTTTGTTTATAATAATGACAAAATTTAATTGTTTCTTTGAAATGACAGCATAATATAAATTAATAGAAAACCAATGAATGACATACTATTTACAGAAAATTTGCTTTTCTTTCTCAAAGTGAGAAAATAGAATAAACTGGTGATACAAAATACTTGAACAATATTTCTTTGTGAGATTTTAAATAGAATGATCATCCCAATGATTGGATATGGTACATCTAATCTCAAGATTTTTGAATCAAGCAATATTCTGAAAATCATGGACAAGGACCCAGTTTTGATAATACTCATTTCTTTCCCCCCTTCTAATCCTACCATAAATTATGGCCTCTTTTTACTTCTCTCTCTCTCTCTCTCTCTGTCTGTCTCTGTGTGTGTCTGTCTCTGTCTCTTTCTCTCTCTGTTGCTCTCTCTCACTCTCTCTTTATCTCAAAATATATAATATACAATTATATATGTATACACATATATTTATACCTTAGTCTGTGTTACTTGTATGTATGTTTTCAGAGCAGACCATTTTGTATTGACTAACCAATCAATGTGATCTTCAAATTTATCCTGCTCTCAGAATTTTTTAACTGCCTACAGTTCTTTGGGTCGGGTTGAGGAACCATAGTGTTTCCTATGGCTATTTCCAAGGGACTGTTTCAGTTGTCCTTCATGAGCTCATGTTTAGGCAGTCTTGTTAGTGAGACTCTATGAGTTTTGCTTTTTAAATTTATAGAAGACAGAGTTATAGTCAACTCCTTGGTTGTCTGGCCTTTATAATACTTCCTGTATTATAAACTTCCCAGAGCCATAGGCACAGGAGGTTTCTTGTAATTGTATCCACTAGGAACGTGCTGCACAACTCTATATTTTGATTGGTTGCAGTTTCAGTAATCATCCCAGAATCATGAACAGAATAGTTTTTTGATGTGAGGGAGGAGGAGTATAAAGACAAATGTTTTGAAGGCAGTTATAGATTCTGCTTACTTTTAAGTGGAAATTCAGGTTGCCCTCCAACATCCATGAATTCATTAGTCCTCATTTACCTAGATTTCTTATACAAGATAGAATTTTAACCTTGTAAAGTATGTCTTAAGTGAGTCATTGGTTAGGATCAAAGTATGAATCCCAATAATGTACCTTAAGCATCATTGTGCCATGTTGGTCATTGTGGTTCATAGTTGTCAAAGATGAATGGTACTCTTGGTTACTACTGTTCTTAGTGTTCTTAGCAGGCTTTTCTGGTACCTAGTACATGAAAGATAGTTCTCTGTGAAGACAGGATTCTAGCTGGACCATGAATCTAATGTGCATAGTGTCCTCACCAAGAAGGATTTTACTTACAGTTTTGATGATCAACAAATGCATTGGCCATAGTTTTGAAACTTTTGAAAATATCTTGGACATTTTGACCAATAACTCAAAAGAAGACTTCTCATGACTTTTGTTTGGGTTGTTCTAAGATGTATTTTTAATAAACCAAACTCCCAATTTTATTATATGCGTAATTCTACCATATGCATGCAAGTCAGATATTTGGTTTTATACATTATAAGTAAGGAAAATCAATATGAGTACATAGCCCTTATTTTTATAATCAACCAACTAAGTAAACAAATAAATAAACAAACAAATTCTGAAACACTCAATATTCTATCTCAATCTCCTTTATCTATGTTTGGTTAACTCTGGGCTCTGCTGTTTCACTTTACTCTCCCCAGTGGCTTCTGCAGTTTGTCACACACATAAATGTTTAGGGAATGAATGAATGTACTTAGAGACAGCTTTTATGGCCACAGTGTGCTTACCCATCCTAGCAGATTTTCAGTGTCTCCCACATGTGATGGAATTATATGTGTTTCTCTGAATACAGGATAGGAATCAACAATATACATCATTTTAAAAGAAATCTCTATTATCTTAAAAAACAAATCATATAGGATAAGGAAATCTAAAGAAGATCACAGAAAATAAATGAAAATAGGATTTAATGTCTGCCAGATTAATTGAAAAGTCCTAATGTACTCACATATATGTTTATTAAATGAAGTTGGCCTGGATGTCCAAACATTCTCCATCTTCAAAATGGAAATGAATCTAGAAATGAATTAGGTGCTGGTAGTAGAAATATTAACTGTACAATATTTTCTGTACTAAACATATTACTGAAGCATTAATTTTATATGATAAATGCATGAAACTTTTATTGAGCAAAGAGCTCAATAAAAGTAAGTTTCTTCTAGAGGTCACTGAAAATTTTGTTTGTTCTGATTAACTATCCTTCAATATTGGTATTGCCTAATATCATTGGTTACAATTATTTTAGATTAGACTGTGTTGTCATTTTCCTTAAGACATTAACTTCCTCAAGGTCACAAAACATTAAATCCTGTGTCCTATACAGTCTGTTGTTTTCATGTGGCCTTTAACTACATATCTAGTTTTTAAGGAAATATTACCATTTCTCTGATCATGCAGTATTTGATGATCATAAAATATGGAAAGTAAAGATTCATTGTTTTGTTAAGACCACAGATTCCATGTTTGAAACACTCTGTGTCTTCAACTCTAAGACCTTCACTCGGTTCTCCTGAGCATCATGTTTCTTGGACAAGATTGAGATGGCTGTACCCAGGGTCTCCAGGAATAGATCATGAACAGATCAAGTAGGGTAAAAATAGCTCTAGTCTGTAAATAGAAACTTAGATGAAAGTGACATATTAGATTTACTACTTGAGAATAAGTTAAGGGCAATATGAGTGGGGTTTGAATAGATTCATGTGAGGAAAAAGGATGCTTGTCTCAGGGATAAAGGATGTCTTGCCTAACAAAAGAATTTCTTTTTTATTTCAACAAAAGAGCTATCATGGCTCAGACATAGAAGCACTATGCCTGTAGGATAGATGTCTGGAGGAAGGAAGTCAATAGTGGTGAGAACAACCCCTTAGCTGGAAGTTAGGGACAAGTTATATTGAAGGACTGAATATATGGTAGAAACAAGTAAGAACTCATATTCTTTTAGTTTCCTAAATTGTAGGCATTGGACAAAGTATATCAGTGACATATGGAGTGTCGGCTAGGTGTCAGTCTCCGTGATAGAGTTTTACAGGGATTACACTTAGCATCCAGAGCAGTCTTTAGGCTTAGATGAAGCAGCCCTCATGAAGAAACAGTGGATGAGAGGTAAGGCAGGGCAAGGGAAAAGATATAAAGATTTCCTTATCTGAAACACAAATGAGAATGAAATATGGCTTTTAAAAAGTACTGAAATTTCTGTCTACACCTCCTCTTGGCTTTTTTTAATATCCCTAAAAGCCTGGGATTAGGAGTCCTCCCACATCCCAACTCTCTTGGGAACTTTCGTAGCACCACTCCTGATTAAACTAACAGATTAGACACGATGGCATAAGGCACAGCATTTCTTCTTTGAGAAAGAGCAAATAAGAATAAAGTGCTAGATTGCAAAGCTAATTATACATTCTGTTCTAGTGTCAACCATCTGTTGCAATTGTTTAAAAAGCAGACATAAGTCAACTGTTGGGGTGAGATGTTTACTGTTGTGAACACAGAAAATGCTTGAGACCCCAGTAGATGTTCCTTATTCTGCAGTACTCCTGAAGGCTGCAGTGGGACTCCATTAATGTGTGGGAGATTCTACCATTTTCTGGGAGAACAAGTAACATAAGACTGGGTAGCAAAAGATTAAAAAGTAGGTATGCATGCCTTTTCAGAACTTAAAAGGTTGATCAAATTTCTTTGTCTGCACATGTGGACACTTGAGTACGAAATACTTTACATCATATTCTTACTCATAAACACTTGCAATTGTGCATATTTTATGCAGGTTGTTTAATTCTTTCCAAGTGATATATATTCTCTGATATATTCTGTTCCAAAATGAGGGGCATAAAAATTGCTTTCTCTGTGTTTTAATGCATATAATAGCAAAGAATAATCCAAGCAAATATAATTTGTTCTTTTGCAACTGCAGAAAATGAGTAAATTCTTTCTTAACAACGTCAGGTGGGTCAACAATCCGCATATCAATAGATTTCTAAGAAGATGGAAGGAGAGACCCCTGGTCCTGGAAAGACTGAATGTAGGGGAACGCCAGGACAGAGTAAGAGAGGGGGTTAAATGGAGAAAAGAGGGAGGGAAGGGGGCTTATGGGACTTTCGGGGAGGGAGGAAACGGGAAAGGGGAAATGATTTGGAATGTAAATTAAAAAAATAAAATAAAATAAATAAAACAAAAAACAAAACAAAAAAACAACGTCAGGTGGAATGTCCTATGCTTATATAGGAGTTATACATTTCTTTTCCACCTCAATCCGTTCACTGAATAAACTGATGATTTCTATAACAATGGCTGCTCTGTAATGACAAGGATGGGAATTTAAGATAAGTTAATTTTATATTATGAGAATCAAATAGAGCTTAACAATAAAATAACACAGGTTAAACCTGGAAAGCCAATCAATTTCCATTTGATTGAGGAATGAATAGAGGATTCCTGTTAGTAAAAATTAATTTGATGTCTTTGAGTTAGTTAATGAATCTAGGTCTTGGGGACACCCAATGAGAAAGCTTCCAGGTTCATTGACATCTCTGAGCATGGTACAAAAGGGAGAGTATCTCTTCTTGCACTGTATTTAGGAATCATCTTCCAGAGGTTGGTATTTTGTTGTCAACAGTCACATAAAAAATAGCTATCCTTCATTTTTAGGTGTCCACCATTTTGTAATTTACAATAATTTGTTTTAAGTCTCCATCATCAGAAGCACAACCATGAACAATCTTTCTTAAATAAAAATAAAAAAAGGAAGTAAAAAGTAAAGATGGAAAAAAAAGAAAAGAGAAACACACTCAAGTTTTCTATTAGAAATTCTACAGAAAACAAATAGCTCTTCGCACCTTCCCTATAAGATTTATTTTCCAGTTCTCTCTCTCTCTCTCTCTCTCTCTCTCTCTCTCTCTCTCTCTCTCTCTCTCTCTCTCTCTCTCTCTCTCTCTCCCACCTCAGCCAATGGAAACATTTGTATTAATAAATTCTCTCCATTAAGGCTTCTAACTAACTGAATACATGCTGAGAAAGTCAGGTAAGGATAAGAAATGATGTCAGGTTAATTATCATGCCAAGAAACTGAAATAATCCTAAGTGTAGAATTCAGTTGGATGTTAAGGCTACTCTGACTTTATTTTTTCCATTTTTAGATTGAATTCATATTCGTAGACCTAGGTTGATATGAAATCCTTACTATCCTTTGCCTCTCACATATATTTTTGCCTCTCTCTCTCTCTCTCTCTCTCTCTCTCTCTCTCTCTCTCTCTCTCTCTCTCTCTCCCTCCCTCTCTCTCTCTCTCTCTTTGTCTCTCTCATTTTGACTTGTTAAATCTGAAAAAAAATGGACAGAAAACTGCTCTACTATAGTAACATGTAGATAATATTAAGAAATGGTTTATTCTCATGGTCCTTTGAGATAAGCTATTACTTTTCTTTCCAAGCTGAGGGGTCACAGTAGGTTTCAGAATGGTAACTGTAAAGTATTTCAAAAGATCTGCTCCTTTTGGATGGATGTGGCTGTTATCTCCCTCAGCTGTATTTTAAAAACTAAAAATCGGTTTCTTTTGTATTCTAAAAAATAAAGAAAAACAAGTTATTGCAAGAAAATGATTTATTTTCTTTATTTTAGTTCTAACAACAAAAATGTTGTGTTTAAAGTATATCACAAATGTTTCAAACTCATGTCTATTTTTCATTCTGTGTTCTTATTATAGCACGTCTAAAACAGATTCTTAATTCACATACATGTTCTTCAAACGAATACCTTAGTTTTTAAAATTGGAAATTCCTTTTTTTCTTTCTAGAAACTGTATATTTGATAAAGGGCTAATATACAAAATATATAGAGAACTCAAAAAGTACATATCATGAAATAAGCAACCCAATTGAAAATGGGATATATATGTAAACAGAATTCTCAAATCAAGAATCTCAAATGTCTGAGAAACACTTCAAGAAGTATTCAACATGCTTAGCTAACAGGGAAATTCAAATCAAATCTATGTTGAGATTCCATATTACACAGGTCAGAATAGCTAAGATCAATAACACAAATTACAGTCCATGCTGGCAAGGATGTGCAGCAAGCAGAACACTCCTTTGGTGCTTGGAGTGCAAATTTTGCAGTCACTATCAAAATTAGTGTAGCAGTTTCACAGGAAGATGGGAATCATTTTATTTCAAGATCCAGGTATACAATCTTGAGCATATACCTAATAGATATGCACCCTACCACAAAAAGTACTTGCTCAACCACGATAAATGATGCTCTATGCATAACATGTAGACATTAGAAACAACAAAGATGTCCCTCAACAAGAGGAATGGATAAAGAAAATAAAGTAAAATTACACAATGGGTATCATTCAGTCATTAATAAAATTAACTATGAAATTCCCATATAAATGAATGGAACTAGGCAAAAATTGTCCTGCATGAGGTCACCTGGATCCAGAAACCCAATGAATATATGTAATTACATGTGAACATTAGCTGTTATGTAAATGATAAGCAAGCTACAATCCCAAGAACCACAGTTTAAGTATAAAGTATTGGGGGGAGGGGTAGATGGTTCTCCCTAGGAAAAGGAAATAGGATAGATATGTATGGGTGAGAGGGCACAGCAGGAGGATCAAGTAGAGGAGAGAGAAGACTGCAGAGAGGGGGAAATAAATATAGAGAGAGGGAGAGAGAGAGAGAGAGAAGGAGAGAGAACTAAACTTAAGTGTTATTTGTGGGGAAGTATTGAAACCTAATACAGTAGAATATTTCTGAATTATATACTGATATAATGAAATTAGAATATTGATCTAAATGAAATTGCCAAACAATAGGAAAGGCGGAGGTCTACTGGCCATGCCCTATTACCAAATGAAACTTCCAATACTAAGATTCAGTTTCATCTAATTTAAATATTGTTCAAACTACAGTTAGCTCTCCATAAGCCAGCTTCAAGAGCCCCACTGAACACGGGGAAGTCCAGTTGGTTCATATACAAAGAGTTCACTCTAGTTAAAATTTATGGTACAGGATAATATGCTGTATGCTACCAATGGAAACATGGAAATGGAAAGTGACTACAAAGCCTTTGGTCTACAATGGTGTCCTATTTGCAAAATATTCTAGAATAATGGTACAATAAACGCGGTAGAAGTAACTAACCAGTATTTGATTTTTACTTAATGCATTCTCTACGTGATTTAACCCATAACACATACTACATAGGAGACCAAGAACCAGAGTATAAATAGCCAAGGTACCTTGGGTAAAACCGAACACTACTACTCTATGTAGAGAACATAGTAGCAAAATGACACCTAATGACATTCTGCTATACTCACAAAGCAGTGCTTTCTTTAATCATCAATCAACCAATCAATCAATCAATCAGAGAAGATTCCTACTACAGCAAATGGGAGTGAATACTGAGTCCCACAGCCAGACAATAAACAGAAAGTGAGAGATCTTGGAACATTTAGTCAAAACCAGGATGCATCCATCAAATCCCTTCCCTTGGGGGGCCATAAATCCCTGTGGAAAGAGGACACAGAAAGTGTAACAACCCAAGAGCATGGGAAAAATATCAAAAAAGGCAAGGCCCTCTATATGAATAGGGTATTTGGGTATTATGAACTAAGAGAGACTGAGACACCATGCATAGGACCTTCATTGATATGCATTAAATTCGGTCATAACAGTGAAAGAAATGGATGCATATCCCTGTCACTAAGGTAGCAGCTACATTCAACTTAAGCTCACTTGCAAAGGAAAATCTAGTTTTCTCCAAGGGAGTATCAATGGGAAAACCAACTACTCTTGATAGTAGTTTACATGCTTAGAAATTGACAGCCAAAAGAAAATGAACTCAATGGCAACTTAATATGTTGCTTATCTCATAATGTTGTGCCATGACTTTTTTAAAAAACATAGTATCCTATTTTTTATTTTAATTCTAATTTCATTATATATATATATAATTTTAATTTCAATATATATAATTTCATATATATGTATATATAATTTCATATAAATATATATACATATATTTTTTTACCCTAAAGTTCATTTGAGTATGCATTATGGCATTCAGTTTAGTGTTTTGGTAGGATTCCTGAACATGGGAGCATGTGGGTCTCTCCCTAAATCTGTTCCTTCTGTCTTTTCTTGTGCTATTTTCCTTCTGCAGGATTTGTCCTACTCTGCTCTGATGTATTAGTTTTCTGTTTAATTTTATATTATTCTATTGTGTTATTAACCCTTAAAAGCTTGCTTATTTCATAATGGGAGAGAAAAAGAGAGTAGAAATACATGGGAGAGAAGGTAAGGAGGAACTGGGCAGAGTTGACAGAGGTGAAACTGGATTTGGAAAAATATTGGGGAAAAGCCCCAAAAGAAGATGATGGACAGGAGACTCAGTCAGTAAACTATCTTGCTTATATGAGTGATTAGATCAGATCTATCAGATTCACAGCACTCATGCAAAAGCCAGGTAAGCCAAGGATGGCGCGATCTCTACTCTCAGCATTTGCCAGTGTAAAAAGGGCAGATGCCTAGAGTTCTTATCTTGCAACCTAGCTAATGATGAGCTATAGGTTCAGTAAGTCTTAGAAATAATATAGAGCATGGTAGAGGACACAATCACTCAACATTGGCCTTTTATCTTCACATATATAAACAAACACATGAATGAACATGTGCACATGAACATGGACAGATATTTTGAACATTTCTATGCACAGACATACATACAGACAGACAGGCAGATAGACACACACACACACACACACACACACACACACACACACACACACAAACACACACACATGAAATTCAAAATTAGAGTTATAAAGGAGAGTGATTTTTATCACTGTATATGTAAATGCTATTATTACTATTTTTTAACTTCTAACTTAGCTCCAATTTTTACAGAATAAATTTTATTGGGACTTTATACCCCAATCTAGTCAATATAGCACCGGAATAAAAGACACAGAAATCTTTTATTTTTTATTAATTAGATGTCGGCACTATGCTGGGCAGGTTCTGAGGAGTTCTAACCTACCTCTTAGCCATAAGCCCCATGTTACTTGCCAACTGTGTTCGCTATGTTTGCTCAGCTCCCTGTGTGAACTCAAGGAGATTTTCTCTTGTATACATGCTCACTATCCATGTGCTTGGTCCATCCTGCCTCATAGAGTACTGCTCCTAACTTTTTCCTCTGCTCTTGCTCTGTACGTAAGAACCGCTACTGTAGTGGTTTAAGTCTAATGCTGCTTATAATAAGTTAATTTGTATCCCCAAAATTGTTTGCAGGAGAATCCGAAAGTAAGACACTGAGGGACTCTGGCTGGGGTTGGTTCTGATTAGTAAATAAAGTATCTGGCAGCCAATGGCTGGGCAGGGCAGCGAGGCAGGAATTTTAGGATTCCTCGGCAAGGGGCCAAAGGAGAAAGGAAGAAAGAGATCCTCCATGCTGGGGGAAGGGGAAAAGAGGTGCCATGCCTGCAAATGTACAGAACAGAAAGCATAGCCGCTACGTAAGAGCCAGGGTAGAGCAGCCCAAAGAGGCCTGCCTTACCAGTTCTGGGCAGCAAAGAAGAATATAGAATTTAGTAAGTAATAACTTGGGAATATCTGAGGGATGGATTAGTCATGTGGAAGTTAGGAAGTAGCCCAGTCATTGAGCTGTTTAAGACATATGAAAATATAAAGACTGTGTGTGTGTGTGTGTGTGTGTGTGTGTGTGTGTGTGTGTGTGTGTGTTTCATTCAAGAACCCAGAACATTGGGGCACGTAGTGATGAATGTCACTGTCACCACTGGGATCAATTTGAGTATTTAATTGGGTACTGTTACATCCTACTTCATCTCAAGTGTTGCCATTTTCTCTCTCCCACCCAGTCACAGGCTCTAACCTTTTATCTCCAATCAGAGATTATTGGGCAGTATCCTTTTACAGCACATTAGTCAATAACATGCCCATGTTCAGACTACAACCTGATCTTGGAGTACAGAACCTGACATCCGACTATACAGTGCACAAAACCAACCCAAACAATTTTATTGAATCTAGGTATAATAAACTGTATGGATCTCTTCTTAGAGGGAGAAGAGAATTTTATGATCTTGTACTTTCTATCCATATCTTTATTATTATTATACATTTGCAATATGTTTGGTGTACATTGACTTCTCCTTAATAGAGTTCAAATTGAATGCTATCATAAATGCCGATAGTGTTTTGCTTTCCAGAAAAAATCTACAACATAAAAAAATAAAAATAGAAGGTGAGTTAGAGGAAATCCATATAGCTCCAAACCATATATTTAAATCCTCAAGTACCTCAACAGTTTTTTTTTTAGGTGTTATTTACAGGAAGGGATTGGGATATAAAGGGGAGAATACTGAAATGACTATCAATAAAAAGACTAGATACACATAACCGCATAATCATCTAGTACAAGGCAATCTTTCACTCATACTCTGGATTTGTTAGGTTACAGATTAGACATGGGGAAGCTCCTAGTTAGGAAAGCATGCTTTTCTTTTGAACTATTTGCTCAATTTGAGAACCTATGCTATAGCTAGCTCTTTCTACATCAGTCAGAGACTAGATCTCTGTGTTTGAATAATGAATTGTAACTACTTATTTCAGTGGGATGATCCATTTTTTGCTTGTAATTATTAGATACGGCATTCATTACTTGGAATCACAATTCCCATAGATACTCACTTGCATTGACCTTGGACATAGGGCTATATAACACACTGTCAGTCAGTTCACTTCATGCCTTAGCATCTGCCAGCCTGCTCTGGGATTATCTGAGAAATAATTTGGTCCCCAGGAATTAACTTTTAATCATTATCTGTTGGATGTCAATCTGGACAAGTTCTAGCAATAAAAAGTCTTCACTTTGGGAAGATATTTTTGTTTTAATCAATCATTAAAATTTTATTATTTTGAAAAAATACCTCTTACTATATATAGATATTTTCCCCAGAGGATTCCTTAAGGAATATAACATGTTTTTGGCAGTTCATTTTTCTTTTTTCCCCATTTTGATCAGTGTCTTATTCTCTCAAGAGGATTTTGCAATCCTGAGATTTGCCCCCGGGTAATTCTATCAAAAAAAATCTATTTTTCCCAGGTTTATGCCTCAGTGTGTTTCACAGACCTCACATTATTTCATCTCAGAAATCCTCTAAGGATTATTATTCTTGTGGTTTCTGTTATATAAATAATCAATGCAAAGCAGATGGCTGATATTTGTGCATGGCCATAGACTCATCCAGTGGCAGAAGGAGAATTCTAAAATTCCCCTCCTTTTTTGGTAAATTGACAAAAACATGAAAATTTTTAGCAAAATCATTTTGATAAAAATATAATTGTCCCATATTAATTCAAAATAAACTACTTCTATCTATCAGGTAGCTTTACATCTTTGATTTGCGTAAGTATGTGTGTCTTTGATTTGTGTACATGTGAGAAGGTACAAACAGGTCTGCTGTTAACATAAGATCATTTCTCCTTTATTCTTTACATTACTTATCTCTCATTTTTGAGATTATAATATAATTAAATCAGTTTCTGATTCCCTTTCCTTTCTCAAACCGATTTCAGAAAACCCTAGTAGTATTTTTGTTATGGTTTTTTGTTTGTTTTTTTCAAATTATTGGCGTTTTTTGATATTAATGGTGTTTTTTCAATAACAGTTCTTTACAGCATATTTCTAAATATAGAAACACAGTGACCCAAACATCTCTTAGTTGGTTATAGGTTTTATTTAGTTATGAGGCCTCCTGACCTTTCTGCTGTCAATTTCAGCAGTTCTATTATTAGAACATATTTATTTTCTAATGTTTGAGATCAAAATAAAATCAAAATATTTCCTTTTTCCTTTTGTACCCTTTTAAAATCTCCCATAATTCTCTCTCTGCTCTCCTTCAAATTCATGACCTCCTTTTCATTAATTGTTATTGCATGCATGTTATGCATGTATCTGTCTGTCTGTCTGTCTGTCTGTCTGCCTATACATATATATATGTGTGTGTGTGTGTGTGTGTGTGTACATGTATATACATATATATTCCTCAATATATTGAGATTAGTAGGTGTAATGTTACTTGTATGTGTGTTTTCAGGGCAAGAAAATATCACACCCAACTATGACATCTTTGAACCACATCAACAACCAGCATGGTACAATAACCCTAAGGGGATAGTAGTGGCATGTATAACTTGATGATAACCAACTGTCTAATTGGACTTAAAGCCCATTCAACAATTAGAAAAACATAGCAAACTACTTAGTGCTAGCAAACTCATACAAATTGTAGAACAATCTACAATCACTAATTTACTAAACAATCAGGATCTTTAACAACAATACATAAATATTAATCTTTATACCCACAGATAATTGTAATCTTTACCCCTTATCCAAGAAATTTCACATGGCAATGGACAGAGACCATGACAGAAAATCCAGTAGGTCAAACTGTAGATTTTTAGAATGCAAACTTAATGGATGAATATACAAAACACTCCCACATATAAGGATCAAGGAGCATTGAAGAATATGGAGCAGAAAGTTAATATGATCCAGATTATCAGGGAGTTTGTCATGACATTTTTCCCATAGTAACATCAGAAGCTAAACTCAAGAAACCCTATCAACATTGTTATTCATCTGTTGAAAAATGATCTCTTGCTAAAGGTAGAAGTCACTGATTCAAACAGAATGTTTGGTCAACAAGCTCTACAAATCCACATGGCTACATTTCCCCACTCACTTGTACTGGGTTTGTAGGTGCACAATGCTGTGCCTGGATTTCACACAGGTACTGAGATCCAAACTCATGTCCTGATGCTCATGCAGAAAACACTTTAACCATCAAGCCATCACCCCAACTAAAAGCTTTATATTTTAAGGACAAAATTAAAAATCATGATGCTTCATACCTTATCTATGTATGAGTTAAAGTCCTCTTATTCACATCCTTGATTTCCATAGTAACTATAGACTTTGTGGCTTTATTGAGAACACTGTGGCATAGCTTAATTTTGCAGTTTTAATTTTGAATGTATCATTTTCTAACTACAATTTCTGTGGTTCCTATGTAAATCATCCAACAGCCATTAACTCATCATTTTCTGATGTATTCTTTGTGTCGGTTTATCTCTTTACATACAATTAAGGAAATGTTCCTTCTTGGAATTTAGAACTTGTTTGCCTCTTATATTGTAGTAACAAATACACATAAACACGTCAATTATTCTTTCTACATTTAGTTAGGACTCATGAAAAATGCCCTATAGTTTCTCCTTTTCTTTTTATTTCTTTCTCTTTTCTGTTTTAATGTCCCATTCTTAAATTATGTTTAAAAACTAGAAAGACTGATGTTGTTTCTGTCAAGCATCTCCTGTCTTACTTGAGTCTCTCTGTCTTCTCACAATTCTGGAATACACACAGTCCAATATACTCTTGTCCTTCACATTTGCACACCAGTTCAGTTAAACCGCCATGGAATATTCATTAGCTTGAAAGACTTACCAAATATGACTCATTTTAGTAAGTTAGCAGCCATATAAACTTATACAATATCTTTATACTGTATAAGCCTTAGGGCCTTTTCTCCCCATCTGTTAAATGAATTTAACCTTACTGCCTACTGCATGAATTTCAGTTGTGTGTGAAATTCAAATGATGTAATACTTGCAAAACAGCTCTCATTGTTCCAATGTGTTGCATATTACCTGTTACTATTAAGTCTTTAATGCTGTTCCTATATCCTTCTTCCTTTTCTGTACATGTCAGAGTTCTCACTCTCTCTCTTTGTTTTGAGACTTAACTCACATTTATTTTTCTTTTCAGTTGCTTCAACACTTTGGCTTTTATGTATGCACCTAGTATATCTTTAAATAGTATTCATCTTTCTTATAACTCACAACCCATTTCTTTTTTGCTTTTTTTTTTACCATTTTAGTTCTAAACTTTTAGTGATATCCACATACTAAACAGTTCATAACACATGTGGCATTGAAATGAACATACAACAAATAAGAAACTAATGACAGATACACAGTAACATGAAAAACCATTCATTTACTCTCTTCTCAAAGAAATGTGGGAAGTGTTTCAGAATCTTTTCCACAACATATTAACATGTAAAGTTCCTTCATAGTCTTGCAAACTTTCGTCATTTCCAGAACCTGGGTTCTTATCTCCTTTTGATAAACACAAAACCCCTATATCTTTTATGAGAGTACATTCTATCCTTATCCATTTTCATGTTGCCTTGAATATGATATTTTTCAAACCAAAATAAAAAGTGAGCAAGCAAAAGTAAATACATACTTTATTAAGGTAGATTTCATGGTATCAGAAATACCATGCAAGCTTTGAAGGAATAGAAACAACTACTTGTCCTACCCAGCTATGAAACCTATGAAGTGTACCAGTGACCAGTATGTCACAATAATTCCAAGGATGCAATATTGTCACTCATATCTTGGCACTAACCATTACCTGTTGAGTTGAATTTAAGGCCTGCTAAATAAGAATGTTATTGTGTCTTGGACTTAGCATCATAGCTAACCACTTAGTAAGCAAATGGCTTGATGGATATTGGAAAAAGACCTAATATCGCAACTTTACTAAAACAATATAATTTCTAATTATACTCTAGATAAAAGTCACATATGCATATTATGACAAAGCAGATTGTATTTATATATTTTCGATATGTGTGCATGTATGTATATAAACAACTAAAGAAAAAGAAGCTACAATTCTGTAAAATATTGAGGAAACAGTGATTGGGAGGCAACGGATGTAAGAAAAAAAAGGGGAATAATGAAGATATATTTAAATTTATATGTTTTAAAATTTTAATAAATAAATAAGCAAACATATTACTTAGGTGTTCTATTGGCTACAGCCATTTCACAGTCTGTGTTATTTATAAGATATGTTCCTAGATGGCTTCATTATTACTTAGTATTATGTAGAGATGGACTGACATAATGGGTGGAAATACAACTTCAAATCATATTCACTTAATTTGATATGTGATCTCACCTGTTCCTTCTCATCACCTTGGGGATTTATGCACTTAAGCAGACTGGGTGGCATAAGACTTTACCAATTACCTGCTTTTTTCCATGTTGACATTACAGAATCTCTAGAAACTTTGAATTTTAATATTTTATATGCTACTGGTATGTGCATTTCTTATATGTATCTTATATACATTATGTGTTTTATATACATTACATACATGTGTGTATGATTCTTTTTCCCATTGCTAGACCATAACAATTATTAATAGTTACCAAAAACTCTAATCACTGATGTCTTTATATCAACAAACCAGCCAATGACCTACAGAGTAGCTTGTTGCTAGGCTGTGATGATTTTTAGGCTAGGTCACGTTGATTGAGGCTTTTTTTTACTTTCTATATTTTTTCTATTTACATTCCAAATGATTTCCCCTTTCCCAGGCTTTTAACTCCAGGTTTTTTAAATCTACAGTGTAAAGCTTGACAAATAAGACCATTGTAGTCAGTGGCTACAGTCATACATAAGGTTATTCAGGTTCAATGTTTCCCAGTCAAAGAGACCAGACTACAAACTCATTCTCACTGTTTTTGTTTATGTTTCATTTTTTATGCATAACTTATATCCCAACCAAACTCACAGTACTAAAATTTCTCAAAATCAAGCACTCTTGCATCAGTATAGACAGCATGGTTAATGTAGGTGTGTGGTTGAAACACTCCCTGGCATCTCTTCCACCTCTTATATGTGCAATTTAATGCTTCAGAGTCTAATTCAAGGCTAAAGTGGATTTTCAAATGAACTTGTTCTCTTCCCAATGCCATGAAATTTTTAAGACAATTCCACTGTATCCTTATTATGTATGCTACTGTCACATTATTCTCATGTTTAGATTCTTAAGTAGAATACATTGTGTGGAGATGGCATTTTATTTCAGGAACCACATTTCTATCATAATATATAATACATTCAGCCAATTTTAATCAAACCAACATGTGAACAATTTCTAGGATGTGATTCCTAAGGAGTGCCCATGTTATTTAGTTCAGTCTGGGACGCACACACACACACACACACACACACACACACACACACACACACACAAAACACATGCACAAGTGATCACACATACATACACATACGCATACACATACACATACACATACAAATAAGGTCTCAAAACTAGACTGTCAGGAACCATTAGAACTGAAATGGCTGTGTGCACTTTTACTCTCATTGTTACTCATTCTCTGAATAAGACATACCAGAAGGAAGCAGATGGTTTGGGAAGAGATAAAATAAACATGAGTAACGCAAAACCTGCCATTCAATAACGCTAATCACACCACAGATTTTGGACAGTGGTGTATTCTCCACTTGCTAATAAAACTATGGTGAAACATATGTTCTGGGAGAAGTGAAAATAGATAAGAGAAAGTTAGCAGAATTTCAACTCTGCAGCTTACTTCAAAACACTTGTCTTACTGAGTGCTTTCCTACCAATGTAGCAAAAGTGAGCCTTCGAAGTTCTATTAAGAAAACTCCCTCTTATCTACAGCCCTTCTATGGTGTCATTTCAAACACACACATGCTTCTCCAGAGACTTATCATATTATTTGCAAAAGTATTTCATATTTAAAAGCCAGGATTTTTTTGCATAGGTCCACAGAACTTATTTTGCTCCAAACTGACACTTTTCAACACACATGTTATGAAGCACTATTTTATAGATTTCCTTAAGTTATCTTTTGTAAGCTTTATGCTTTTCAATTTTAGAACATTCAGGTAAATTAAAGAAATAAATATTATGTTTGATATTATGCAGAATGTCAAGAAACAAAATTTACTTGAAACAAAAGGACTCTGATTCATTTTCTGTTTTACCAGTGAACAAGGTACCAGGTCAGTGTCATTGATCCACTGAAAGGCTGCACTATATAATTTTCCTTTATAATATTTTCCCCCTGGTCAAGGTTCTCCTACTTAATAGGGTCTAAAGCCTGCAGTTTTAAATGATACTTTATTTTTAAAGACTTACATAAGTTGAAGATAATAATGTAGTTTCACCTTAATTAAAATGTTGATATTTTAACTCACAGTTACTTAAAGCTCAAACCTTTTTATTGTTAGATATTTTCATATACAAATGGCTTTACTGTGATATTTCCATATATGCATATATGTAATATTATATTTTGTGCTAATTTGATAATAAGTGAAAGCTAGCATTATTTTAAATATCACCAGGAAATTCTTCTGAATTTAACTATTATGGCTTAGTGCTCTGCAAGAAGCTATGTATTTTGCAGAATAGATCTAATCATTAATTACTGATAAGTAACTTTGATATTGTGGGCATTGTGCTTGGTCTTGATGGTACAGGAAGGATTGTCAGACATACACCATGGATTCATGCTAAATCATTGTGAGATAAGGATTGATACATAGTGATGTGGTCATAGCTCAATTATTCAGAACAGTGAATTAAATCATGTACAAATATTAAAAACACACACACACAAAGAACAGAAGTGGAGAGAGATTCACTATAGTGATTAGTCAAAGTAACCATGAGCTACTAGTGTGAGATCACTTGCTTGCTCACGATGACTGCTAATATCTACAAACAGAGAAAATCATTGTCAATTGCGTTCAAAACTAGGAGCCATGATATTTAATAGGTTTACAAAGGACATTCTACTTTGAACTTCATGTGAGAGTAGATGAGTCTAGTACATGTGCTATTATAGTTCAGTTCTACAAATAGTGTCTGGAATCTAGTTTAATATTTCTTAAGCACCGAGGATAAAAATGAATGACTGTACCATAGATAGCTTGAGTCTTTGGAATATTGCATAGGTAGATTGTGTCACTCCTGAAAATGTCACTCGATTAAGAGTAAACAGAGGGAGAGAGGGATCTAGGAAGGAGAGAAGAGGGAAGGGAAAAGGGGGTGGGCATTTCAGTTATTGGAGGAGATGGGGGATAAGTACAGAGGGTCAGGAATTTTGAAATTATGGATGTAGTAGTGGGGGAGGAGAACTGGGAGTACCCACTAGAAAGTCCCAGTTGCCAGGAACCAAAGAAGTTCCCAGGAGCCTGGGAGGACTTTAGCTGAAATCAAAGGGGAAATAGAACCTGTAGAGACCATATCTAGTGGATAGGAACAGCCCCCAGTTGAGGGATGGGGCCACCCACCCAACTCAAAAATAGCAATTCAGAATTCCTCCTATAAAAAGAAAATGCAGAGACAAAGAGTAGAGCAGAAAGTGAAGAAAAGGCCATCCAGAGACTGCCACACCTAGGGATCTAGCCCATTTGCTGACACTAAACCCAGACACTATTGCTGATGCCAAGAAGTGCTTACTGAGAGGATCCCTGTATAGCTGTCCCCTGAGAGGTTCTGAAGAACCAAACCAACACAGATGTGGATGTAAGCAGCCAAACATTGAACTGAGTGTGAGGACCCCAGTGGAGGAATTAGGGCAAGGACTGAAAGAGCTGAAGATGTTTGCAACTTCATAGGAAAAACAACAATATCAACCAACCAGACCCCCCAAAGTTCCCAAGAACTAAACCATCAACTAAATAGTACACAGGGTATACCCATGGCTCCAGCTGGATATGTAGCAGAGGATTTGCTTATCTGGTATCACTGCAAAGGGATCCCCTTGGTCCGGTGAAGGCTTGATGACCCAGCATAGCTGAATGTTAGGCCACTGAGGCAGGAGTGGGTGGGTGGGTGGGGGGAACACCTTCATAGAGTCAAGGGGAGTTAGTAGGAGATAGGGTGCTTGTGGAGGGGAAACTGGGAAGGTGGATAACATTTGAAATGTAAACAGATTAAATAACCAATAAAAATGAAAAAAAAAAGACTTAGTGGTAATGCAGGCTACAACAAGGGATGAAGAAAGGATAAATAATTAAGCCAAACACATTTTTGAATCACTAAACTTTTCAACACCTACTCATGGAACCTCTACTCTTGCCAACAGTAATACAGTGAAGAACAAGGAAATGTCATTTTGTTCTCTGGAAGCTTTTAATGAACTGAATATTCTGACACTATGGTAATATGGAACAGGAGAAACATCCCAACTATGAGTTGTAAACAGTATGGGGGTGTAGGGAGTAATCCCTCTGTCTTCTTGCTGGAGTCCTGCACACTGTTTGTTGAAGCCATATTGGGAGAAAGCCATATATTTTGTATACACTTTGCATATGCATTGGCAATGGCTGTATTGAGCAAGTATATTGAAGTTCAAGGTATGCCTTAGAGTTCCAAGTCCCATATAATATAAAATGTTTTTTACATTGTCCTTTCTGAAAAATAACCCAGTTCTGTCTACATATCAAACAAAATAGAAAATGAGGTAGAAGACAATGTAGAAAACAGAAAAGATAGAAACTTCTGAATGAATTTTTAAATTACTTGATATTTAACCAAGCTATAAAGAGAGAAATATCCACCATCATAAGATACAATGAGCATCTTTGAAGAAGCATTGACATGAGCATGAGAGTGGTTGAAGATTGTTGGGAATTCCAATGTGCTCAAGCATGACAGGTGTTAACTAAATAACATGATCAAGTGGATGGAAGCAGCGCTATGAGATGGGATTGGAAATACTAGAAGTTGTGATCTCTAGCAGCTCTTTGTTTCTATCACATACACCTCTGGTGATAAGTTAAAATTCAGCTTAGGTGCAACGTGTTCACATAGCTCATAGCCTATAAACAAAGACCTCTGGATTCTCAATGTGTGTAATTCCAAATACGTATAGCAAATATCCTGATGGCAAAAACAGGATCTTCTTCAAACATGGGGTTAAAGCTAGCACGAAGATTACTTGAAAAGAAATAAGTCCACATTTATGCTGATTTGGCAGTGATTACAAAGAGGTTTATTTTAATTATTATTTTGAGTGACAGAACTGGTGAAATGCTAACAAATTCAATGCACCATAAAGCACACGAAGCACAGAGAGTATTTCTAGAAAATGATGATGGTTTTCTAAACTAGTCAAAAAGGGGAGGGTTATTTTAGCCCTAATGCACTCCACTATATCAAGTTGTTCGCTTGAATTATTTATATGTGTATTGCAATTTTTACACTGGGAGCATCAGAGACACTTAAGCCTGTGAGAAGTTAAGGACTTTGGAGGTCATTCAAGGAGAATGTTAACTAGGGCAAGCAGCAAAGACTGTGGGAAATATATCCAGTCAAGTTCACAAATCACAGGGACTTGGCTGTCACACAGACCTGGATACAGAGATGAATTTAGATACTTTAAACTGAGCAAATGATTTCCTTCTCTCTCCTGTCTAAAACTTTAGTTTTGTTGTCTCTAACCAGGAGATTATATGTTTTTTTTTTTTAATTTGTGCAAGACTGTATTACAGTGATATGCCAAAAAATGTAGCATACAATAATAATACAAGAAAACACATGTATTACTGTCACTGATGTTTAAAAATAACTAGAAGGCTTCAATAATAATTAAAAATAAGCAACTATAGCATTTTGGTTTCTACAAACTGCATAAACTTATTGCTTCTACCAGTATTGAAGAAAATATAAGTGCTCTTTTGAATTCCACAGGGATATTAAATTAGTAGTTTATAAATATTCTCAAAAACATGTTATAACATTTGACCCTAATCCCACAAATTTGCTGAGTCACAATTTCCTAACATATTTCTAGACATTCTCCAATTTTAAAAATAAACAGTTTATATTTGTCATCTTATATACTTGGTTAATCACATATAAATAAAAACCTTTAAACTAGCATAAAATGGATCCTATTTTGAGAGTGGGATAAATAAAAAATACAAGACACTCCAAAGTGATAAAACAAATTTTTAACAGGTTGTCATGTTGAGTCTTTGAGAAAAAGCTTAAGATAAAGTACAGCACTTATCAATAATTAAAAATGACATGGAAGAGGTTATATGATAACACTTATCTGAGGTAGATTTTGATTCCTTGTTAAAGTTAATAGTGAATATAAATAAAAATGTACTTATTTTCATCCAAACTTCCTTGAGGGTTCACAGTTTTGGAAATATAGTTTCTCCATCTGCTATAAATATAGACACTGGAGTTATTGACATCTTGAAAAAAAAGTGTCATTCTTGTGTTTCATCACAATCTGATTGTAGGATACGATGGGTAAAGAAAGAATGACTATTAGTAGGTCTTGTTGCTTATAAGGTCTTTCTAGAGTAAAAGGATAAGGATAAATATGGATGAAAGTCTCCCATTGCTTCAGTGAAATATGGCATAAAATGCAGAATGCCAACCAGCCAAGGTTTGTTCATATGTGGTGTGCTGAGATCAAGAAAGATTACAGGCAATCAGAATACCTATCCCTATTTAAAAATACACGATTGCCATCTGAAGAATAAAAACAGAAAAACTCCAGAACAGTATTCTATGGAGTAAACCAGTCAGATGAAACTAGAGTGATTAGAGGTAATGGAAAGAACAGCAGAGTTAAGATAGAGTACAAAAGAAGTGAGGAAAGATAAAATCCTGGGAATGGCCCTTTCAATTAGGTAATATTTAGCAAAAGTTCAAAGTATGAGAAGCTAGCCATATGAAATTGGAGGCACATCCTATAAAAAAAATTATTGTAAACATGCCAGTTATGAGCTTCTTAGGAGTGCAGTGCCCTAGTGAAGTCAAGGAAAACAGTCTTCAGACACGGTGATTATATATATAATTTAATATTACCTATATTATATATACAGTGTATGTATATATAATTCAAATATTGTATATAGTATATAAATCTTTGTCATCTGCTTTCTAATCAGAACATTATAACATTAGCACCGCTTTACAGAGAAAGAAAAATAACTTCAAAATTATATTTTTATTGGTAAAGACAAGGTCTGAAACAGTGTCATCTGACTTACAAGGCTGGTGTATTTTTCTTTCTATTTCAGTTACACTCAAGTAGGGCTGTTTCATTGAGAGGTTCTGCTTCATTTTTTAAGATGTATGGCCTGACAGTATAAAGACTCATCTCCTTTTTCCATGTGCAGGCCACATATGGGAACATTGTACATAAACCTAGGTGATTCCTTCATTGCTCTGTTTTGCAGATTCTAACAAAGTAAACTCTTGCTTACATTGAAATTCAAACCATGCAAACCCTTGTTCACTTGGAACACTATACATGACCTTCTCTCTGCCTGTCTTTCTGTATGTGTCTCCTTATATGTGAATCTTTTTTTCTTTCTCACTAGCAAACATACATATACAAGCCTTGTTTATTGAGCTTAAAATTTGATTTTAATTGCACTAATAAGAGGTCCATTAATAAATTTCCAAGCATACGTGCTTTGAGCGTTGATAATATTCCCACCTTTATTACCTTTTACTTTTCCTTATATTTATCTTTTCTTCTTTTTATACACAATGGAAGTTCTTATATTTTCACATTCTTCCCTGCTCATAGATTTTATATATGAAAGACAACATTTTTTTAAATTTTTCTCCATTTTGCAAGTTATCTATATTTCCACAATGTGTGTGTGTGTGTGTGTGTGTGCGTGTGTGTGTGTAGGGAAACAGACAAACACACACACACACACACACACACAGAGAGAGAGAGAGACAGACAGAGAGAGAGAGAGAGAGAAAGAGAGAGAGAGAGAGAGAGAGAGACAGAGAGAGACAGAGAGAGAGAGAGAGAGAGAGAGAGGTAACATTACATTTTGAGTAGATATTTATCTGGTTCTTCAGAACACCTCAACCAACAGGAGCACTAGTGATACCTACAGCTTTGGAGCTTTGGCTTGCTCCTTGTACACATTATTCTGATATCCCACAGTATTTACCAGTATCTCTGCTCTCCATGGGTGGAAAGTTTATGTCAAGAGTGGCAATGGCAAATATTACACTCAACGGATCTTCCTATGTGAGCACTAGAATCACCACTAACCGAATGCAGTAATACCTCCTCTTAACATCAGTGACTGTTCCAGCCTTAGACATATGATTACTTTCCCGAGCAATTCAGACTTATACATGCTAAGAAGAGCAAGGAGCTCTTTATGCCATCCCATGCATAAGGTTTATTTAAGGATAGACAGGAAGCTGTGGACATCTCTCAATCACATTCTGTTTATGATAGATGAACAGATACAGCAGCTTCGAGAAAGTGGAAGGAAGGATATTTTACAGAATTCATCAAAGGGGCAGGAAAAATAAATTATGTCAAGAATCTACTTGGGGTATAACAGTAACATTGGGGCTTTATCTGTGATTAGTTAATAAATACCTTTTCATGATTTGATTCAAAAAATAATCAATGAATCAACAGCAGAGTGCAACTCTTCTGTGACTATCATAACAGTATCCATTGGGGAACCCCTGTAGGCATCCTTACCTTCTTGAGAAAATACCATGGCATTATGCTTAGGGTGTGACACAGCTGGCAGAATATCCCTTGAAAATGTTTTGCCTTTCAGCTGCAAAAGTTCCTGTAACAAACTGGATGTTAGAAGTAACTCCGAGATACCCCTGGCTATGTCTACAGCTCATTATCCACTCATTACAGACAACCTGAAGGGAACTAGTGAAAGGCGTTCAGAGGATATACTCATGTTTTATTGATTGCCAACTGAGCTCAAGCCTCTGAATTCTCACACTTTGGGATATTTTGTTAGGAAAATAAGCACAGTCAGCCCTGTTTACATGCCCTCTTCCCGCTGGTGCAATTGATTCTGGCACAGAACAAAATTGAGCATCTTCCCCAATTAGGTTCTCATGAGTCACCTCCACATACACACTAAGGTGAGGCTTTCAAAAATCCCATTGCTTATTGTCTCTGAGGACAGGCAACACATCTTGCTAATTCAATGCCTCTTTGGATGAATGAGAAGACTGAGGTTCAGAGAAACTAATTGGCTTGTGCATAGTAATGTAACCAGTTGGTGGCAAACTTAGGATGGGACTTAAGTACCTATGACTTCCTTGTAATTTTTTGATTCTTCTAACAATCCTGCATACAACTTCTTTCCATTTCTGTATCCCAAATAATATTACGTTAGTTTTAATTTCTTTCCAACAATTAAACACATATTTTGGCACATATCCAGCTTGCTTATGATAATTAGGTATATGTAGATCTCAGAATGTATTAAGAGATTGAGTTGAAGAAATGGGAGTACTGAGCCTCTGTAAGAACAATAAAACTAAGGATAGGCATTTGGAGGGTTCATTCTGACAAGGAAGCACCTGGTTGAAGGAGATGAGCTGCCTTAATGAAGGAAGAATTGATCAAGTTCAAGAGACAAATGCACTTACAGACAAGTAAAAAAATGATGACCATGATTTACTGAAGTCAAGCAATATGGATGACTACTTTTAACTTTGTGCTAAATATAAAATGTTTTGAATCAGTTTCTGCACTTAGAAATGACCCACATCTATAATATCTTAGATGGTATTTGTGGAAATATATCATTTTAACTGTGATGTTTATATTAGGAGACTATATATATATATATATATATATATATATATATATATATATATAAAATTTTCCAAGCATAAATTGTTTGTTTCAATAAAAAAACTTTATTAAGAGACACTAATAAAAATGCTTTGGTTATAACAAAGTATTTAGAAATTTTATTTTATAACTTTTTATTTCATATATTTTGATATATTTATCAATCCCTGATTATTCTGTGGTTCTCCCCTATCTCTACTCACCTATCTTCTGCTACAAAATAAAAAATCAAAAGCAAAACCTAAGCAAAACAGAAAAATAGGAAAGTACAAAACCCAAGAACAACAACAAGACAGAAAAAACACATGGAGTCCATTCTGCATTAGTCAACTTCTCCTGAGAATTTTTTACTATGTTGGCTCAAGAACCCATACACTGCCCTTGGATATTAGCTGAAAAGTATATAAGTACTTTTTTAACACTCATACAATGACTTCTCAAAAATGCTGACTTCCTTAATAATTTATTACTGATAATAACAAAAGTAAAAAAAAATTGAATAATGATGAAAACAGAGGAGAAGAAAAGAGCAAAAGTTAAGAGGTCAATGTAATAATTAAGAAAATTGTTTCATTGTTTCTCTGAACATATTTCCCAAGGAAATAATGAATAACCCAGATCTCTTTACTGGTGTAGTATCATGTAACCAAATGAAAGCTATAAAAGTCAGACTTCTGGACTCCAGAGTCATTATTCATTCAAAGACACTAGTTGATCCCTAGGCAATAGGCATCTGTTTTGTGTACATTTGTATTTCATTTACACTGTGTTCCTACTAAAATCTGGTATTCCCTGATGAAGCAATGAGGCTATGCTGCAGAAAATATTTCTTTAAATAACACATAGTTAACATGATCCATATGTGTGAACCTATATCACATGTGTGATTTATTGGTGCATCATAACTGATCAGAAGGATATGAAACATGAAAGATACCAGATTTAATGACACTTAAGATATAACAGGGCATTTTATGTGCCTGTAAAATTGGAAAATCCAGATGTACATACAATTTCACATCTACACATGTGGACAGCAATGGCAAGGAAAGCACTTTCCAGTCCAAGCTCACATTGTATTCTGTGTTATATTCTAGTGGGTTTTAGCTTATCAAAGAGATTGAAATATATCCAAAATGCCATCAAGAACTTAAAACACGAACACGAAACAGCAGCAATGAAACACATGTGCTCATTTACTCAGAAATTATGTCAATTTCTAAATTGTTTATTATTTTAGTATGTGTTAAATAGTTTTTATTATGTGTTGGCAAGTGACTCCCATCTAAGGAAGACTTTTAGCTGAGGTCACTTAAGAATATCAGGAAACATTTTGAGATACTAAATCTGGGATACATATATAAACAGCATGGATGGTCTTACATGTCCCACAAAAGGCTGACACTACTAGCATCACACAAAAAAAATCTGACCTCAAACTTCTGTAGATTTCTAGCTCAGGAATCCTGTATTAAGAGTTGTGCAACTCTTCAGAAAAAAATGGCAACAGTAGTGATTACATTTGATACAACTTTTGCTGCATATATTCATATATGTCAGGACTGAGGAATACATGAGTCATGCCATAATAAATGGAATTATAAGCATTGAGACCATAAACAATTCTTAATGGCTAGGGGCTGTTTCCTTTACCTAAGAGGCAGAGTATCTGTGTACTCATACAAATGGTAATTTTATCTCTCAAAACGCTTTAATGCTAGATACTGTGATTATACCAAAATAGAGAAACAATGATTTCCATAACTCAGAGTTAGGAAATTTGAAAGACTATGATTTCTTCTTGTGATGATGGAATAACAAAGTTATAGAAAGGCACTAAGAAAAATACTACATGATATTCAACAAAAATCTGGGCAGTTATTTTTCAGTTATATATTAAATTATTTTATATTGTGTACATGTATATCTGTGAATAGATATTTGTGAACATGAATGTAGATGCACAGGTGCATATAGATCTTAGATCAATATTGAATATCTTCTCCAATCATTCTACACCTTTACTAATAAGGTAGAGTCTGTCATGAGAGTAGACCAACTGACTAGACAAGGTGGCCAAGGAGTAGCTCTTCTCCCTGCTTCACCAGAGCTGCTGATATGCTTGAATGGTACCATACCTTTTTATACACTGGTGATAATGTATACACTGGTGATAATAAATGGATAATTTATTCCAGTCTTTATCAACTGAGCCATCTTCTAATTCCTGGATACATGTTTTAGGACTGGTTTGTTTTTGACAATAGAAAGAGGGCACGTATCATTCAAATAGAAAACAAATTATTGCAGAAAATCCCATGCACTGAATACATCAACTGATCGATATTGCAAAATGAGAAAAGGTGAAACAAGACATCTAATGTAAAAATAATAACAAATTTGCAAGTGGGTAGCATAGTAATCATAGAAATTATAAATAATATTTAGATATTTTTAATTTTGTCAAGTGATCTCGAATTCATCAAAAACATTAGAAATTGTGGTATCACTTCAAAACATGAAAGATATGATTTAGGAAAGGAGTTTTTATTATACTACACCAGAAAAAAAAAACATGCACAGATATAAAATTATTGTCTTGAAACATAGGTATAAAAATTAAGGTACTAATATCAAGATCTGGCCTAGGGAAGGAGAGTAATTTTTATATTATTAATGTCAAAATAAAGAATTTAGTGAGATTCCTAGAATGAAATTCTAGAAAGGGACTAGGTAAGATTACATGTCAAGAAGCAAAGACTATTGCAATCAATCCTTACTTACATTTTGAATAAAACATTTTAAGTTTCATTATTTTTGAAATTAATTTTTAAGAAAATAAAACCTTCAGTACATTTCCCCTTCATTTTTCTTCTTAAAAACCTTTCCTATATACCAACCTACCCATTCTCCTAATTGGTGACTTCTTTTTCATTAATTGTTAGTGCATGTAAGATCAGAATATATCAAATACACTATATATATATATATATATATATATATATATATATATGTATGTATATATATATATGTATATCCTAATCAATCCATATAATGTTATTTGTATGTATATTCTCAGAGATGAAATTCAGTAGCATCAAACAATAGCATCAAATACTTAGCAGCTGCAATATCCAATCTGATGAGTAATCAGAAATAAATTGAAATTATAAAGAATAGAAACAGTGGGAAGTTTGTAATTGAAAATCAAGAAAACAGAGATAAAATAAAATTAAGAATCTACTGTAATATTTCAAGAATACAGTTAAATTGATTGAAGTGAAAGGAAGAAAATAGAAAATATAGCAGGGTTGGCCTTCGTTATTTGTGATTTATACTGCACTAAAAATTCTAGCCTAAAAGTCGTCATGAATGCATGAAGCATCACTAGATTTGAGTGGAAGGAGTTTAACTAGTACAATGTAATGACATGTTAAGACACACACACACACACAAACACACACGCACATGCACACAAAGTAGGTGTTTATACTGTTAGAAGTTATAAACCAGTTCTATGAAATATTATGATGCAAGGTAAATTTCCAAAATATACTTCTGTAATTTATCAGTGAATTATCCAAAATGATATTAAGGAAGAATTCTTAGCAAGTTGCATTGAATATAATAAGACAGTATTATAACCAAAGATTTTTTAAAAAAAATACAGAACAACAAGAGAATTTTAAAGAATGTAATATTTCAGAGAATAGGAAGGCAGTCATTATTCATAAATTAGAAGATATTACAGTTGGATGGAAATTTAAAAGCAAAATATCTCACCTGTAAAATTCCTGTAAATCATGATTTGTATTGTTTTGAAGAAGTTAACAAACTAATCCTAAATTTAATATGACAGCTTAAATGATAGTGAGTTGTCAAATTAGTCTTGTTTGGTTACTTTCAATTTTCCAAACTTACTACAAATTTATAATCTGAAAGACTCCTTAGGAGTAGGTTTCAAAAACATATAGAACTCAATAGGATTAAATTGTAAAAAAGAAATGAATCCTCACAATTCATTAAACTGGTTTCTTAGAAGTTACCAAAATAATTAAATGGGAACATCAGACTGAAACAACTACAGTCTCATGAGAACAATAATTAGACATTTTTCATTGTATACTAAGTTAACTTTCAATTTAAATCCTACATCTAGAAGTGTCATGATTACAGTTTGATTTCTTTTTATCTTTGAATTAGGTAAAGCTCTTTCCTATACAGTAACTTAGATGTGTGCATAATTATAGATAATCAGGGAGCTGGCAAGATTGCTCAATAGGAAACGGCACCTATGGCCAATCCTGCTGACATGAGTTTACTCCTAGAGTCCTGTTGATGGAAAGAGAGAAACGATTTCCATAAACTGTCCTCTAGCTTCTGCATGAGCTGCATTGCATTACATATGCAACTGTACACATATACTTAGAAATAAAATAATTGCATTTTAAAACAAAAATACCCACATTACAACAAATTTGTTTTAAGGGATAGCATCTGAAAGCAAAAGGCCATACAGAGAGTTAAAAAATATATAACTTATATAAATGATAAATATAATTTATGACTCAACTTTTCTTTTAACTTAATAAAAAGGATAAACAGTGATCATATAAATAGGCATATCTTATACCATACAACTGACCAAAGAACATGGCAAACTATTTCCCACTTACTGACAGAATTGGCCAACATAAAAGTGCAAAGTAAAATCACAATGACACACAACTACTCACAAGTTAAGAAAAATGCTAGTAATTGTTGGTGATGAGGAAATATTGGGATCCTTGAATAGCAGTATTCTCACATAAAATGCCATAGCTCCTTTGGAAACCCCTCTGTCAGAATTTCAACTTTATCCACAGATTTTTCCATATACCCCAATGTGTATATACCAGTAGAAATAAAAGTGTTTTCCACACAAAACATGCACATGGATATTTATAGTAACAGCATAATAAGTAAATATATAGTAGAAACTTTCCAAGTACCCTTCAGATGACAAATGCATAAAATAAATATTACTTAATCCATCTATATGACAAGAGTACAATTTGGTAAAAATCTAATAGTGTAGGATTGGAGAAGTTGTTGTTTTGACATGGAACTTGTGTCCAATTTCCAGCACCAGCGTGGAAGCTCACAAACGTTTATAACTCCAGTTCCAGGGCATCTGACTTTTGCTTCTGAACTCTAATGGAATCAGGCATGCTTGCAGGGCATACAACATATGTCCAAAAACTTCATACACATAACAATAAAATGAATGGAAAAAAGTACTGATGCACAATAAAGTGTAAACTTTCATGGCAATATTATAAGAAAAACAAAACAAATAGAATGTCAACAGCAACAAGCAAAAAACAGTCATATACACACACACGCACACACACACACACACACACACACACACACACACACACACACACATGTCTGGGTTCACACACATAAACACAAATTCTGTCCACACAAGTCACAGGTAAGAAGTGCTCATATTAGGCAAATATGTGAAAACTGAATGTAGATGATGGAGATCAAGCAATTCCAAGAGCTTACTGAGATAATCGGTGATGAATACAAAGTGAATGGAGAATGTGTACAAGATTTCTGTTTGAGTTTTGAACTTCCTTGAATTGTTTTGGCCATGGAGGAACTAGTTTCAGAATATTCAAGAAAACAGTGGAGTATCCTAGTGTATATGTTAAATGTATATAGTCAAATATTTCTTAAAATTTATGAAGATGATATAAATATGATAATATGAGTGAAGACATGTATGAGTGTGTTTGTGTATATATATCTATATCTATATATGTATCATCTTGTCAGTTACAGAAAAGTATTAATGTGAAAAAACACTTAGTACTTTGTCTATTTATATATCTATATGTTTCTATATCTATGTAAGTATGCATGCATCCATCCATCTATCCATTTATCATCTATCTATCTATCTATCTATCTATCTATCTATCTATCTATCTATCTATCTATCTATCTATCTATCTATCTATCCATCCATCCATCCATCCATCCATCCATCCATCCATCCATCCATCCATCCATCCATCCATCTATCTATCTAGCTATCTATCTTGGCTTTTAATGCACAGTTTCTCTGTGTATTTCTGGGTGTCCTGGAACTTTCTCAGTAGGCCAGACTGGGCTAAATGTCAGAGCTTTGCCTGTCTCTGCTTCCCAAGTGCTGAGAATAAAAGCATGTGCCATTGTCTCCCAGATTTGCCACCTATGCCATCTCATATATAGATTAAATTAGAAACTTTCAATATATCATGTTTCTAAAACTTGAGTTTTTATTTATTATATGCATAAATAAATATGACTAGTTTGCCAACTACATAGCTACCAGAAACATTAAATTTGAAGATTGACAGAGGATGTAATAACATTACCATCATGGGAATAACAAGATAATTCCAATTAAGAAATAATGGTTGTTTATTTGCAAGGAAAGCTATTTTCTAGTCTACATAATATGTGCGAAATGACATCAATGAAGAGGCTTCCAATATTCCAAGTAACTTTAAAATTACAGTTAACATCTCAAGAATGACATAATTTTTCAAGGCATTTTGAAGTTGTAATTATAGTATTTAAACAAATTTAGAAATAAAATTTTGATATTCAGTCTTTACATTGTATATATTATATAATTAATTAGATCTAGAAATCTTCTAAATAATGTCATTAAAGTTTTTTTAACATTCTCAAATTTTTTATTTATTTATTTATTTTATTTACTAAGTTTTTTATTTACATTCCAAATGATTTCCCTTTTCCGTTTCCTCCCTCCCAGAAAGTCCCATAAGCCCCCTTCCCTGCCTCTTTTCCCCATTCAACTCCCTCTCGCTTTTCTATCCTGTCATTCCCCTACATCCAGTCTTTCCAAGACCAGGGGTCTCTCCTTCCATCTTCTTGGAAATCTATTGATATGCGAATTGTGTCTAGGGTATTCCAAGATTCTGGGTTAATGTCCCCTTATCAGTGATTGCATACCATGTGTGTTCTTTTGTGATTGGGTTACCTCACTAAGGATGATATTTTCAAGTTCTGACCATTTGCATAGGAATTTCGTGAGTTAATTGTTTTTTTTATTATTAGCATTTATTTTATTTTTTTTAATTTACATTCCAAATCATTTCCCCTTTCCCGTTTCCTCCCTCCCCGAAAGTCCCATAAGCCCCCTTCTCTCCCTCTTTTCTCCATTCAACCCCCTCTCGTTTCTCTGTCCTGGCATTCCCCTACAGAGTTAATTGTTTTTAATTGCAGAGTAGTATTCCATTGTGTAAATATACCACATCTTCTGAATCCATTCCTCCGTTGAGGGACATCTGGGTTCTTTCCAACTTCTGGCTATTATAAATAAGGCTGCTATGAACATAGTGGAGCATGTGTCCTTATTGCATGCAGGGGAAGCCACTGGGTATATGTCCAGGAGTAGTATAGCAGGATCCTCCGGGAGTGTCATGCCCAGTTTTCTGAGGAACCGCTAGGCTGCTTTCCAGAGAGGTTGAATCAGCTTGCAATTCCACCAGCAATGGAGGAGTGTTTCTCTTTCTCCACATCCTCACCAACAACTGATGTCTCCTGTGTTTTTGATTTTAGCCATTCTGACTGGTGTGAAATGGAATCTCAGGGTTGTTTTGATTTGCATTTCCCTAATGAATAAGGATGATGAACACCTCTTTAGGTGCTTCTCAGCAATTATATATTATTCAGGTGAGAACTCTTTGTTTAGCTCTGTAACCCATTTTTTAATAGGGTTACTTGTCTCTCTGGAGTTTAACTTCTTGAGTTCTTTGCATATATTGGATATTAGTCCCCTGTCAGATGTAGGATGTAGGGTTGGTAAAGATCATTTCCCAGTTAGTTGGTTGCCGCTTTGTCTTTTTGACAGTGTCTTTTGCCTTGCAAAACTTTGTAATTTAATGAGGTCCCGTTTGTCTATTCTTGATCTTAGAGCATAAGCTGTTGGAGTTCTGTTCAGGAAATTCTCCCCTGTGCCCATATGTTCAAGATTCTTCCCTAGTTTCCCTTCTATTAGTTTCAGTGTGTCTGGTTTTATGTGGAGATCTTTGATCCACTTAGAATTGAGCTTAGTGCAAGGAGATAAGAATGGGTCAATTTGCATTCTTCTGCATGTTGACCTCCAGCTGAGCCAGCACCATTTGTTGAAAAGGCTATCTTTTTTCCACTGGATGGTTTTAGCTCCTTTGTCAAAGATCAAGTGACCATAGGAGTGTGGATTCATTTCTGGGTCTTCAATTCTGTTCCAGTGATCTACATGTCTGTTACTGTATCAATACCATGCGGTTTTTAACACTATTGCTCTGTAGTACAGCTTGAGGTTCGGGATACTGATTCCCCCAGAGGTTCTTTTACTCTTGAGAATAGTTTTAGCTATTCTGGGTTTTCTGTTATTCCAGATGAATTTTTGAATTGCTCTTTCTAACTCTATGAAGAATTGAGTTGGGATTTTGATGGGGATTGCATTGAATCTGTGTATTACTTTTGGTAAGATGTTCATTTTTACTATATTAATCCTGCCAATCCATGAGCATGGCAGATTTTTCCATCTTCTGAGGTCTTCTTCAATTTCTTTCTTCAGAGATTTGAAGTTCTTGTCATACAGATCTTTCACTTGTTTGGTTAGAGTCACGCCAAGATACTTAATATGGTTTGTGGTTATTGTGAAGGGTATTATTTCTCTTACTTCTTTCTCAGCCTGCTTATCCTTTGAGTATAGGAAGGCTTCTGACTTGCTTGAGTTGATTTTATATCCGGCCACTTTGCTGAAGTCGTTTATCAGCTGTAGGAGTTCTCTGGTGGAGTTCTTTGGGTCGCTTAAGTATACTATCATATCGTCTGCAAATAGTGATAGTTTGACTTCTTCCTTTCCAATTTGTATCCCTTTGACCTATTTTTGTTGTCTAATTGCTCTAGCTAGAACTTCAAGTACTATATTGAAAAGATATGGTGAGAGAGGGCAGCCTTGTCTAGTCCCTGATTTTAGTGGGATTGCTTCAAGTTTCTCTCCATTTAGATTGATGCTGGCTACTGGTTTGCTGTAAATTGCTTTTACTATGTTTAGATATGGGCCTTGAATTCCTGATCTTTCCAAGACCTTTAGCATGAAAGGATGCTGAATTTTGTCAAATGCTTTCTCAGCATCTAATGAGATGACCATGTGGTATTTTTCTTTGAGATTGTTTATGTAGTGGATTACATTGATGGATTTCCTTATATTGAACCATCCCTGCACCCTGGGATGAAGCCTACTTGATCGTGGTGAATGATCGTTTTGATGTGTTCTTGGATTCGGTTGGCAAGAATTTTATTGAGTATTTTTCATCGATATTCATAAGAGAGATTGGCCTGAGATTCTCTTTCTTTGTCGGATCCTTGTGTGCTTTTGGTATTAGTGTAATTGTGGCTTCATAGAACGAGTTGGGTAGTGTTCCTTCTGTTTCTATTTTGTGGAACAGTTTGGAGAGTATTGGTGTTAGGTCTTCTTTGAAGGTCTGATAGAATTATGCACTAAAACCATCTGGACCTGTGCTTTTATTGGTTGGAAGACTTCCAATGACAACTTCTATTTCTTCCGGGGTTATAGGACGGTTTAGATGGTCTATTTGATCCTGATTTAATTTTGGTACTTGGTATCTGTCAAGGAAATTGTCCATTTCCTCAAGATTTTCTAGTTGTGTTGAATACAGGTTTTTGTAGTAGGATCTGATGATTTTTTGAATTTCCTCAGTTTCTGTTGTTATCTCTTCCTTTTCGTTTCTGATTTTATTAATTTGGATACTATCTCTGTGCCCTCTGGCTAGTCTGGCTAAGGGCTTATCTATCTTGTTGATTTTCTCAAAGAACCAACTCCTCGTTTTGTTGATTCTTTGTATGGTTTTATTTGTTTCTACTTGATTGATTTCAGCCCTGAGTTTGATGATTTCCTGCCTTCTACTCCTCTTCGGTGTATTTGCTTCTTTTTGTTCCAGGGCTTTCAGGTGTGCCATTAAGCTGTTAGTGTATGATGTCTCCCGTTTCTTTTTGGCGGCACTCAGGGCTATGAATTTTCCTCTTAGCACTGCTTTCATTGTGTCCCATAAATTAGGGTATGTTGTGCCTTCATTTTCATTAACTTTCAAAAAGTCTTTGATTTCTTTCTTTATTTCCACCTTGACCAAGTTATCATTGAGTAGAGCATTGTTCAGCCTCCATGTGTACGTGGGTTTTCTTTTGTTTTTGTTGCCATTGAAGACCACCCTTATTCCATAGTGATCTGATAGGAGGCATGGGATTAGTTCTATCTTCTTATATCTGTTGAGGTCTGATTTGTGACCAATTATATGGTCAATTTTGGAGAAGGTACCATGAGGAGCTGAGAAGAAGGTGTATTCTTTAGCTCTAGGATGAAATGTTCTATATATATCTGTTAGTTCCATTTGGTCCAAGGCTTCAATTAGATTCACTGTGTCCCTGTTTAGTTTCTGCTTTCCTGAACGATCCATTTCAGAGAGCGGGGTGTTGAAGTCACCCACTATTATGTGCGGTGCAATGTGTTCTTTGAGTTTTAGTAAAGTTTCTTTTACGAATGAGGGTGCCCTTGCATTTGGAGCATAGATATTCAGAATTGAGAGTTCTTGATGGTGGATTTTTCCCTTGATCAGTATGTAGTGTCCTTCTGTGTCTTTTTTGATGAATTTAGGTTGAAAATCAATTTTATCCGATATTAGGATGGCTACTCCACCTCGTTTCTTGGGGCCATTTGCTTGTAAAATTGTTTTCCAGCCTTTTACTCTGAGGTAGTGTTTGTCTTTGACACTGAGGTGCGTTTCCTGCATGCAGCAAAATGCTGGGTCCTGTTTACGTATCCAGTCTGCTAGTCTATGTCTTTTAATTGGGGAATTGAGACCATTGATATTAAGAGAGATTAAGGCATAGTGATTATTGCCATCTGCCATTCTTGACGCTATCTTTATGTTTGAGTGGTTATCTACTTTTGGGTTTGATTCAAGAAGGTTATTATCTCATTTTTTCCAGGATGTTGTTTCTCTCCCTGTATTGGAGGTTTTCACCTATTCTCCATTGCAGGGCTGGATTTGTGGAAAGATATTGTGAAAATTTGGTTTTATCATGGAATATCTTGGTCTCTCCATCTATGGTGATTGAGGGTTTTGCTGGGTATAGTAGTCTAGGCTGGCATTTGTCCTCGCTTAGTGTCTGCATGAGATCTGCCCAGGATCTTCTGGCTTTCATAGTCTCTGGTGAGAAATCTGATGTGATTCGGATAGGTCTTCCTTTGTATGTTACTTGGCCCTTTTCTCTTACTGCTTTTAGTATTCTTTCTTTGTTTAGAACATTCGGTGTTTTGATTATTATGTGATGGGAGGTATTTCTGTTCTTGTCCAGTCTGTTTGGAGTTCTGTAGGCTTCTTGTACGTTCAAAATTAAGTATATACCTGTGGATATGGATTCATATTATCTTTTTTCTTTTCTTTTGTTGGATATTTTATTTATTTGCATTTCAAATGTTATCCCCTTGCAAGGTTTACCCCCTGGAAACCCCCTATCCCCTCTCCCTTCCCTGCTTCAATGGGGGTGTTCCTCCACCCACCAACCCACTCCCACACTCTGCTCTGGCACTTCCTTACACTGGGGCATCAGGTCTTCACAGCACCAAGAGCGGCTTCTCCCATCAATGCCCAACAAGGCCTTCTTCTGCTACATATGCAACTGGAGGCATGGGTACTTTTTGATTGATGGTTTAGTCCCTGGGATTTCCCGGAGGTCTGGTTGGTTGAAATTTTACTTCCTATGGGGTTGCAAACCCCCTCAGCTCCTTCAGTTCTTTCTCTAACTCCTCCACTGGGGTTCCCTTGCTCAGTTCAATGGTTGGCTGTAATCATCTGCCTCTGTATTTGTCAAACTCTGGCAGATCCTCTCTGGAGACAGCTATATCAGGCTCCTGTCAGCAAGCACTTCACGGTAGTGACTGGGTTTAGTGAATGTATATGGGATGAATCTCCATGTGGGACAGTCTATGGATGGCCTTTCCTTTAGTCTCTACTCCAGATTTTGTCTCCTTGTTTCATCCTGTGAGAATCCTGTTCTCCTTTCTAAGAAGGACTGAAGCATCCACACTTTGGTCTTCCTTCTTAAGCTCCATGTGGTCTGTGAATTGTATCTTGGGTATTCCAAGGTTTTGGGCTAATATTCACTTGTCAGTGAATGCACACCGTGTGTGTTCTTTTGCAATTGGGTTACCTCATTCAAGATAATATTTTGTAGTTCCATCCATTTGCCTAAGTATTTCATGAATTCATTATTTTTAATAGCTGAGTAGTACTCCATTATGTAAATGTACCACATTTTATGGGTCCATTCCTTTGTTGAAGGACATCTGGGTTCTGTCCAGTTTCTGGCTATTATGGCTACTATGAACATAGTAGAACATGTTCCTTGTTACATGTTGGAGCACCCAGGAGAAGTATACTTGGGTCCACAGGTAGTACTACGTTCAATTTTTCGAGGAACTGCCAGACTGATTTCCAGAGTGGTTGTACCAGCTTGCAATCCCACCAACAATGGAGAAGTGTTTCTCTTTTTCCACATCCTCACCAGCATCTGCTGCCAACTGAGTTTTTGATCTTAGCCATTCTGAGTGCTGTGAGGTGGTATCTCAGGGTTGGTTTGATTTGTATTTCCCCAATAACAAAGGATGTTGAACATTTCTTTAGGTGCTTCTCTGCCATTTGATATCCCTCAGTTGAGAATTACTTAAGTGACCCCAAAAATTCCACCAGAGAAATCCCAAACCTGATAAACAACTTCAGCAGAGTGGCTGGATAACAAATCAGTAACCTTCCTCTACTCAAAGGATAAGCAGCCAGAGAAAGAAATTAGGGAAACAGCACCCTTCACAACAGTTACAAATAATATAAAATACCTTGGTGTGACTAATCCAGCAGGTGAAAGATCTGTATGACAATAACTTCAAGTCTCAGAAGAAAGAAATCAAAGAAAACCTCAGGAGATGGAAAGATCTCCCATGCTCGTGGACTGACAGAATGAATATATTAAAAATTGCTATCTGTCTGAAAGCAATCGACAGATTCAATGCAATTCCCATCATAATTCCCTCAATTCTTCACAGTTAGAAAGAGCATTTTGCCTAGTTTCTTTCTATTAGTTTCAGTGTGTCTGGTTTTTTGATCCACTTGGAATTGAGCTTAGTGCAAGGAGATAAGAATGGGTCAATTTGCATTCTTCTGCATGTTGACCTCCAGTTGAGCCAGCACCATTTTTTGAAAAGGCTATCTTTTTTCCACTGGGTGGTTTTAGTTGCTTTGTCAAAGATCAAGTGACCATAGGAGTGTGGATTCATTTCTGGGTCTTCAATTCTCTTCCATTGATCTACATGCCTGTCACTGTACCAATACCTTGCGGTTTTTAATACTATTGCTCTGTAGTACAGCTTGAGGTCCGGGATACTGATTCCCCCAAAGGAAACTAGGGAAGAACCTTGAACATATGGGCACAGGGGAGAATTTCCTGAACAGAACTCCAATAGCTTATGCTCTAAGATCAAGAATTGACAAATGGGACCTCATTAAATTACAAAGTTTTTGCAAGGCAAAAGACAATGTCAAAAAGACAAAGCGGCAACCAACTAACTGGGAAATGATCTTTACCAACTCTATATCCGACAGAGGGCTAATATCCAATATATACAAAGAACTCAAGAAGTTAAACTCCAGAGAGGCAAGTAACCCTATTAAAAAATGGGGTACAGAGCTAAACAAAGAGTTCTCACCTGAAGAATATCTAATGACTAAGAAGCACCTAAAGAGATGTTCATTATCCTTAGTCATTAGGGAAATGCAAATCAAAACAACCCTGAGATTCCATCTCACACCAGTCAGAATGGCTAAGATCAAAAACACAGGAGACAGTAATTGTTGGCGAGGATGTGGAGAAAGAGGAACACTCCTTCACTGCTGGTGGAATTGCAAGCTGGTACAACCACTCTGGAAAGCAGTCTGACGGTTCCTCACAAAACTGAGAATGACACTCCCGGAGGATCCGGCTATGCCACTCTTGGGCATATACCCAGAAGCTTTACCTGCATGCAATAAGGACACATGCTCCACTATGTTCATAGCAGCCTTACTTATAGTAGCCAGAAGCTGGAAAGAACCCAGATGTCCCTCAACGGAGGAATGGATTCAGAAGATGTGGTATATTTACACAATGCAATACTACTCTGCAATTAAAAACAATGAATTCACGAAATTCCTAGGCAAATGGTCAGAACTTGAAAATATCATCCTTAGTGAGGTAACCCAATCACAAAAGAACACACATGGTATGCAGTCACTGATAAGGGGATATTAACCCAGAATCTCGGAATACCCTAGACACATTTCGCATATCAATAGATTTCTAAGAAGATGGAAGGTTCCCCTGGTCCTGGAAAGACTGGATGTAGGGGAACACCAGGACAGAGAAGCAAGAGGGGGTTGAATGGGGAAAAGAGGGAGGGAAGGGGGCTTATGGGACTTTCGGGGAGGGAGGAAACGGGAAAGGGGAAATGATTTGGAATGTAAATAAAAAAAAACCCTTAGAAAATAAAATTAAAAAAAAAGATTTAAAAAAAAAAAAAAAGAAAGAGCATTTTGCAAATTCGTTTGGAGTAACAAGAACCCGGGATAGTAAAAACTATTCTCAACAATAATAGAACTTCTGGGGGAATCACTATCCCTGACATCAAGCTATACTACAGAGCAATAGTAATAAAAACTCTATGGTATTGGTACAGAGACAGGCAGGGAGATCAATGGAGCATAATTGAAGACCCAGAAATGAAGCCACACTCTTATGGTCATTTGACCTTTGAAATGGAGTTAAAACCATCTAGTGGAAAAAAGACAACATTTTCAACAAATGTTGCTGGTTCATCTGAAGGTCAGCATGTAGAAGAATGCAAATTGATCCATAATTATCACCTTGTACAATGCTCAAATCCAATTGCATCAAGGACATTCACATAAAACCAGTTACACTAGAGCTAAAAAAAGAGAAAGTGGGGAAGAACCTCAAGCACATGGGCACAGGGGAAAGTTTCCTGAACAGAGCACCAATGGCTTATGGTCTAAGATCAAGAATCGACAAATGGGTTCTCATAAAACTGCGAAGCTTCTGTAATGCAAAGGACACTGTCAATAAGGCAAAACAGCAGACAACAGATTGGGAAAAGATCTTTATCAATCCTACATCCAATAGTGGGTTATTATCCAATATATACAAAGAAGTCAAGAAGTTAGACTCCAGAGAACGAAATAACCCTCCTAAAAATAGGGTACACAGCTAAACAAAGAACTCATATTTTCAAACATTAACTTAAAGGTTATTTTGTGCATGATAAATAGTGACTCCTCCCAACTTCCTTTGTAAATAAGTAAATACTTTGCTTGGATTGGTTGCTAACTAGCTTCTGAAAAATTATATTTCTTAATGAATAATGAATTAACAGAGTCCAATCCACATCTTATAGATAGTTGTTCATATTCTAATTTAATCCCATGAAGCACAAAAAAAAATCTCCTGCTTTGTTCTATTCAAACTTCCTGAACACTCTCTCCTTCAGTGTCAGGAGAAATGAAACTTGCTCCAGCCCAGAGACCCCAGTGACAAAAATGGGTATCACTAATTGATTTAACAGTGTACAGCAAAACAACCCACTATTTAAGTATTTGACAATGTCTGGCAGGCTTACATGATAAACTCCAATTGAATTTTTCTCTGATGGTTCTGAAGAGGTGAACTGACAAATCTGAGCTGTTTCTAGGCACAAATATACAGCAGAAGACTGTAGCAAATCTTGTGGATCTGAACAGGACCTTCAAATGCAACCAGAAAATATCCAGTTTTATCATCCCCATCCTCATGAGACTTTTTTGCCAACAGCTCCAGGACTGTATAACCAGAGTCATCTTCATATGAGCTCAAACATCATGTTGCAGTCCCAGAAGACATCCAGATAGACTCTTGAAACCACATTAATTTTGTACCAACCACTGTGCATTGAATCTGTGCATTGTCTGTCTGTCTGTCTGTCTGTCTGTCTGTCTGTCTGTCTGTCTGTCTGTGTATTTAGTCCTATTGCCTAGTCCAATTGACAGATTGACAGTGTCCTTTGCCTTAAAGAAGCTTTTCAGTTATATGAGGTCCTATTTGTCAATTGATAAACTTAGAGCCTGAGCCATTAAGTAAGTGTTCTGTTAAATAAATTACCCCCTGTGCCCATGTGTTTCAAGCTGTTTCCCAATTTCTCTTCTACTAGATTCAGTGTATCTCATTTTATATTGTGGTCCTTGATGTTGAGCTTTGTACAAGGTGATAATTATGGATCAATTAGCATTCTTCTACATGCAGACTCTCAGTTAGATGATCACATTTTGTTGAAGATGTTTTCTTTTTTTCCACTGTATGGTTTTGGCACCTTTGTCAAAGATCAAGTGTCCATAGGTGTGTGAGTTTATTTTTGGATCTTCAATTCTATTCCATTGATCGAACTATCTGTCTCTGTATCAATACTGTGCAGTTTTATCGCTATTGCTCTGTTGTACAACTTGAGATCAGGAATGGTGATTCCTTCAGAATTTCTTTTATTGTTGTGAATTGTTTTCACTATCCTGGGAGTTTTTTCCATATGAAGTTGAGAATTGCTCTTTACACATCTGTGAAGAATTGTATTGGAATTTTGATGGGGATTGCATTAAATGTGTAGATTGCTTTTTTAATCAAATAAGGAAATTAAAAATGGGTTACAGAGCTAAACAGAATTCTCAACAGAGAAATCTCCACTGTCCAAGAAGCACTGAAAGAAATGGGCAACATCCTTAGTCATCGGGGAAATGCAAATCAAAATGATCCTGAGATTCTACCTTCTACCAATCAGAATGACTAATATAAAAAACTCACAGGACAGTACATGCTACTGAGAAAGTGGAGAAAGAAGAAGAGTCTCGCATTGTTGGTGGTACTGCAAACTGGTACAACCACTCTGGAAATCAATCTAATGGTGCCTAGAAAACTAGAAATAGTTCTACCTGAAGATCCAGCTATACAATTCCTGGGCATATGCCCAAAAGTTGCTCCACCATACCACAAGAATATATATTCTACAGTGTCCATAACCGTCTTATTTGTAATAGCCAGAAGCAGCAAACAACCCAGATGCCTTTCAACAAAAGAATGAATACAGAAAATGTGGTTTGTTTACACAATGAAATACTATTCAGCTATTAAAAATGAGGATATCATGAATTTTGCAATCAAATAGATGGAAATAGAAAAAAAAATCACCTTGAGCAAGATAACCCAGACCCAAAAGGACATGCATGCTATGCATTCACTGATAAGTGGATATTAGCCAACAAGTACAGATACACTCTCACAGACCATAAAACAAGAAAGAAGGCCCAAGTGGGGATTCTTCAATGCCACTTAGAATGGGGAGCAAAAAATCATGGAAGGCAGAGGGAGAAAGGGAGAGACCTTGGTGGGAGATGGGAGAGGGGATGGAAAAAAAGGGACAGGATTAGGTGTGGGGGGAATCAGGAGAGCAGCCCAAAACACCAGGAGAATGAATAGAAATATGCAGCTTTGTGGGGTGCAGTGCAGGGGGAACCCCTAGAAGTACCAGAGGTCTGTGTTATTAGAGGCTTCCAGGCCTCTATGGGGCTGTCCTTAGCTGAAGTGAGCAACACTGGGGAGATGGAACCTTCAGTAGATAGACTGGTCCCTCAGTGGAGGGATGGGACCATCCACCTACCTTCTAAATTTTTGACCCAGAATTGTTCTTGTAGGAGCAAATGGAGCAGAGATTGAAGGTAAGGCCATCCAGTGACTGGCCCAACTAAGTGTCTACCCCAGAAACTATTACTGATGCTTTGTTTTGCTTGCAGACAAGAGCCTAGCATGGTAGTCCTCTGAGAGGCTCTATCAGTATGTGACTTAGATGCAGATACTTATTCCCAACCATTGAACTAAGGTCAGAGACTGCTACTGAAGAGTTAGGGGAAGGATTGAAGGAGCTGAAGGAGATGACAACCCCATAGGCAGACCAATAATATCAACTAACTGGATGCCTGGAAGCTGCCAAAGGCTAAGCCACCGATCAAAGAGTTTACATTGGCTGATCCACTGGCCCCAAGATATACTCAGCAGAGTTCTGTCTTTTCTGGCCTCAGTGTGAGAGGATGGGCATAATTCTTCAGATATGTTATGCCTCAGGAAAGGGAAATCCTGGGGGGTGGGAATCAGAGGTGTGGTGTGTGGTGGGGGGGTGGGTTTGTAAAGGGGTACTGGCAGGTTGAGAAGCATCTATTCACAGGCAAAAAGGAGGGGAAAACTCTGGCAGGGGGACCAGGAATGGATGCAATATTTGGAATGTAAGTAAATAAAATAATTTAATAAAATAAGAAAAAATAACTAAACAAAATAATTATTACCTGAATATCAAAACATTACTTCAAAAGCTGAATACTAATGTAATTAACTCTCTCTCTCTCTCTCTCTCTCTCTCTCTCTCTCTCTCTCTCTCTCTCTCTCTCTCTCTCTCTCTCTCTCACTGTGTGTGTGTATGTGTGTGTATGTATGTGTATGTGTGTGTATGTGTGTGTGTGTGTGTGTGTATGCCTTCCAAGAATATAGTCATATTTATAAGCCTAAGAATAGGCAAACCAGAGAACTGGGGATTGTTTATATGTATTTGACTACCCAAATATTAAGTTTATGATTATTGTGTATGTATCTGTGTATGTATCTATGTGATTCACACACATCGTTGCTTGGGTTTTCAATTGATCAAAACTAATAAAGATGTATATGAACAGGTTTTATACGTTTTGTAGGTAAAGGACTTTCAATGATCTCAAATATTATCATAAAATTAAACAATCCTTCTTTCTTGTTTAGCTTCTTTGGGTCTGTGGAATGTAGCATGGTACCTATATTTTATGGCTAATATAGACTGATAAATGAGTTCATATCATACATATCCATTAATGGCTGGGCTACCACACTCAGGAAAATATTTCATCCATTTGTTTCCAAAACTCATAATGTCTTTGTTTTTAATAGATGAAGAGTATTCCATTGAGTAGATGTACCATATTTTCTTTATCTATTTTTCAATTGACATGTAGGTTGTTTCCATTTTCTAGATATCACAAATAAAGTTATTATGAACATAGATAAGCTAGGTTTCCAAGGTAGGTTGGAGTATCTTTTGGCTATATGGCCAGGAGTGGCATAGCTGAGTCTTGAGGAATAACTATTCCTCATTTTCTGAGAAAATGATAAATTGATTTCCAAAGTGGTTGCATAAGTTTGCAGTCCCACTATTAATGAAAAGGCATTCACATTGCTCCACATCTTTGCTTGAATCTCACTTAGAAGGGGTAGTAAAATAGCTATAAAAGGCAATTGGGAGGAGGGAACTGAGAGGAAGACTGCATGGGGAGAGAAATGCAGGATCAGGATCAGGTGTGGGGAAGGACAGGAGAGATGACCAAATGACCATGAAAATGAATGGACATCTGCAACTGATGGATGTGAGGAAGTGGGGCCATCTCCAGGACAAGACAAGACAAAATTGGTAAAAGGGAGGCACCCAAGTATCAATGGGGGTGACCTTACCTGTGAATCACTGCATTGGTGATATGGAACCTAAAGAGGCCACCTCCTGTACCCAAGCAGGAACCTCAGTGGAGTGATAGATATACCAACACACCCACAAAACTTTCAAGCCAAAATTTATTCTGTTTACAAGAATTGCAGGCAAGCGAAGGGGAGCAGAGACTGAAGGAGTGACCAACCAATATCTAGTCCAACTTGAGACTCATCCCATGGACAAGCATGAATTCCTAACACTATTAATGATACTCTGTTATGCTTGGAGACAGAAGCTTGTTGTCCTATGAGAGTTTCTACCCAGCAGCTGACTCAGACAGATGCAGACACTCACAGCCAAACAGTGGGTGGAACTTCGGAACTGTTATGGAAGAATGGGAGGAAGGATTGTGGGCCCTGAAGGGGATAAGAACTCTACAGGAAGACCAACAGAGTCAACTAGCTTGGTCCCATGGGGCTCTCAGAGTCTGAACCACCAACCATAGAACATACATCGGCTAGACCTAGTAGGAGTTTGTAGCAGATGACCACCTTGATCATCATGTGGGTCCTGAACAAGTCTATGGGGGCTATCCAAAAGCTGTTGCCTCCACATGGGATATGTTCTTCTTGCTGGGTGTCCTTGTCTAGGCTGATAGGAAAGAAAGCACATGGCCTCACAGATACTCAAACTGCCAGGATTGGGGGATTCCACCCACTCAGAAAAGAAATTTCACTTCTAAATTTCTTGGAACTCTATCATTGCTTCAAATTGCTTTGAGATATTTATGTCTTTTCTGGGTTGTTTAGTATAAACTGTAAACATAGATGAAAATCACTTGAAATATTGGGCATTTCTTCTTCAGTGGTATCATTTTCTGTAAATCACATAGACTAGAGAAATTGTTAGCTTTGGAAAAATATTATTTCATTACTTAGTTATAAAATCCAATTTTTTCATATCTTTTCCATTAAGCAAAAACTTTTATGTATTTCTCCACAGTATCACACCTTACTCTGTATAGTTTCTAATTCACATATCTTATAAGTTTTCATGCATAACATTTGTTTTGAATTCTTTATTCTTCTTTGTGGTTCCTTTATTCATTATCTTAACTGGGAAAATTAAAAGAAGCATGAGTTACTACATTGGTTAGCATAAAATAACTAAGGAAAGAACCCTCGCCACCCTCCATTACTCCACCATTTCCACAGCCCCACAAAAAACAGCTCCTAAAACCTCTGGAGCATTAGTGACAGATAACACTTCTTTGAAATTTTGTATGGTATGATTTTAGTAAGTCCTAAACAAATATGTACTTTCTATGATACTAATCCTCTATTCTCCCTGACTATTTCTGAAGAAGGTCATTCCTTCCTACTCATGAAGATCATTCACATAATTTCTGTGCATTCCTAGGGAATTTAATATCTTAAATAACCCAATATGATAAAATCAAAATTATAGTAGTCACACTTCCCAAAATTAGAAATTATTAATAGTTTACATTTTATAATGATAGCAAAGTAATTATGTGAAATTAATGTATTATAATAGGTGATATTTTAGGATATGTGACCTCTGGCAAGCTAACTTATCCATCTTTTATAGTTTATGTATCTAAAACTGTGAACAGTTTTGCATCTCATGGAATTTCTGTACCAATTGAATCAATGCAAGGTGCAATGACTGTCATACAGGAAGAGTCAATTTTTAAGTCTTAAGTAATATTCTAGTGACTTAGAAATACCAACAAATATGTGAATTCTTTTCAGAATAAATACTATTTTAATCTTCAAATCTGGATTTAAGCATGCAGAATGCACAGTTAGAAATTCAGTGGCAGATTGTTTCAATGATGCTTTGCATAATGAAATAGAATTCAGATTTGTACTCAGCAAGACTCAATTCCAATGGAATATCAAGCAGAAGGTAAATCATTTCATTTACATCCAAGAGAATTATTCTGTGTTTAATATGATCTAATAATGCATTTTTATTTTATATAGGTTATTACTTGGCCATGAACTGCATTTTACAAGATGATGGTCTGTAGGTAAGTAGAATTTGGATAGCTTTACAGGAAAACACCATGATCTTAAAAATATTTGCATTTTTTTTGCCATTCCTTTCTTTTCAGAATATAATGAAGAAGTATCTCAGCTTCTAACAAAACAACATGTACTGTGGAGAGGGAAGGAACATCTGTCTAAACAGAAAGGATATTCCATCCTTTAAGACCACAGAGTCCCACATTATGATGTGAAAATAGGTAGTTCATCAATAGACTCCACATGATTTCCTGAAAAATATATACTAATAAAAGAGTTTGGGGGCAGGAGAGATGGCTTATCATTTAAGGGCAAGTATGGTTTTTGCAGAGGACCTGACTCAGTCCTAAGCACTCTCAGAGAGGTCTCACAGTTATCTGTAACTCTTATTCCAGGAAATCCAACACTCCAGGCATCTGTGGGCACCTCCACTCACATTCACACACAGGCACAATACACACATATTCACATACATGCACATACACACACTAAAAATTTCGTAGTTAATCTGTTGAGTTTAGTTTTTGGTCTTTTGAAAATGTTCATATGCATAGATATAATGCACTTTACTCTTAGTTTCCCTCCATTTCTATCTCCTGCCTCAATTCTACTGTATCTTTTCCTCTTTGTGAAGAGGCTTCCTTTCATGCACATTCATTTTATAGTCCAGATTTTGAATATAAAAGACAGAGACAGAGGCAGAGGCAGAGAGTAGAAGCGAGAGAGAGAGAGAGAGAGAGAGAGAGAGAGAGAGAGAGAGAGAGAGAGAGAGAGAGAGAATCATGAAGTTTGAAGAGGGTGTGTAGAATGAACAAGAAGATCTGGGAGCGTTTAGAGGATGGTTAAGGTTATAAAAGTGGGGGGGAGGATGTGTGTCTGTCTGTGCATGTGCATATGTGAGATCTGTATATATTATATAATATATGTATATTATTAAAACAACAAAAGGACTATCTGGACTATCTGGCTACCACCTTGCAACATACTGAGAAGACTATCAAAAGAAATGCCCATATTGTTCTTTGTCATTACTATTATACTTTGATGGTAACTAGTGACTATAAGGAGAAATGTAGGACATGTAACACTTAAGAAATACAAGTACCTTTCCTTTCAAGTAAAGAGTATTAGGAAATCAAGTCTCACATCTTTAGCTGCTGATTTAACAGTAATGTTATTTACAGCAGCAGCAAAAGACTGAGTTGAGCTGAGGTTACAGGCATGTTTTTCTCAATGCTTTCTAAGCATCAGAATCACCTAGGAGGTTTTAAAAATATGCATGCACAAATCTAATTTGAGACCAATTAAAAATAATCTTTGCATATGGAAGGAATCCTATGCCAGTTTATGATAGGAAAAGTCAAATTAAGTATATGAAAACATTTGAATTCCTGGCTGATTTGTGTGGGTAGGTAAGTTGGGTTGAAAACACCACAACCATCCATTGTCCATAGCTTTTCTACACACAGATGAGCACACATAACAATTTTTTACCCTTATCTGCTGACTACTCTTAGACCTCCACTGGATCAAATTAAAAGGCTTACTTAGTTTTCAAAGTTAACCTAAACAGGTGGTCTTTTTCTTAGTTATTACATAATGACATTATCATTTATCACTAGAATGCACTCCACTGCCATCAACTGAAAACTCTTTTTTTTTTTTTTTTGGTTTTTCGAGACAGGGTTTCTCTGCGTAGCCCTGACTGTCCTGGAACTCACTTTGTAGACCAGGCTGGCCTCGAACTCAGAAATCCTCCTGCCTCTGCCTCCCAAGTGATGGGATTAAAGGCGTGCGCCACCACCGCCCTGAAAACTCTTTTTTAACATAATCACAAGATGAGTATTTGAGAATGTATTCAAAACTATTTAAAACATTCAAAGTTAAGATCACCCTGACATTGTCAGGTAAAAAATAAAAAGTGAAAGAAAACAGAGTGTAATTTGCTTATGCTTTTAATCATATAGTACTATGTTTTCGAGGTTTAAGAACATGAACATCCCATTCTTTTCAAGGTGTGAGGGCTAAAAATGTATGGGAGTTACAGCACGGGCCTGAGTTAACACTCCCTTCATTGAGATGCATTCTTTCTTCCATCTTCATGGAAACTCCTATTAAAAATAAATTTGTGTGACTTTAGTATTTTCTTACAGTAGAAGCATCCATGTCCACCCAGCTAGAGGAGTGTTGAGATGACTAACTTACAGAAAAAGCATGTGGAGATCCAAGTTTTATTTAGTTTGTTATGCAATAAAGTATGCTATATGTTAGTTCTTGTCAGTTCTCAACTGCAGCAATGAGAGTGTGTTTTGTTCACATACTGGAGATTGAAATTATAGCAATGCTCATGAAAGGCAAATACTTTACCCTTGAAGTGTGCTCCTGCCTCCCTCTTTACCCTTTTATTTTGAGTCGACTATAATGTGTAGGCAGACACTGACGTTGGAATCTATCTGCCTTGGTCTTCAAAGTAGTTGGGATTAATGGTATTTACTACTATGTCCAGGAAGTTATTTTAGTATCTTACTTAGGCTTTTCATGTGTGAAGGATGTCTAGAAATAAGAGAACATGAGATGAAAGGATAGTACACACCTTCAAGGATGAGCTGGCCCCCTTGTGCATTTATGGAAGGGAAAACTTTCAAGTTTTTGATTTCCTGATGAGTAATCAGAAAGGGAAACATGTTTTTTGGCTTACTCCTTTCTGCACATTGACATGACCAATGGAGCAGCTCAGAGGGCTCTCATCAACATGCCACCATGTTTAAGTCATAGACTCTCAAAGAGCCAGAATATCTGTAGAAGTTCTTCATTACAAGACCAGGCTTCAAAACAATAGAGTCTGAGCTTTTTTTTTTTGAGCAATGGAGAACATTCATAAACTGTGTGGTCATTAGATTAAAAAACCCCGGGGCTGGAGAGATGGCTCAGCGGGTAAGAGCACTGACTGCTCTTCTGAAGGTCCTGAGTTCAAATCCCAGCAGCCACATGGTGGCTCACAACCATCCGTAGCAAGATCTGACGCCCTCTTCTGGGGTGTCTGAAGATAGCTACAGTGTACTCACATATGATAATAAATAAATCTTAAAAAAAAAAAAACCACAATGGTCTTGTAGCATATTCCTCTTTGGAGGAAATAAATGCTGCCCTTGAGTTTAAGACCACACAACGTAGATGGGAGAGTTGTAGAAACTAAGAGAGCTCTGCCAAGAGACAATTCTAAGAGACCAGGCACCCTCCTAATTATGAAAAAGATCCCTATTGGTGATATTAAAGAAGACATATAAGAATATTACCTGGGAGATTATTTAGAGCAGTATGGGAAAAGTGAAGTGATGAAATCATGGCGGGCAGAGGCAGTAAAAATGAGCAGCTTTGCTTTTGTCATCTTTGATGACCATGATGTTGTAGGTAAGACTGTTATTCAGAAACATTATGGTGTGAATGGCCAGGATTGTGAAGTAAGAAAAGCCCCTTTGGATCAAGAGATAGCAGTTGTCTTATCTACCTGAAAAGGTTGAAGTTCTTCTCGAAATTTTGGTAGAAGTCATGGAGGTGATTTTTGGTGGCAATAACACTTTTTGGCCATGGAAGAAACTACAGTGGTTTTGATGGCTTCAGGGGCTGTCATGATGGTGGTTCACAAGTCAGCAGCTGTGATAGCTGCAACAGATTTGATAATGTAGGAAACAATCTTGGAAGTGATGAAAGCTATAGTAATTTTGACGGTTACAATAATCAGTCTTCAAATTTTAAAGCAATGAAGGGAGGGAACCTTGGTGTTAGAGGCTCTGCTCCTTGTGGTAGTAGAGGCAAGTGCTTTCCTAAACGACTAAAGGAAGATGGCTATGTGTGGGACCTTAATGAGAATTGTGGCCATGCCCCAGGTTCTAGCCTGACTCCCCCTAGGCAGTCACCTGCCTGCAGCCACACTCTCCCCACCTCTTGGGTTACCTGACCACCCAACTCACTATAAATAGCACCCTTCAGCGCTCTCTCTCTCTCTCTCTCTCTCTCTCTCTCTCTCTCTCTCTCTCTCTCTCTCTCTCTCTCTCTCTCTCTCTCCTGCTTGTTCTCCCCCGGCCCTCTTCTTTGTCTATCTCTCTATCTCTCTCTCTATTTTCTCCCCTTTCCACGTGGTCATGGCTTTTCTTATCTATTTTCTCCTCTTCCTTTGTCTTTCTATCTCTTTTCTCTATTTTCTTAATAATAAAACATCAAAACTATGGTCTGCCTCTTATTAAACTCGCCATATGGAGCTAGCTGGTATGTGCCGTCAGAGATTCAGCCACTCAGATAGTTTGTGAGCACAGGTAACAGGCAGAGAAATCCACACCAGAATGGCTCCGCCTTCTGCGTGACATTTCTCGGCACGCCTGCACACGACAACGCGCAGAGACCGGCAGTGTGACTGCCCGCTCCCCGCTGTGCTTAGGCACACATGCATCTTGCCTGCTTTCCCAAAATCCCCACGCCGAACCTCCGTGTCCGCCTGCGTCCTCTGCATATGCACGCTACCTTGGCCCGCAAGCAAGGACCACGCGCCCCGCAGCCGGCACAGCCTGGCATGTGCCCCCTTTTCCCTCGCATCCACGCTTGCCAGGCCCCACGCTTTCCCTTTTTTCCCCTACAGCTATAATCCAGCAGCAACATTGGCAGAAGGTCATAGTTACTGCCAGGAAACTAAGCTTAGTAAGAGAAAAGACTTTAAAAATTGATGGGGATGTTACAGGTTACAATAGATTTGAAACTCTGCCAGTAGCCAAGCATAGTGGTGGCATGGTCTTGCCTTACAAAGAAGACATACTTTAGACAATACTCACAAGTGTGGAGGAAAAGCAACTGCAAAAGAACCTTCAGGCTTCGCTTCTCGGCCTTTTGGCTAAGATCAAGTGTAGAACCTTCAGGCTGTATTTGATGTGACTGACCACAGAACAGGCTATTTTAGCTGCTCTTCTGTGGAGAATGTAAAACATTCTGACAAAAGGTTAACTCTTGACCTTTGTTCACCTATTTGTTGATCGCTAAATATAATAAACTTCTCATGGCAATGAATACATGTGTCTTAAAAAAATATAAACAGAAGTGGTAAAGATATGGCTCTGGTGGCTTTTACCATGATGCAACAATATCCAAAAATTAAGAGATTAATCAAGAAGGTAACGAGAAACTGAATCTTGTAGGATTTCCTTTGTGGGACAAGCAGACTTATGGAGAGACCTGGAAAGGGAGGAAATAGTTGCTGTCATAAGGATCCTGTGCTTTGAAAAAGAGAGTAGAAAAGATTGTTTCTTGTAGTATTGATGATATTTTCTTTTTTTTTATTTTCTAAGTTTTTTTTTTATTTACATTCCAAATCATTTCCCCTTTCCCGTTTCCTCCCTCCCCAAAAGTCCCATAAGCCCCCTTCCCTCCCTCTTTTCTCCATTCAACCCTCTCTCGTTTCTCTGTCCTGGCGTTCCCCTACATCCAGTCTTTCCAGGACCAGGGGTCTCTCCTTCCATCTTCTTAGAAATCTATTGCTATGCGAATTGTGTCTAGGGTATTCCGAGATTCTGGGTTAATATCCCCTTATCAGTGACTGCATACCATGTGTGTTCTTTTGTGATTGGGTTACCTCACTAAGGATGATATTTTCAAGTTCTGACCATTTGCCTAGGAATTTTGTGAATTCATTGTTTTTAATTGCAGAGTAGTATTCCATTGTGTAGATATACCACATCTTCTGAATCCATTCCTCCGTTGAGGGACATCTGGGTTCTTTCCAGCTTCTGGCTATTATAAATAAGGCTGCTATGAACATAGTGGAGCATGTGTCCTTATTGCATGCAGGGAAAGCCTCTGGGTATATGCCCAGGAGTGGTATAGCCGGATCCTCCGGGAGTGTCATGCCCAGTTATCTGAGGAACCGCCAGACTGCTTTCCAGAGTGGTTGTACCAGCTTGCAATTCCACCAGCAGTGGAGGAGCGTTCCTTTTTCTCCACATCTTCGCCAACAACTGCTGTCTCCTGTGTTTTTGATCTTAGCCATTCTGACTGGTGTGAGATGGAATCTCAGGGTTGTTTTGATTTGCATTTCCCTAATGACTAAGGATGATGAACATCTCTTTAGGTGATTCTCAGCCATTAGATATTCTTCAGGTGAGAACTCTTTGTTTAGCTCTGTACCCCATTTTTTAATAGGGTTACTTGCCTCTCTGGAGTTTAACTTCTTGAGTTCTTTGTATATATTGGATATTAGCCCTCTGTCAGATGTAGGGGTGGTAAAGATCATTTCCCAGTTAGTTGGTTGCCGCTTTGTCTTTTTGACAGTGTCTTTTGCCTTGCAAAAACTTTGTAATTTAATGAGGTCCCATTTGTCTATTCTTGATCTTAGAGCATAAGTTATTGGAGTTCTGTTCAGGAAATTCTCCCCTGTGCCCATATGTTCAAGGTTCTTCCCTAGTTTCCTTTCTATTAGTTTCAGTGTGTCTGGTTTTATGTGGAGATCCTTGATCCACTTGAAATTGAGCTTAGTGCAAGGAGATAGGAATGGGTCAATTTGCATTCTTCTGCATGTTGACCTCCAGTTGAGCCAGCACCATTTTTTGAAAAGGCTATCTTTTTTCCACTGGATGGTTTTAGCTCCTTTGTCAAAGATCAAGTGACCATAGGAGTGTGGATTCATTTCTGGGTCTTCAGTTCTGTTCCATTGATCTACATGCCTGACACTGTACCAATACCATGCGGTTTTTAACACTATTGCTCTGTAGTACAGCTTGAGGTCCGGGATACTGATTCCCCCAGAGGTTCTTTTACTCTTGAGAATAGTTTTAGCTATTGTGGGTTTTCTGTTATTCCAGATGAATTTTTGAATTGCTCTTTCTAACTCTATGAAGAATTGAGTTGGGATTTTGATGGGGATTGCATTGAATCTGTATATTACTAATCTGCCATGCTCATGGATTGGCAGGATTAATATAGTAAAAATGACCGTCTTACCAAAAGTAATATACAGATGATATTTTCAAAATAGTGCAAAGGGCCCATCCTGTACTCCAACAGTGACATTAAAATATGCCTAGCACCCAACTTTTAGGCGAATGGATATAGTTTTTTTTTTAACATTTCATGTATGGAGCTACATTTGAATATGTATTTTAAAAATCATGAAAGGATGCATCTGAGTTAATTTTCTGTTTCCCTAATTAAATATCAAGAATGGGTTTCTCACATAAGAAACAAGATTTGTTTGCTACAAATTTTTCAGTACAAACTCTTAAGGTTGAACAGTGTCATATTCTCATTCTTCTATGAGGGGCTCATGACAGATGGCATCACAAGGGTAGCAGTCACATGTCCACACAGAAAGTCAAAGAAATTCAAAATACAGGTCTTTGTCTTTTTAAAAAACAAATACATTTACTTATTTGTGTATTCATGTATAGTTATTAATTTGTTTAGGTAGATAAGTGTCACACCTTAAATATTACAGTCAAAGGGACAATTATTCCATTGAACAATGTGTGTTCTGAGGTTTCTAGGCTTCTTAGCAGGCCTCTCTACCTGATGAACCACCATGTGGCCCATATTCATGTTTCAGGTACTAATCAGTGTGTCATGAGAGTGTATTAATATCTACTGATAACCCAATTTTTTTCATCCAAGACCTACTTCTTCCATATACCTAAGAACATTATACTGGGAACTTGCCACTCTGACATTAAGCCAAATCTGAGCCATATGAACACATCAGAGGAAAATGACACAAGGAAGAACTACATAATATGTTACTGAAAGCAAGTCGAATAGCTGAGAAACGTTTCATATTAGAAATGATAATACCAATGCAAGATATCTAGGGACCAATGAAATAGGGAATATGGTTCTATGTGAATGCTCAACATAAGAGATTTAATGACAAACCTATTTCACCTTAATCTAAAAGAATACCTGTGAATACTAGAGGTATTCCAAGCAAGAAAACTTAGGCTTCTGATTCTGATTAATCTCTTGTTAAGTCTGTAGGCATGAAAGTCCAAATAGTATTAAACTAGGTTTATTCATGCCCTGTGCAAATAAAAGACAGTTTGTGTGTAGCTCTGGTCACCATATGCGTCCACTAGGAATGGCAATGATGAAAGAACCTAGCTAGAGCTCAGCAGCAGAATAACCTTCCTCAAGAGCTAAAAGAAATTTAGCATCTTTGTACTACCTCTGGATACATTCTTTCAATTAAAGGCTTATATTGAAGTGAAGGTCCTCTGAAATCTGAAACCTTGACCTTGTTACCAAAAGGATAGCATTCAAAGACATCTTGATTGGAAACATCTGGTAAGAGACTTAACATCACTTTTCCCTCCAAACATTGCAATTCACAGAGATCAGGCTTATTTTTACAATTGAATCATTGACTTTTTTCCCCCAAGAGTCTTAAGGTAAAAAGGAGCTCTGAAAATTCTACATTTTACAGAAAACTCACATTTATTCTGAGTTAGAGCAAAACGTAGAAATGCAGTTTCATGTGTTCATGCATATAGTAGTTGGAATATACTGTATATGCTATCACCTTAATACATTCCCAGTTATCAGTAGCAACAGACAATATTTAAAGGCATTTTTTAAATAGAAGGGGTGAGTTGGTTTTCCCGATAGCTTCTCCCTCCAGTTTAATATCTACTCCAGTGACAAACATGGGAAGATTTGGTCCCAGTTGAACTGAGACCCAGAACCACTTTCTTTGACATTTTACTTGACATTTTGAGTTAATTTGCCTTTGCAACCATGGAACCCGCATAAAATTACAAGATGTTGACTGATTGTCTTAGGGCACCTCACTGGGAATCTGCTTGGTTGTGTTAATGTAAACTTTCCAATATCTAAGTTTTGTTTTTCCCAAGTCAGTTCCTCTTGTAGCTCAGGCTTGCTTCCCACCTTGCTATGATATCCTTGAGCACATGACCCTCATGCCTCTACTTCTCGTGTGCTTTTATTACAGACCATACCTACTTAACAAGGTGTAGACAAACTCTAGACTTCCTGCATGTTAGGAAAATACTCTCCAATCTGTACCACAGCCTCTGCTCAGTATTCACACATTTACACATGAAACACAGCAATATATGCAGTGCGCTCTATGCGAAGCAAACAGTTCCGGTTTTTGTTGTACTACAGAGACTCGAGAATTAAATTAGCTATTCAATTTCTGCAAGTATAAATTTTAGTAGTCCTATTAAATGTGTGCAATTGCAGTAACCTGTTAGAACTCTGTGGGTTAAATGAGACACTGTGTGGCAACACAGTTTGCAAATGGTTATTTGCATTGCATTTGGAATCTTCAAAGAATGTGGTAAGGATGTTGGGTTTATAAACTTTTAGTCCCTACTGGTTAAGTACTTTCTTGGTTAGAATACACACGGGTTTTTGTGTATTTATCTCATCTGAATATCATATGAGTTTCCCTTCACTTAATCTTTATTCTGGAAGCTATTTTCTTCTTTGGATTTACAGTACAGCTTTCTTCTGAATAGGGAGAATATTTATACATTTCATTAACAATATGTACTAAGGCTTTCTGGTTTGTGCATCTAGTGAAGCACTCAGCAGAAAATATACTTGAGGATTTTTACGCCCCTCTACCACTGGGGAACTGAAATTAATTCCCTTACAATTTCTAAGAGCTTGGAGTATTTGTTTTGTTTAGGAGTCAAACAGCTGTGTTACCAAGTCTTTTATGATTGTTGATATTCTTTGGCTCTTTGTGTTTGGATGTTACATTGAACAAGCATAGATCAGACATGACTGACTATGCTTTCCAGACTCCAGTGACTTTTTTTTTGCCTTCTCTTTCTTTTCTTTTCTTTTCTTTTCTTTTCTTTTCTTTTCCTTTCTTTTCTTTTCTTTTCTTTTCTTTTCTTTTCTTTTCTTTTCTTTTCTTTTCTTTTCTTTTCTTTTCTTTTCTTTCTCCTTTCCAGAATTTTACATTCTAATCATGAATGGAATCATATTGTCCACTAAAAAGAAGTTTTGGGCCTGCTGAGATGATTCTGCTAACAAAAGTACTTTCCAGATAGACCTGATGATCTTCTAAATCAAAGTAAAACACGGAATCCACTGGAATTTACAGTAGTGATAGTATGACAGACAGAACAATCTCCTGAAATTTTTCAAACCAGTTAGCCTGAATATATAACATGGCAAAAAGCAAGACAGAATTTGCCTAAACAAAGGGGAAGTCAGGAAGCAAATTCCTAAAGTTTTGCCCTGAATACCACAGGAGTCTCAAAGCACACATGTGATCTGATCCCCGCTTCTACACACACATACAAACACGCGCGAGCACGCGCACACACACACACACACACACACACACACACTCTAAATTTTTTAAATAAAGAGTAATTTAAGTGATTTGCTGCTCAAAAGATTACAGTTTCATTTGATGACCTAAGTTTAAAATACACCTTGCCGAGGAGCTGAGAGTTATGACCCTAAGGTAAAACAGGCTTTGTTTTGGTTTGTTTCTTCTTGTTGTTGTTTTGTTTTTCTTTCTGTTTTATTTATTCTTAATACATAACACACAGGGTAAAGTCTTTAGTACTCTCAAAATGTGTGTGTATTTTTCCGTGCATGTTTATCACATACACACAATACATATACACAGATACACACACACACACACACACATTTGTGTGTATTCTGACAGGATATGCAAATGGATGGATGGTGGTGAATGCCTCAAATATGACCATAAATCAAATGTGTGGATACTTGCCTTGGCATCTGGAAACCTTTAGCATTTTAGCTAAAAGCTGAATATCCTGTCATATTATTCACCTAAAAGCTGAATAATCAGCTGCTGTATATGTTTAATGCTATTCAAGTACTTACAGCAATATATATAATATACACATACACACATACACACACACATAAGGATATATATATATATATATATATATATATATTAAAGAAAGTGATTGCTTAACTCTATTGTAAAAAAGGATACCTCTCTCTGCATTCCTTGGATTATTTAATTCTCTTAGAAACTATGTAGAGTGACAATTATCCCAGAAATGAGAAACTTGAGATATGAAAACCATATGTGACACCACTGAACTACTAGTGAAAAAAATAACTGAAACAATTTAATGAAAATGAAGGAAAAAGATTACAAATTTTAACCTATGCATGAAGAAAGATAAGTCATAAACGAGGAAACGAGTGCCTGTTCCACTGTACGCTCACCAAGCTGCATTTCATCAGGAGCAAGGCAGTTATATCTGTATTACAGAAAGACAAGACTTAAGAGCAAGTAAGTCCCTGAAACAGGCCGAGAACACCATGCCCTGACTCTAAACAGGATATGAACGGTTGTCAGTAACAGGAAATGTTGAAAGAACAAAAACAAAACAACAACAACCAAAACAAGACAAACCAAACCAAAATAAACATATTTCACACACTCAGGCATATGGATATCCTGATATTTTGGTTGAAGCAGAATTTTTATATAGAATATCTTGAGCTGATATTCTTCATGTTTAACAAGTTCTCAGGAAGTGCTGGTGCAGCTGTTCAATGATGGCTTTTGTAGATAGCAACACTCTAGATATGGGAGAGAGATGTGGTGATAGTTCATAACTGTTAGAAGCATAATATCAGATCCAGAAAGCATTGGTTTGTGTGTTCAATAATCTAGGCAAATATCAGTAACTTGTCAGAACCTCATTTTCCAACCCACATATTAGGAATGTTATTCTTTTTTCTATCTATTTCTACTGTCCAGTAAACAAAACAGAAGCATGTAGAATCATGTCCAAGGGTACAGAGTTCAATGAGTTCCTAAAGAACCTTAGAGGCCTTATTCTCATTTCAATAATATTTGTTTTCCCTTTCTGGCACTACATTATTCTGATTTATGTGCAAATATATTTACATAGTTAGAAGATAAAATCTGTCATGTAAAATTAATTAATCTAGATTCTACTGTTTAGAGAATATACTGTTTAATAAAACTCTACTTATGCTCAGCAGAGCACAAATTTATCTTTTATATAAAATGCTACCCACATTTCAATAGTCTACAAAAATGCTTCTCCCTTTCCTGTGTTTTTTCATTCTAATTGTCTTAAGGGACTTGATACTTTTTTTTTTTAATTTGGTCCCACTGCTCAAACTTCTGGAAGAGTTTCTAATTCATTAATCACAGAAGTATGCAATATCTACTTTACTGCAAACAAGTCTGTATTTCATTATTTAAACTAGGAATTCCTTGCATTTAGTATTTTTTGTTTGTTGGTTGGTTGGTTGACATTGGGTCTTGTTTTGGTTTTCTGAGTCAGGTTGGAAACTGACATCAACTCAGTATGAAGCCTAGGGTTACCATGTTATGACCATAGGTGATATCTACGTGTCCAACTTCTGAAATGATACTTAATAAACACTGGTCCTTGTCCATGCTACATGAACATTCGACTAATGGAGCTACAACCTGGTTAGTATCCCCATTCTAGCCTTTTTCTGCCATAGATTAGTTTATTCTATACTGTAATTTTACTATGTACATCTAACACTTAGAGTAGTAAAGAATAATTCCCTGAGAAAAACAGAAGGAAGGCATGAATGAATAGTTTAGTGACTTAATAGGAGCACAGCTTTCCTTTCCAAACCTTTCTGATTTCTCCTGACGTGCATCTTCTCTTTTTGTTGGTGTCTTATTGCAACTTATTTTGAGAATCTTTAGTAATGTCTTAATGTGATGCCTTATTTGAAATTTTATAGTAAATTTTATAAAAATAAACTTAAAAACTTCAAATTAGATTTTCAACAAAAATATTTTGTATCTATGATTTTCTTTGGAAAGTTGTATTTTAATCAAGGATTTTAGGAGACACTCAAACACATACAAATGTATAAAATAGGACAAAAACAAATTAAACTGAAAGGATATCGTTACTTAGGAGAATCACAGGCCATTTGAAATGTGTTTTTGTTTTTGTTGGCTGCCTGAATTCACAACTCAGTTTATTCATGAGGTGAGGTTTTATGATTTCAATAGTAAATATTAGAAAGAAAACTGGCTTGTATTTGGACTTTTGCTTTCAATTTGTACAAACTATAAGTATAGCTAATCTCCTCAGTCAAAAGCCTCCTGTAGAATAAACATGCCTCCTTTAAAGAAATGAGAATGGTTTCAGGATTTCACACATCTGGGTGGTAAAAAGTCTTAGAGGTCACCTGTCCCAACCCTTTGCTGCCAGAAACAAGCAAAGCAGGACAGACCTTGCCCCTGGCATCCTCGGAGACCAAAGTGTTTTGGATTGCAATTCTTCTTGCAAATATTTTTACATAGTGATTCAGAAAACAAACCAGGACTGGCCCACACTGTTCTGTAGACTGGCTGCTGAAACAATTGCTAACAAAGTAGAAAGTTTAATCTGCAATACTACATAAAATCAGCTAAGAACTTTAGGAATGATTTTTCCTCTTCTTTGTATTGACAGTGGTTAATATTCAGCCACAGGTGAACTTTGTTTAGCACGTGAGATGTGTCAGTTCCTGTGCTAACATACACATTCACACACATTTTCTTTTGTTTCTTTTTTGTTCCTTTTGCCAAAAATTTCAAGAAGGATGTGCTTCCATCTGTTTCATCCTGTAGGGTTCTAGGCTTGATGGGTGAGTAAGGTAATAGACGTCAGAGTTCTGCTTTCACACTACTGGCCTATATCATTGATACCCATATCTAAAATTAGTTCATCATCTTTCTGAAGGCCTCAAGGTTCCAAAAGAAGTGTGAGAGAGGGAGACTTTTCACAGCTCTTAAAGGTGGATAGCTATGGTATTTTCAGCTCGATCTTCGGGAAGTGCTTCAGAAGAATCAATAGAACCTACCGAGTTCCTCTCTGACTATGGCCCTAAAAGTTCATCCTCAGAGCCTATCATTGATTATTTATTTGTTTGTTTTGATCATTATATGCTTGATTTTTTGCCACAACTCCTGGTACCCCCTCCCAGAGTTCTACTCCCCCATCGCACTCCCTCCCCTTCACCTATGAGAGAGTACCCCCCCAAATCCATTTCCCTGGAGGAATTAAGTCTCTACAGTATTAGGTACATGCTCTCCCACTGAGGCCAGATAGGGTGGTCTTCTTCTACATATGTGCCCAGGCCTCAGACCAACCCATGGATGCTCTTTGGTGGCTCAGTCTCTGGGAGCTACCAAGTGTCCAGGTTAGTTAATACTATTGGTCTTATTATGGGGTGGTCATCCCCTTCAAATCCTTCAATCAATTCCCTAACTCTTCCATAGAATTCCTCAGTCCAATGGTTGGCTTCTCTCCTGTCCTCCTTATATCTTATCTTGCCCCCTTTCTCCTCTCTCTCTTGTATACCACCTAGGTCCCTCCCTCCCTCTGCCTCTAGTGATTATTTTATTCTTGCTTCTAAGTTAGATTGAAGCAACCTCAATTGCCCTTCTAAATGGGATTAAAGCATCCTCACATGAGCCTTAATTCTTCTTGAACTTATTAGTGTCTGAGGGGGGTATATCTGTATTTTTTTTGGCTAATATCCACTTAACAGGGAGTACATACCATGCCTGTCCTTTAGGGTCTAGGTTACTTCACTTCTGCATGATAATTTCTAAGGCAATCCATTTGCCTGCAAAATTCCTGATGTCCTCTTTTTTTTTTGTATAAACTGATTTTATTTCTTTTTTATTTTTATTTTTTTAATTTACATTCCAAATCACTTCCCCTTTCCCGTTTCCTCCCTCCCCGAAAGTTCCATAAACCCCCTTCCCTCCCTCTTTTCTCCATTCAACCCCCTCTCGTTACTCTGTCCTGGCGTTCCCCTATATCCAGTCTTTCCAGGACCAGGGGTCTCTCCTTCCTCATTTTTAATAGCTGCATAGAACCATTCTGAACAATAAAAGAAATTCTGGGGTAATCATGACCCCTGACCTCAAGCAGTACTACAGAGCAATAATAATTAAAACCACATGGTATTGTACAGAAACAGACAGGCCAATCAATGGAATAGAATCAAATACCTATAAATAAACCCACAGAGCTACAAGTACTTGATCTTTGACAAAGAAGTCAAAACGATATGGAGAAAAAATGAAAAGCATCTTCACCAAATGGTTCTGGTCAAACTGGTGGTCTGCATGTAGAAGAATGCAAATTGTTACAGATTTAGCACCCTGCACAAAGCTCAAGTCCAAGTGGATCAAGGGCCACAAGTTAAAACCAGATACACTGAATCTAATAGAAGGGAAAGTAGGAAATAGCCTGGAACTCAATGGCACAAGGGAAATTTTCCTGAACTAAACATGAAGGGCTTAGACTCTAATAACAAATGAAAAATGGGACCTCTTGAAACTGACACACTTCTGTAAAGCAAAGGTCACTGTCAGTAGGAGAAAACAACAATGTATAGATTGGGAAAAGATATTCATTAACCTTACATCTGATAGAGGGCTAATATCCAAACTATATGAAGAACTCACAAAGTTAGACTCTGAAAATCAAATAACCCAGTTAAAAATAGGGTACAGAACTAAACAGAATTCTAGACAGAGGAATCTCCAATGGCTGAGAAGCATTTAAAGAAATGTTCAACATCCTTAGTCATCAAGGCAATGCAAATCAAAATGATCCTGAGATTCCACATTATAACAATCAGAATGTGTAAGATGAAATATTCAAGCGACAGCACATGCTAGTGAGGATGTGGAGAAAGAGGAACACTCCTCCATTGCCCATGGGATTGCAAACCATTACAGCCGCTCTGGAAATCCTTCTGACAGTTCCTTACAAGAGTGAAAATAGTTCTAACTGAAAACACAGTTATACCGCACATCAGCATGTATCCAAAAGATGTTCCACCATACCACAAGAACATGTGCTCTACTATGTTCATAGCAACCTTATTCATAATGGTCACTAAATTCTTTAAAAGCCCTGTCTGTGCTTTGCAACTGTGCCTTCAGTTCTGTGGGGCTCTGTAGACCAAGCCTGTGGGGCACCTGTAGATGCCAGTACAGTTGAACTGGCAGAAGGCATCTAGAATCAATGAAGTACAGCAGAAAAGAATGTAAGACTCATCTCTCCTGGAGTCAGACTAAATAGTGATATTTCAGACTGTATTTATTCTGGATTTGGGAAGCTTTGGGGGTTTAGATTTTGTCTTACATACATTTCACAGAGCTGCAACCATGAAAAAGGTTGATCAGGACCCATAGTCCCAGTTTGCCTTTGAAATTGGATGGCCTGAAATCATATTCAACTGGAACATTTTTCCTCTTATTTCTACTTTTATAAAATCAATAAATAGTTTATGATGCCTTTCAGAGAGAATGGATGGGTGGAGATCGAGTTTTGCCATATTATGATAACTAAACATCTTGAGTGTTCTGTGACAGATTCAATTTCATCTCGCTTCTATGTGCTCACATTTCTTTTATGTTTGTTTTTGCTGTTGTCTGTTTGAAGCTCTGGAGTTAAATAAAACTAAGGGCCTTGCATGTTTTAAACAGTTACTCTGAAACACACCCACAGCCCTTGTTTTCTATGGAAAATTGTCTATGTTTGTGTGTGCTCATTTTTTCTGAAATTATATATCTGGTCACCTGCCTATAGATACCAACCAAAGGTGTGTCATCCCGTATACTTAGCCTTCAGGTCTAGCCAGCTTTATGTCATACTGAGGTAAATTCTTGTGGCCTAATGGTAGAAATTCTCTACCCCAGACACATGATTTCATGTCTGCCTGAAGAGTCACAATTGAGAGCCAAGCACTAATTACCTGAAAGGTTTAGGATTGGGAGAGAGGAGATGATCTCTGAACAATCAAAAGAGATTTGTTTCTCATTTTGTTGGCCCCCTGACAGTCTCAAAAGTCTTTGAGTTTCCTCTCAGTCTGTTTGTGATTAAGATTGTTGCTGAGATGATACTTGGCCATGTGAAAGAGCCAAGAGTTCTGTCTCCATTTGCACAGGTAACTTACTAATGCATGCAGAGGAAGAAAGGCTACATTTTCCAGGAGCAAGGTTCTCCAATCCTTTATAAAGTCTGATGCTTGGCATAATGACATTAAAAATCCAACATGTTCTTGTGAGAACATAAATGATGAAGTGTTATTTTGCTTTTCATCAGTGAATGTGGTTAAAGGATGAGGTTTTCCCATCGTTGCAATGCTTAATTTAAAGGCATGCGCAAGCACACACACACACACACACACACAACACACACACATACAATCAGGAATGTCGTGACAATGATTCAAGAAAGTACACATAACATTTAGTAAATTTATTTGGCAGACACACCCATTAGATATCAAAAGAACCTTTGCATGTGTCAAGGAGAGAAATGTTAAAATGAAATCATTTTGAGACAAATAACCTACTTTGGTTCACAAGATTCAAAATTGTAAGAGTGACCCCTAGTGACTATAAAACTGCTTAAATCTTTGTTCAAGCTCATTATACTGTGAAATGTGACCATCTAAAATGAAAAGGATAAACACAACATTTTTTAGAAAAAAATTGAAGAACCAGACTTTTCAGTTTGACATTAATAGTTATAGTTGGAAAATAATAGAAATTTTAAACAAAATATTTTTATGCCTGAATGATGCATGCACACTATGTATATTATATAACCTATAGATTCATGTATTGCTATTCAACCATTAGCATCAATTAAAATGAAAAACCCTGCACTATAAACTCACTGCACACAAAATAGTATTCTTAAGGATACAGGAATCAAGACCTTTGTAAAACTCCCAGTCACAAGAGGGCAGATAGGCAGGAAGGAGCATTGCAGAGCAGTGGGAACCAGATGGGGTATGTGAAACAAAGCTTTGTAATAATAAGAGCTGATTTTGGTCAATTCTGTTACTGGATTAAAACAAATGAGGCAAGTTTCTCTGAAAGAAAGTAAGTTTACTTAGACTTTCTATTCAGGCTCAAAGTCCAGTGTCTTTATAGGGTGATAACCCTCTTATTGATGAGGCTAAGGCAGTGTAAGATACTCTGTTTAGAGAGACAAGGAACATACTACATGTGGGTATGACTATTTTGATATACCTCCTTTCTTTACCCTTTTCATATTCATCTACCAGGATTGAATCTTGGAGCCTCTGCTGTCGGAATCTTAATCTTACTCATCTTGCAAAGGCCCCACCTCAGAACATTATAAACAGATTGCTGTGACCAGTTTAATTCCTTACAAAGGAGGCAGAATTTCCAAAAGGGAACCTTGTAAGGCAAATTCAATTTACATCCAATCAATAAGGAGGCCTGAGAGCAAACTATTTGTAAAATGGTTGTGTGGATATATTTCAGGAATGTGGGCCAAACTAGGAGCTAGTCAGACAGAAGGCAGCAATACCTGATTAACGAGACCGGAAGCAATTAAAGTCTGTGAAACCATCACAAGTATTTCATTTGAGTTGGTGTACAGAGTATACATTGCTATGGAAATACGGATGAGGACTCAGACACAAGCACAAAACAGCTAAGAGGAAAAAAAAGGCTTTGCACACCCCTCCTACTCTTCTAATGAAGGGAATAGGAATAGGCTTTGCTAAGAGAAAACAGTGTGCATACAATTTGATAAGAATCACCTGTCTAAAGCAGCGGGTTCCCTGGACACAACCAGGACTAGTTGTAGAGAATCCACCTAAAAGGGATCTAGCAACTTCTACTATGAACAATGTTGCTTCTGTTTAGCTTGATCCCATACCAGTGCTTTAAGCTTCATGAAAGTTTGCATTACTAGTAGGTGCAACATGCTTTTAAAATGCGTAATGTAATAGTTGACACTAGTTTTCCTCTCAGGAAAATGAATAATGCCAAGTCTGGTGATGGTTTGTACATGCTTGGTCCAGGGAGTGGCACTATTAGGAGGTGTGACCTTGTTGGAGTAGGTGTGTCACTGTGGGTATGGGCTTTAAGACCCTCACCCTAGCTGCCTAGAAATCAGTCTTCCACTAGCAGTCTTCAGATGAAAATGTTGAACTTCTCAGCTCTGCCTTCACCATGTCTGCCTGGATGCTGCCATGTTCTTGCCTTGAAGATAATGGACCTGTAAGCCAGCCACAATTAAGTGTTGTTCTTTATAAGACTTGCCATGGTCATGGTGTCTGTTCATAGCAGTAAAACACAACTAAGACATCAACTAAGTATACATACCCATGTGCATGATTATCTATAAATTACAAACACACATAAATAGCCTCATATTATTTATTAATACTATAACAATTACTTTAGCTAAACAGACTTAGAAATAGTGATTCTCACATGACAACTATATAAACCACATATTTTTCATTTTTAATCAGAACATCTAAATTTTTACATAAATATTCTTCTATAAAAATATTTATTATTGTGTGTATATGTGAGTATGATTGTATGTGTGAATATGTGTGTGTGTGTGTAAGAGAGAGACTGTGTATGTGAGTGTGTGTGTGTGTGTGTGTGTGTGTGTGTGTGTGTGTGTATGAAGGTCACAGCACATATGTGTAAGCCTAAACACAACTGCGTGAATTTGGTTCTGTCTTCCAACTTTACCTAGGTCTAGGAAACAAACTCAGGTCCTCAGATTTCCATGGCAAGTGTGTTTCACACTGAGTCATATAGCCAGTGGTTATGAAAAATTCTAAAGATTCTGAAAAGTATTGAAGAAACTTCTATGTCCTCCAGCCTTTCAAATTATATATCAGATATCCCTCACATGGAAAAACAAACTTTGTTTTGTTACCTGTCTTGGCTGGTTTGGCTATACTAATAACACATGGTAGACTGGGAACTTAGGTTACTTATTGCATTTTCTAATGGTTCTTAAGAATGTAAGTGTATGATCCCAGTGTTGCCTGGCTTGAGTTCCTCTGAGGTCTCTTTCTTATGCTTGCAGACTGCAGCTTCTCACTATGTTCTCAAAAGGCCCTTTTCAAATAAATATGCTTTGTGGTGTCTCCTCTTCTTTTAAAATGACCCTAGTCATGTAGTATTAATGAATTTGTATGACTCTATTCAGCTTTAAATGTAATCACATTGGGAATTGGGCTTAAATTTATGAATTTTGTCAGAGCTGGAATCAATATAGAAAGGTCTCAAATTTCCCTCACAGTGACACATGAAGCAAAAATAATAAATCCTTCTTTCAAAATCATACCTTAAGAAACTAATATGAGTTCAATAAATATAAAGGCAGTTATTCACAGGGAAAGTGACCATATTGGAGGTTATAATAGAGGCAGTGGCATGTTCCCTTGTGCCCCATTCAGAATTGAGACACTCATTTCTGTAGCTGATGGGGGGTTGTTTTCATCTACTGTAACAGTTTACATTTGAATTTTTCTCCAGAATTTCAAAGTCAAGTGTAAGTGCTTGTGCTATCTTAAAGAAGAATGGCCCTCATAGGCTCCTTGATTTGAATGCTTAGTCACCATAGAGTGTCACTATGGAAAGAATGAAGAGGCTTGGCCTTAGAGGGAGTGAGTCAATGAAGGTAGGCTTCAGTTTCAAGGGACCAAAGCAACACAGTGGCTCTCTCTCTCTCTCTCTCTCTCTCTCTCTCTCTCTCTCTCTCTCTCTCTCTCTCTCTCTCTCTCTCTCTCTCTCTCTCTCTCTCCCTCTCTGCAGCCTGGATCTGGATGTAAAACTCTTAACTTCTTCGGCTAACATGGCAGCCTACATTCAGCCTTCTTTATCTTTATCATTATGGACTAAACTTCTCTGTAAGCAATCCCCAATTTAATGCCTTCCATTGCTGAAATCACAGTACCTCTTCACAGAAATAGAACACTGACTAAGACAGTGTCCAATGTTATATTCTTTGTCTGAGGCTTTAGATCCCAAAACTCATCAATATGACTTGAATTGTTAGCACCTCTGTGCTGTCATGAATGGGACAATGCAGGTGATGTATTTCAAATCTTTCAGAATGAATGTCTTAAATCTTCATAGAAATAGTCCTGCCCATTCTATTCCACAGACTGGATAAGGCAGCACAGAGCACAAATCTACTCAAATATTCTAACAAATCAAACTCTGTGTGTGTGTGTGTGTGTGTTATAAGAAGTGGAAATTTTGATAAATTAGTTCTCCAATCTGTTCATAACATTAAATAATATATCAGTATTACATATTGGTAATAACAAAAAAGGTGTGAAATTATGCCATATGCATCATCGCAAGAAACCTGATAAAGGCATCAGTATTTTCTACAAACCATCATTGAATATCCATCACACTTGGTCATTAATACTTCTTATGGATTTGCTCCAGGTAAGAGAATCAATTCTCCCTAAATATTCTCTACTGTTCCTTTTGTTTTTTGGTATTTTTTTAATATGTTCCATTTGTTGTAGTCATATGGCTCCCTTGGATACATATTCTTATTTTACAGAAAAATTACAAGTTGAAAGAAAGAAATTGTGTTCGTTTTCCCTCATGGATGAGTCATTATAGAAATGAAAGCCTGTGTGTAGCTGGAACTTTTTCTAAACAAGAGTATCTGGGTACAGTTAGCATTTGGGATTAGCTTTACTGTGTACTGTAAGCAGTGTTTCTTTGTTTCCTCTGCTGTCCCTAAACAAAGTTCATTTGACACCACAATTGGTTTCTAAAGATTTTAAAACATGTTTTTCTATTGTAAAGTAACTTCAAGTGATGGAAATTCAAGGACCAGAAGAGGATAGAGTACTCATGCACTTTCTTGAATACAGCAACCTTATCATTGATATTGATCTATTCTTCTAGCAAGTAATCATTACCTGCCTCAGTTTGACACTATTATAGATCATGGACACTGGAGACTATTACTGCTGTCATCTCCTTTCCCTGAACCTATATCCGTAAATCAAGCAGTCCAGCTAGAATGGCAAGAGGGATATGAGTGCAAAGTAAACTTATATCTCCAGGCATCTGCTGGAACATCTCTAATTTTCCATTCCCTCGACATGAATTGATGTTCTAATCTATTAAGGGGCATATGCAATTGAGTCCTGGGATTTCCGTCTGACACCTAGAATTCAGCTTGCCTCCAAGCACTGTCTGTGACATTTGGTCCTCTGTGGTAAGCAGTCATGTTATCAAGATGTAGTATCGCTTCACACAGATTTACTATTCTTTGAGATATTTCAGAAATATATTCTTTTTAGCAAATCTTAATTATATCTCTTAATCAGAGAACTTCTGCTTTCAAGAAGTTTCCTGGACTTCAGGCTGCAAGATTTTCCCAAACTGAGATTAGGTGATTTCCAGTCTTTATGTAAAGGTTGTTTGAGGTGTACTGTCCCTAGATGAGAGGACATAACCCTAAAATGACAGCTTTCCACATCTGAGGCAATTCCAAAGGGTGTCAGGCAACTAAGTTTTGCCTGTTGTCATTACTCCTAGTATCTGGGGAATAAATCTATCTTAAAGAGAATTTATCAGCATTGTTTACTACAATTGAGAAGACCCAAGTTGTTACTCTGGTGATATTGTAATATCTTATACTTATTAAAATATGCCATTAAGAAAGGTCAGCATAGTAGCCCTTCTGTAAACAGAGAATACTGTTCCTCAATGTTTGGGGTTAGATACACTGCCAATATTAGGAAAACGTTGAGTGATGGATAAATCAGAGCCTCTGAGAATGAGGCTTCATATATTGCTCTACTTAGAACTTTCTCCAAAGACACATACTAATTTCTTTAGACAAGTTTGCTAAGTAAAGGTAGTTTTTAACTCAGTGATTCTTAATATTCAAAGTTTTCTATGTGTTTATGTGTATGTGTATGCATACATATGTGTGTATTTACTGAATGTCAGTTAAAAGTGTGAAGATGTGGCACACAACACTTTAAAGTAATTTGGGACTTTAATGTAGCCTTAAAAAGAATTTTAAAATCTCAAAATTGAAAGTATTGTGCATATTTTTTTAAAGATTTTAATAGGATATAGACAAAGTTTGTCAAAAGTGGAATGGGTTCTTTTCAATTTAAAACAATCACCAATATCAAGAATCAATGCGCATCTTTAGATATTGAAAGACATCAGAAGGCTCTAGAGAAATGGTAATTTCTCTAAAATGTTTTATTAGAATGGTATCCTAAAGTTAACCCAATCCCATGATAAGCTTATCATAAAAACAAAGGAATTTATTCAGGGACTATCAGAGGTGATGTAAACCTTGACTTCAAAATAAACCATATTCTTTTTCATCAGCACAATGAGTCAAATACATTATCACTTACATCTCAGTTCTGTCAGCCCCATGCCTTCACATATGAACCCAATGATGTTGACTCCAAATTTACATCTCCATCTGGAACATCTTGGCAAGACTCCAGGTTTATTAATTCAAATGTTTATTTGAAATCTCTACTTAGATTTATTCTAATCACTTGAATGTTGGCATAGGCAAACACCAATCTTTTATCTCTTAGGCTCATTCCCAGAACCTGCTTGGTATTTAGTATACTCCATTTCATTACGCAATGTAACCACATTGAAATTGCCCAAACTAAAATTACTGTAATTAACTTTTTATTTATTTCTTCTTGATTCTGTTCTTAACACTCTAGTATAATGTAATTTTTTAACACTTTTCTAAGCATTTATTTTGTTTTGTGGTTATAATATCATTACATATGTTGCTCTCTCCTTTCCTTGCTCAAAATGTTTCCATGTATACCTCCTAATTATCTTTCAAATTCAAGGTCTTTTTATGAATTAATTATTTTTATATGCACAGAGGTTTATGTGTATACATATATAATCCTAAATAAAATCAGTTAAATCTGGATAATGGTATTTTTATATATTTTTTCAGATTGACTACTTCATGTTGAATAAAGCATTGGCATATTCTCCCCTAGGGAAGACATTTTCTTTGATCTTCAGTATTCCTTAATTGACAGTAATTCTTTGTGGGTTGAAGTATGTGGTCTGTCTGCCCATTCACAATGAAATGTCTATTGTTATTATCCTTGTTTAGCTCATATTTAGATGATCACGTTTTTCACACTTTATGGGTATAGCTTCTGAGATTACTAGAGTTCCGTCTCACAACAAACTCTCCTATCCTCTGGCTTTTACATACATTGTACTGCTTTCTGTGGTATTAAATTACAGTTAGATGTAGGAGTTACTTTGCAGAAGTGTTCACTGGGGTTGGGCCCCAGAAATCTCCAGTTATATTGACTGTTGTTTTCTGTAGTAGACTCCATTTGTTGCTTGGTGAGAAGTGAGGACTGTAGTTATCTGAGAGTATAAGGACAAACATTTAGAATGTAGTCAAGGATTGTGCTGATTTAGCAGTTGCACTTGAAGGTTCTCTTCCAAATTCCATGACTTCAGTAGTACAGGATATTTGTCTGGGCTTTTATTACAATGAGTTTGAAATCCCTCTTGTCTAGTGGATCTTACGTCCAATTTGAAGGGATGCCACCCAGGTATGCTTTCACCACTGCACCCTCACGGTTATCAATTGAGGCTGCTCATATTGGTTCATGGGCATCGTGGCTGGGGAGATATTTGGTTGCTTTATTCCTCTTGGAGCCCTTATGGACCCGTTTGGTACCCTAAAATCTAGTCCTCAGGTAGGAGACTTTCAAATAATCTCCAGTTCAGGGCCCTCTGAGACCTGTGTCAGAAGTGTATAATCTTCAGCAGGGACTTACTTTCCTTTTCTGAATTCACCAAAGGGTACTTGCAATACCTTTGGAAGAATCTTGGAAAAACATAAACAACTTAAAGGGGGCTTATCATTCCTGTTGTTGGATTTTGAGAGATGACCTTTGGCTCTTGGAAAGAATATTGCCAATCATATGAAAAAACCCCAACTCCTACTCATGTGTATCTATATAGCAAGTTGCACATATCACATGTGTTTTTAAAATTATTGTTTAAAATCTGATTCCTTAGAATTTTAACCACATCTCTCAGAAATCATACCCAATAGATGTAGGACCAATTCTCCTGTAGAATGGAAAGAGAATTATTTACACATCTGACAAAACAATAGCTTTTATTCAGGTATTCTCTAAGAATCCAGTGCAGCCTTCCACAGTCTCCATCATTTCTAATATAACGTATTTCAAATATACTACATTTGCTACCATCCTACTTTTTTGTGAATTACTATTATTTACAAGCTCTGATGAAAATGAGTATTCACAAGCTGATATATTACCTGGTTTAGTGTTCATGGTATCTTTCAGTATAATTTATTTAATTTAATTTCAATATAATTTCAGTAAAATAATATGCTAACATTTTATATTACAAACACTTGTCAAAAATATTTGAATTAATTAGTTGATAACAATATTCTTAAATACTTTCATCATTTGTTTAGTACTCAAAACTTCTATTTATAAACAATTTAATTCCATAATAGCATTGTTTGCCTACATTGGTTTCATGAACAACAGACTATCCTTGGAATAAGATTATAAACATTATAAAAATTCTATTATCTTGTTAGAACTTGTTTTATAAATTTTAAGTAATTTATGTTTGTATAGTTTTAATTTTTACATGAATATATTTTCATTTTTCCTTTTTATTGAAAACAGACTTTTCTCAATATTTCCTGATTAGAGTTTTCCCTCTCTCTCTTCTTGCCAATTCCTTACCACCTACCATACTATCTGGAACCATCTCCTTTCTCATTAGAAAACAAACAGGCTTCTAAGGTATAATAATTAAATAAGATAAGATATTTGAAAAACTAACATGTTAGAATATGATAAACTACCAAAAGAAAAGAGTTCAAGAAAAACACATGTAACAGATATAGATACTGAAACTCACTTGTTCACACCCTCAGGAATCTCATGAGAACACTAAATTCTATGTCATAATATACATACATAGGATCTGTAAATAGAATTTATATGTATATATCTAGTACAAAAAGTAGCTAGTCAGGGTTCTGTCTACTCCATTATTTGGTGGTTTCCTTTAGGTCACCGTTATATGTGTAAATATTTTAAGAAGATATTGCTTTTTTTTTTGAATACTACCCCTCAAATGGCCCTTTATTATAGCTGACTCTTACCATATTCGTTTCCTTATCCTCTAACCCCTTTGCCTCCCAACTTGATCTTCTTTGTCCAGTGCCTTCACAAACATACATAACTATCTTTTTCCCTTTAGTATAAAGGCAGATCTGCACTCCCCTTCATCTTTGACTGTACACTTAACATCTGATCTACAAATTTTAGATTGATTATGATTGACATCAAAGCAAATATCTACTTATAAGTGATATATACCATATGTGTCATTCTTGGTCTGATTTACCTAATTCAGTGTTTTTTTTTCTAATTTAATCCATACTCTTGGCAATTTTTTCCTTTCACATTTTTAGTGGTTGAGTAATATTTCAATGTGCAAATATAAAGCATTTTCTTTATCTATTACTCTGGGGAGTGATATCTACCTCGTTTTCAGTTTGTGGCTATTATGAATGGAGCCAAATGAACATGGTTTAACAAGTTTATTTGAGGTATGATAACACACTATTGGAGTATATGCTCAAGTGAGGTATAGCTGGCTCTTAGGGCTGATTTATTCCCATTTTTCTAAGGAGCAGCCACACTGATTTCCATATTTGCAGAAAGAGCTTGCAATCCTACCAGTAATAGATTAGTGTTCCCCTTTCTCCACTTCTTCACCAGCATAAGTTGTCATTTGCTTTATTGATCTTAGCAATTCTGAGAGTGTAAGATGGAATTTCAAAGTTTGATCTGTATTTCCTGCACAACAGGAAATATTTATATTTATATTATTTGTATTATATCATAATTATAATATAATATTTTTATCTTAAGTGTCCATTTGTAGGACATTTTCTGACATATTGATCTATGAGTTTGAGGTGCCCTTTCTATCTTCTGATTTCATAATTTCTTTCTTCACTCTCTTAGAATTTTTGTCACACAGCCTTTTTCTTGTTTGGTTACCCAGGTGCTATTTTAATCTTTTGTGAAAAGTGTTATTTCCTTGATTTCTTCCTAAGTCCATTTGCCATTTGTATATAGAAGGACTATAAATTTTTATTAGCTAATTTTAGGTCTTGAAAGTATAGGAGTTCTCCAACGAAAAATTTTAGGTCACTTATGTATACATCCTGACATGATATCATTTGTAAATAAAGATGCTTTGATTTCCTCACGTCCAATTTGTATCCCTTTGATCTCTCTCTCTTTTCTTATTGCTCTAGGTAAAACTTAACATACTGTATTGTTTAGGGAGGGAGAAAGTAGAAAACATTGTATTGTTCAAGCTTATATTTGAATTTGAGTTTCTCTCCACTTATTTTGTTGCTGAATATAGGCCTGCTCTGGCTGCCTTTATTATGGCTAGGTATATCTCTTGTATCTCTAATGTCTCCTGAACTTTTATAATAAAGAGTTGTTGAATTTGATCAAGGTTATTTCTGCATCTAATGACATGATCATGTAGCTTTTGTCTTTTTGGTTTGTGTATATGGTGGATTATATCAATTTATTTACATGTGTTAAGCCAAGCTTGCATCCTTGGGGTAAAACCTACTTGACAATTGTAGATGATATTTTTGATACGTTCTTGGATACTGTTTAAAAGTAACTTATTGAGAACCTTTGCATATAGTTTATAAGGAAAATTGGAGAATAATTTTCTTTAGTTGGTGTGTCCTTATGTTGTTTGGGTATCAGTGTAACTGTGGCATTATAAAATGAATTGGTCAATGGTCTTTCTCTTTCTACTTTGTCTAATAATTGAGGAGTACTGGCATTAACTCTTCTCTGAAAGACTGATGGATAAATTCGATCTTGCTCTCATTTTGTTGAAGATTTTTTAAAATAGGGGCTTATAGTTGTATTAAAATTTTTGTCTGATATTGATTCGCTTTGGTAAATTGTCTATATCAAGAAAATCATCTCTTTGATTTTGATTTTTCAATTTGGTTTTTAAAGTAAGTCATTATGTTTCTCTCGATTATCTTCATTTCTGATGTAATAAACCTATTTTCATCTCTAATGTCATTGATTTGAACTTTTTAGCTCTTGAGCTTTCAGATAGTTGGAATGAAGATATTTCAATCTTATTGATTTTCTCAAAGACACAACTCATTGTTTCATTGATTGTTTTAGAAAATTTTTGTGTATGTATATTTTGATGATTTAGTTATACCTTCTCAACACTTCATGGAATTTCCTTCAAAATTGACTATATACTTGAATAAAAAACAATTCTCAACAGAAATTTAAAGAATTGAAAGAATCCCTTGAAAACTATATGACCACTAAGGATTAAACAAAACATCAACAAAAACAGAAAAAGCAGAAATCTTATAAACTCATAGAAACTGAACAATTCACTACAAAATGTAAACTGCATCAAGAAGGAAATTAAAAGAAAGATTTTTAAAACATTCTACAAGCTAATGAGAACAAATACACAATGTACCCAAACCTAGGAGACACAATAAAGGCAGCTATACAAGGCAAATTCCTAGCACTATGTACATACATTTATTTTTTTAAAAAAATTATAGAACTATCATATTGGTTCCTTAATGGCATACAAGAAAACTCTAGAACAGAAAGAATAAGTCACACACCAAGGGAATAGTTGACAACCAAGCTCAAGGTTGAAATGAGTAAATATTTATAATTCCTTAAAAACATATTTTAATATATATAAATGTAATATACATATATTATATAATTTATAATATATGTATAGTATAATACGTATAATATGTATATACTTATATGTATGTAGATAATGTATATACTTACATACTTCTTATGCAAAATTATATATATAACTATATATAACTATATGACTATATATAACTAAAATTATATATACTCACAAATGTGTGTGTGTGTATGTGTGTGTGTGTCTGTGTGTCTGTGTGGGTGTGTATGTCTGTGTATATATGCTGTGTAAGGAGGATGGCTTAGTAATGAAGGAGGGAGTGTTTGGTTCCCTAGAACTCAAGTTATAAAGTATGGTGAGCTGCCTGACGATATTACTGGGAAACATAAAGACATTTGTTCATAACCATTTAGCCATATCACCTGCCCCTGATAATCAATTCAGTATATAACAAAGATCTGCTAGTGTTTGTTTATTTTTATTTTAATTTACATTTAAACATTTGTTGGTTAAAGGAATATGTTAAATTTCTTTCATTTTTTAATCAGAGTACATGGAACCCAAATATATCTATTGAAAATATCAAGCACACTTTCTTAAGGCAAATTAATTTCCATATGGCAACATTAATTTTCATTTGTCCACAGATATTTTGCCAACGGGCTTTGAAATATGCTAATCCTAGTTACTTCTTTCTATTCATAGGAAGCATTATGAAATGTCCTAAAGTTGTAGGAAATAATTCATGAGAGACTAATCATAAGCAACAGATGGAGGCAAAACCAGTACAAAATAAAATAAAATAAAATAAAATACACACTATGTACTTAATCTCTAGAATGAATATAGCATTCTTCAATGTTGCCAAACATCATATATATATCTAGAACTCAGAACTCTTAAAACAATACAAGTATTTCATTCCCTCTCAAAGTACTAGAAGGGTCTAAATTATCAAAGCAAGAGTGCTACAATGGTCATCTTCTACTGATAAAAGAAGTATCTTGAACACTTGGAGATGGGTATTTCTCATGATCATTCACTCAAAGGTACCATGAATCCACAATTTTAACCCTGAAAGGGGCTAATTAGGATCACTAAGATGGATGGACAAATATGCCAAGAAGTTCAATGTGAGAATGGCTGATGAGCAGCCTGAGAATTAGCTAAGTGGGGCCGGTCATCTGATCTTTCCAGATTGGCACACTATGAAGTAGAAGTCACCGATTGCAACAAATGTACATTGTGACTTAAGATTATGGAATTATTGAACTGAAAATCTTTAATTTAAAAGTTGATGTTTGATAACTAAAGAAGTACATGTCCCCTGATTCAAACAGAATCTGGTATTAGTGTCAAGAAGGTAGATCTGTTATTTAATTTTGATCTGGATAGCTTCCAGATTTTGTTCCTTTTCTTGGTGGTGCTTATCATTAAAATAGTATTAATTTCAGAAAAGAAAATATTGAACCTCTATTAAATACCACACCCTTCAATTAATTATATCTGAAAAAGATTATTATGCAAATTGATCAATCAACAAAAAATTGCTAAATGGGATATAAGACTAAAGTTTAATTTCCAATCTTTCTGTATAATTCCAGTGTCTACTAAAAAACACTGGGTGTCAATTTGTGGTATAATCTAGATTCCTGTTCTTCTACTTTCTTTCATGTTAATTTAAGTAACTAGCTTTGTGTAGTAATATACACCTACACTACAAGGTACGAAGGAGGCTGAGGTTGAAGGACTACTTGAATTAGGTAAATAACCTCTGTCTAGTAATACAAATAGTGAATTATTATCTCTACAACTATTCATACAACATGTGATAATTAATAATACTATAATTCATCCATCACTGATATAAGAGATATATAATCAAAATACTGGATCTGAGTTGAGAATTATGCTGGAATTAAATTTGGTGAATTGCTATGGCATTGAGTTGTATTAACAATACTTGGAATTTGTATTCTGTTTTACTGATGATGATGATGAATAAGCCTTGAAAATTAGGATTTATACTGGAAAATAGGGAAAACGTATAAAAGAAACTATGAGGAATGATGCATCAGAAAAAAAAAAACTATGACTTAAGAGATCTTTAAACTTTAATGTGACTTGAGGGAGTAAAGAATGAAAGATTCACAATACTTAAATTCTTTAAAGAAAGAAATAATACTATTAAAGAGCAAATAAGAAACCACTAAATAAGAAACAAAGAAACAAATATGGAACCAACATTTTTTTCAATAACATCCCAGCAATGTCCCTGAGGATCAGAGTTTAATCCTGAGTTAATGGGGATGGATTTAAATTCTAGGTATGTTGAGGGGCTCCTCAGACAACACGCATGCATAGCAGCCTCCGTCTACTTCTACTGTGTCCACTCCTGGAAAAGAATGTCAGATACCGTATTGTGACTGCCTGTGACTTTGTATTCTTTACCTTCACAAAGGAAGCTGACCAAAGTCCTCAGGTTATCAGAGTTTAAATATAGAACATCCCATAAAATAGTCACATATTAAATGCAGGGATGAAAATGTATTCTTTCTCCTGCTATCCAGGAATGAATGACAATTTGACTGCAGGCATTACTGTAAACTCATCATCAACTATATAATGTAAAACTTCAGCTCTCTATCTGAAACTTTTTATTATTTTATTTATTTACATTTCAAATGTTATCCACATTTCCAATTTCTCCTCCACAAGTCCCCTATCCTTCCCATTCTTCTGTCTTTATGAGGGTGCTCCCCAACCTGCCCACCCATTCCTGCCTCAGTGTCCTAGCATTCTCCTACCCTGGGTCATCAAGCCTTTACAGGATCAAGGGGCTTCCCTCCAGTGATGCCTGCTAAAGCAATCTTCTGCTACATGTCCAGCTGGAGCTATGGGTTTCCCCCATGTGTACTTTTTGGTTGGTGGTTTAATCCTGGGGAGCTTTGGGGTATCTTGTTGGTTGATATTGTTGTTCTTAGGGGATTGCAAACCCCTTCAGCTCCTGCAGTCCTTGCCCTGACTTCACCATAGAGTTCTCCATGTTCCAATGGTTGGCTGTGTACATCCACATCTCCTTTGGTCAGGCTCTGGCAGCTATACCAGGATCCTGTCAATAAGAACTTCTTGGCATCAGCAATAGTATCTGGGTTTGGTGTCTGCAGATGGGATAGATCCCTAGATGTCTCTGGATGGCATTTCCTTCAGTCTCTGCTCCACTCTTAGTCTCTGCATTCCTTTTGTCAGGAGGAATTCAGGATTATTATTTTTGAGGTGTGTGTGTGTGTGGCCCCATCTCTCAACTGAGGTTCATGCCTATCCACTGGCTATTCTCTACATGTTCTCTCTCCCCTTTGTGGGGTTCTTTAGCTAATGTCCTCCCTCTTGTGTCCTGGGAACCTCTTGGGTTCCAGGCACCTGTGACTTTCTAGTGGCTACCCCAGTTCCCCTTCCCCACTGCTACACACCTACTTTCAAATTCCTGACCCTCTGTACTTCTCTCCTATCTCTACCCATATCTGAACTGGCCCCCCTTTTCCCTTTCTAACTTCTCTCTCTTCCAGATAGTCTCTCTCCCTCTACTTCCCAGAGATTATTTTCTTTCCATTAGTTGTACTGTAGCATCAAAAATTTGGTGTGATGTCTCTTCTTGCATTTCATATGGTCTATGTGTTGTATCATGGATATTCAGAGCTTCTTTTTAGTTAATATCCACTTATTAGTGAGTACATATCACATGTGTTTTTTTGTGACTTGGTAACTCAGTTTCTCTGAAACTTTTAAGAAAGACTCATATGCTTCCTTGCAGGCCTGAGATTTTCTTCTGGACCCTACGATATTGCCTGACTATTCAATTAATAATACCCAGAAAGAAAATTCACACCTATGCCTTTCTTGAACCCCAAAACTTCCATAATGAAGGTTGATAAAATATTCAGCATAGTCTAAGAGCATCATAATTGTCTTTATTTTTTTGAAAGTAGAATCAAGTATATTTTTGTGAAGAGATATTGTATTTATTATTTATTTCTCCTATTTAGTTTTTCTGAGCTAGAATATCTTGTCCCAGGTACAATAAAGAGACCTGTATTGTAGCATTGTAGTATCAAGGCATCAAAACACTTGGTTTGGAAACTGCTTCTGAAATGCTATGACATTAAACTGCCTGGTTCCAACACAACTCTGGTGACTAGTGATTTCTTTCTAGTCACAGATTAGTTCCAGTAGGATGAATCTGATTTTCACTTAGTTCTGTGAAGATTTCCTCCTGTGAACCACTGCTGGGTCTTCTGGGTCCCTGCCAAGGATACTTCCTCACCTGGAATCTTATTTAGAGTTTCAGGCAGAAAGTTGGCAGCTCAGCTCCTTGTAGTCATAGTAACTCCAGGGAAAGATTATGGATGCACACTCATGAGTACATCCAGCCCTGTGAATGTGGAGCTGTGTTTTTCTATTCATCTTTCTATCCATTCATTTACTGATTCATTTCCCAATCATTGCTCAATGAGAACACTTTTCATGTTCTATGTTATATTTAGTACTAGAAATACAGAGTTGAAAATTTGAAAATGCTGAGTTAAAATACAGCCTTTGAAAAGATTTGTTTTCTTATCATTTGGCTCTTGAAGATATATTGGTAAGACTTCTGTTTGCCAATTCTTCTGAGTTCTTGAACTGTGGGAAAGAAGGCAGTGTGATTTTGTGTTAATTCATATAGCATGTGTTATCTAGAAAAAATCCAGAAAAAGATAAGCAACTACTCAGGGCTATGTATATTATTCACTGGTCAGTCTTACACAAGTTTTCTATAATCTAGGATGCAGTTGGTATTAAAGACATAAAGCATAGCTCAATAGTGTTGCCCTTGGGCATATTGAGGATTATTAATGATACATTCAATTATTATAGCTGAACAGTGCTATATGCATTGAGATACTAGGGACAATAATGTTACTAAAGCATTTTTCAGTCTATCAGAGAAACTCTAAACAAAGTAATTCTAAGGTCCCAAACATGATTAATTCCAGGCTAAGAGCTTTGCTTTACATAGTCAGATAGTACCAGAGTAAAAGAGAAAGTTTCATTTAACTTCTTTGGATTGAAACCTAAAAGACAACCAATGTGATAGTCCAATTTGTAACAGCTGATTTTATTACAAATGTGAATATGTGTTGCCAATTCTGGAATATTATCAATTAGTCTATGAAAGAATTTTCTTTCTTTAATTTTACCAAAATTACTGGCAAATATTCTTTTCTGTGTTGTTTTGTTAGATATTTTGAAATCAACTGTCAAGAACATAAAACAAGTACAATTTCTTTTGAAATCAAATATCAATGAGATTGTAGTTTGCTCATTTATTCTTTTAGACTTAGGTCACCAATGTTAATCATATGCATTGCTGAACGCATTAGCTTCTTTTTTCTGCAGCAGAACACTCAAGGTAACTAATGTAAAAACATAAATGTGTTTTTTGGCTCACTTTTCTGAAGGTTCAGTGTAGGGTTATTTACTTCATTTCTTCAGGGCTGGTAATAAGGCAGTGAGTTTAGTAGGAGAAATAGACACATAGAGCTGCGTTCAAGATGAAAGGGAGCAAAAGGTGGACAACAATCTCCTTGAATCAATAACCAAGATGTCCCAGCAGGCCTCACATTGAAAGTGTCCACTATCAGTTAAGAGTGCTATCCTGGAAAACATGTCTTCAATACACATACAGTTAGGGGGCATTCTAGATACAAATTACAGTGCTCCCTTAATCTAGTAATGGCTCAATGTTAAATTAACCAATTCTAGCAAAAAGGAATACAAATATGGAGTCACCAAAATACTTCTCACTTAAAATAATAACAAAATGTTAGAGACAGAGTAATATTTAGAAGATGAGATGTCAGATGGCATATAAATTATTCTTTTTTTATGTTTATTCCAAATTCCAATAATTTGGGGACTCACTTTATAGTGAATCATTTTTAGTACAGAGAATACTTACTGGTGGATGTTCATATTCTTCAGAGTGACACTGCTTTGAAGAACTTCCTGAAACTATGCCAAGAAGCACACAGACTTGTTCAGTAAGTTTTAGGCATGGAAAATGGATGGGCTCTCAGAAGCATCCCACTAGTGTGCAGGGCTTGATTAGGCAAATGATTGCTGGTGTGTGATCCTCCTAAAGTCCTGCCCTAGGCGTATAGCTACTTGCCTATTTGGCTATTTGCATGTATTTTTTTTCTTTCCAAATAAATAGCAAATTTCTCTCTAGTCTCCTTCCTAAACAGTTTTCTTCTTCCAACAATTGCACATCTAATTCAGGTTATTGACTATGAAATTTTTCATGATTTTTGTACTCATGTAGCTCCTAAATTTTTTTCCTAGTAGAATTATTGAGTCCACAGAGGTAAATGAATTTATATTAAAAAACACTTATAGCAGGGCGGTGGTGGCACACGCCTTTAATCCCAGCACTTGGGAGGCAGAGGCAGGCGGATTTCTGAGTTCAAGGCCAGCCTGGTCTACAGAGTGAGTTCCAGGACAGCCAGGGCTACACAGAGAAACCCTGTCTCAGAAAACCAAAAAAAAAAAAACCACTTATGTTCTAATCATGAATATAAAATTACCTCTTAAGAGAAAGTGAGGATAGCTTAAAACAATTGAAGCATAACCAGAATTGACTGTTTATAATACATGGAAGTCATTGTGGAGTAAAAGAATATTCACAGCCATGACCAGAAGAGACCCTCTGCCTTATGAAGTTAGAAATATTAGATGAGTGATATGATTTGTAGTGACAATGAATTTTAACATAATAGTCTTTTCTTAAACATTGATAACCTACACTTTATAACCACTATGAAATCCTCATGTTCAAAAACATTGGTAGAGGCTCAACTTTATATCCATGAAAAGGTCACCATCTTAGTCACTGTTTCATTGCTTGGAAGAGACACCATAACCAAAACAACTCTTTTTTTTTTTTGATTCAGAATTTATTTTTTTATTTTCTATATTTTTTATTTATATTCCCAATGATTTCCCCTTTCCCGGTTCCTCCCTCCCTGAAAGTCCTATAAGCCCTCTTCCCTCCCCCTGTTCCCCAGTCAAGCCCTTTCCACTACTCTTAAAAAGAAAACACTTTATTGGAGGCTTGCTTACAGTCTCAGAAATTCTGTTCTTTAGATGACAGGTAACATTATGCTGAAATAAGAGGGAGACAGAGAGAGATACACAGCGAGAGAGAGAAAGAGGGGGGGGCAGGGAAGGGGGGCAGGGAGAATGAGAAGGAGAGAGGGAAGGAGGAAGAGGAAGGGAGGGAGAGAAGGAGGGAGACTGGTACTGGAATAAGCTTTTGAAACCCCAGTGACACATTACCTCCACCAAGGAAACACCTCACACATGCTAAATTTTCTAATCTTTTCAAAGAGTACTATTCTCTGGAAATTAAGCACTCAAATACATGAGCCTCTGAGAGCCATTGTTATTCAAACCCACACAGTCACTAAATTTTCCAAACTATTCATTCTTTTCTGTAATGGGTCCATAATACTAGGAACTTAAGTACTTCAACAAAGAATGTATGTGTTGTATATTGAACTTTCTCTTTTGGTTTGAAGTCTAGTTTAGTCATATTATTGCAAGGGATGTATGTGATGGCAAGATCAACTGTTGCAAGGAACTAAAGTATAATTATTGGTGGTAACTATTATTATTACTATTATTATAGTGATATACATTAAAAATTATGCTTTGATTTACCAAAAAATGTGGAAATATTCAAAATTTATATTCTTCTACTATTCTTAGTTTATAGCAATAACTTTTTTTTTTGCCTTCTGATTTTTTTTTTTAATTTAATTTTATTTTATTTTTTTAATTTACATTCCAAATCACTTCCCCTTTCCCGTTTCCTCCCTCCCCGAAAGTTCCATAAGCCCCCTTCCCTCCCTCTTTTCTCCGTTCAACCCCCTCTCATTACTCTGTCCTGGCGTTCCCCTACATCCAGTCTTTCCAGGACCAGGGGTCTCTCCTTCCATCTTTTTAGAAATCTATTGATATGCTGATTGTGTCTAGGGTATTCTGAGATTCTGGGTCAATATCCCCTTATCAGTGACTTCATACCATGTGTGATCTTTTGTGATTGGGTTACCTCACTAAGGATGATATTTTCAAGTTCTGACCATTTGCCTAGGAATTTCGTGAATTCATTGTTTTTAATTGCAGAGTAGTATTCCATTGTGTAAATATACCACATCTTCTGAATCCATTCCTCCGTTGAGGGACATCTGGGTTCTTTCCAGCTTCTGGCTATTATAAATAAGGCTGCTATGAATATAGTGGAGCATGTGTCCTTATTGCATGCAGGTAAAGTCTCTGGGTATATGCCCAGGAGTGGTATAGCCGGATCCTCCGGAAGTGTCATGCCCAGTTTTCTGAGGAGCCGCCAGACTGCTTTCTTTTAAGATATAAAATTTACTCATTTTTTTAAAACAAAAAATAAGGCGGAAACTATCCAAAAATAATTGTATACATGAATTTGTAAACGAGCTCAGGAACCAGAGCATAATTATATGAAGCGTTCTTTCTGGCATTTTATATTGAATGGCAGAGCCAAAGAATTTCTGGACTTGAACATAGTCTAAAGTCTGCATTGATTCTTTCAGCCATCTTTGGAGCTGTTGAAAGTGAATTCAAGTCTATCACATTAATCATTTTTTTTTGATTAGATAAACATTCTCTAGGCTTCCATCCTTCTCATCCAGTTCAGAGGAACAAGAGAAATAGATATACCCTGACTCTGTACATATCATATATGAAGGTAAATACTTGTTTTTGTCAATTTAGTTGAAATTGTGCCCAAATTCGTGTGTGTGTGTGTGTGTGTGTGTGTGTGTATGCGTGTGTGTGCGTGTGTGTGTGCATGTGTGTGTGTGTGTGTGTGTGTGTGTGTGTGTGTGTGTGTGTGTGTAGAGAATGGAGCAGCTTTGGTGAATTGTATAATAACTGTACAAATTTTTCTTTTGTTGTTATTTGCAGATAAAAAGTTGTCACATGGTGGACATCATCTCTTTAAACAATGCAGTTCTAAGCTACTACAAATGAATTATATGAAATATTCTTTTTTTGACATGTGCTAGACATAAAAACTAAAATAATCTCATATTTTCAGGCCTGCCTTTCAAGACTTTCTATCAGTAGCTCTTTCCTCCCCCATTTTCAGGAAATAGAGAACTCTGGATTATACTTGCAAGATACAGCTTGTCTCAAATGCTACACTAAACATTTAAAACTAAAGGTGAGCTCCAGGAGATGCACTGACTGTCCAAGGCCAATTTGTACAGCCTATTATGGGAGCTATTTTCTGACAGACCACAAAAGATGCTTTTCTACAAAGAATCAGAGCTTATTTATTTGGGTTCTCTTTGCTGCAGGATTGTTGGATTTTGCTTTGATTGTTGACCTTTTGGGAGAAAATAAAAGAAAGAAAAATGTTTATCATGTTGGTAAATTTCTGGTTCTAATTTGGAATTGGAGAACATGTTAATCCAGCCAGAAATCCAGGCCTACCTTACATTATCTTTCTCTGCCTTTCTTTGCACGTTTCTGCAGACTCTCTTTCAGCTCTGCTGACTCATGTGGTTTATGAGAAAGAGGTGGGAAAGGCAGGAATACGTCAGATTCTTTCAGCTCATTCTCACAGTCAAGATCAAACCTCTGCGTCATAGATATGTAGTTGATGTTGGAGGAAAAGATAATGGCAACTTGAGTATTGTGAGCCCCTGTATCCAAACAAAACAAAATAAGAAAGAAGAAAATGTTTATTTAAATTGACTTATAATAATCAGTGTGCACAGAGAATAACTTATGTAAAGGAGGCATTGAGAAACAGGGAAATAAATTCTTCATGTGTTTGATTGATCAGTGAATATTTTTTAGCATTTTAATAAGATCAGTGAGCAGCTGGCTGGGCCATTACATAATCGTACCTGAATAAAAAGTACTTTTAATTTTTAAAATTATTATTATTGTGTTCTTTCTCTCTCTTTGTGTGAGTGAGTGAATGAGTGTGTGTGTCTGTATGTGTTGCACAGCATGTCGGTGAAGCTCTGAGAACAAATTTGTAGAGTCAGTTTTCTTCTTCTACATTTATCTGTTTGATCTCTACAAGTTCTACAGATCAAATTCTGGTAGTCAAGCCCATACAGAATATGTGTTTATCCACTGTACTCTCTTATTTGTTCCAGGGTAATGTCTTATGAAACAATGATATTCACAAACATTTCATGTATTATAGAAGGGTATAAGCACTAGAGAATGTCTATATTAATAAAACTGAGTAAAACTATTACAATGTTGCCCATTAATTTTAGTTTTAGCTATAGTATCGAATACACACACACACACACACACACACACACACACACACACATACACACACGTACACACACACCCTTTGTGCTGTGAAAAGCCTCTCAGAAATAGCAGGCCGGCCCCCCACAGGGTGAAACTATCCAGGGAAGTGACTCAGCAAAAGAAAGAGACAAAGCCAGGAAATACTGCGAATACCACAAGGTGGGCAGGGCAGGGCTGAATGGCAGAGACTACCTCCCCATTCGAGTTGACCAATAATTTTAAATGTTGCTCAGGGTAGCCAATCACAGTCGTCCAACTCAGGTGATTGCTGAACTCTGCGTCAAAATGTTTATAAAAAGTATATGCCAGGTGAACTGGGGGTCTCCTCTAGCCTGCGTGCTGGGGGGCCTCAATGTACATTGGGACATTAAACCTCTGCGGATTGCAGCGATTCCAGTCTCTGTGGTCTTATTGAGTGGGGGTCTTCCGACAGACTCTAACAGTGAAAACTCTTCAAAATATAACTATGACATTTTCCTGTTCTCTCCACAATGCCAGTGACTACAACTGATACAAGTTATATGATTTTACCAACATAAATTAATTAACAAACCCCGCATTATCTGATGAGACTAAAGGCTCTTTCTAGAAAGAAATGACTGAGGTAGAAATAAGGGTGTTGGTTATGCCCTTCTTATTTCACCCAAAGAGGGACTGAAATTATTCCTGTTTGTATATCATTATCATTGGCCTTCTTTAGTCTCACCAACTGTGTTTACTGACATAGTGTGGGAGACCAACTATAGACAATTAGAACTGATAATAAGCCATTTAGATTTTCTGCGGAAGGCAAGCTGTAGTAAAAATAGCATCGCATTATCCTAACTCTGACTGATGGGAACAGTTGCATAAAGGTTTCTTGTTAAGCTCATCAAATATTACCCTTTGTGTGACTTTGGTTTAACCTGCCAGTCTGATTAAACTCCATTCACCAGCTGAGGAAGCTTTGATATTTGAATGTCTGAGGTGGTTCTGAGTCTGCCGCCTCAGACATTGTGAATATTTTTGGAAAGAGAAGAGAACCTTGGCTTTGCCAGTTAGTTTATAAATGGTTACAAAGAACAGAGCTGCTGTAGCCACATAGACTGCAGTAGACCTCAATACATTTAGCTTCATTTGAGCTGCTTTCCATTAGCTACAGTCCTCTGGATATGTAAAGTTTCTAAAAATTTTCTAACCACTGTCTCTGTGGAATTACCAAACTTTTTTTCTTACATTATAAACTTAACAACTTTTCTTTACATGATGAAACAAAGTATTTCTTTTTAAACAGAGGAAATTGAAGTTTCTGTTACATAACAATTTTATAACCTAAAATGACTCAAAGACATGGAATTTTGACTGAAGTTAACTAGGGTTTCCATCTCTGTGTTTAAGCACGTCATAGATACATTGACACCAACCAACAAGGCGGAGTTCTGGGGCTGTCTTTTCCTTAAATATAAAATGATGGGGGGCAAGTTACACTACTCCTCATATAGAAAATGCATGTGTAAAAGTCAAGTGATTCATTTCCTGGCACATAGAATTATTACATATTTACAAACTTTCTTGACTTATGTTCTGCTGTTTAATTATATTTATCATTTATCAACAGTTTCATTTTCTCAAAGACCAAACTCTTCTAATCTATTTTAATTTGGGAAGTAGCATTTTATTTTTTACTTCTATTGTTTCTCATTATCAGCATGACTACTCAATGACAGTGGCTGTGAGTGTTTGGCTTTCATTTGTTACCATATGATCAATGTTTATCATCATACAAAGTAAGCTTAAACATGTTTAAGCCTGCCTTCATCTACATAGTGGACCTCTGGATTCTTAGAGCCATATTCTGTGGATCCCTTTCTTGGCAGTTCAGAGTTCAACTCCTCATCCTTGGGATTCCTATTTGAAAAGGAAAGGCATGGTAAAGTCACACCCTTTGCTATGGTGTGAACTGAAAATATCTTAGAAAGGAACAAATGTTAATGATCTGGTCTCTTACCCGTGGTGCAAATCTTTAATGATAAATCTTAGTTGGAAATCTTTTAGTTACACCTATGCCTGCTTTTTATGAGGACATTATGAACTTTGACCCTGATCCTAGGCCAAACTGTGGTAAGCAGCTTCTTCTCCAAAATATGCCTGCCATTATCCTGCCTTGCCACAAGGTCAAAAGCAATGGAACCACGCCATCATGTATGCTATTGAAGCATCTAAAACTTTGATTCCAAAAATTAATGTTTCCCACATTTAAGGTGATTTATCTCACATATTTTCTAATACAACAAAATCCTGATTAATACATTAATCACAAATACATCACATAAATGAAAGATTGAAGAGCCTTCTAAATGCATAAAAGGGACCATATGTATTTTCAGAGGGAAAATATTATGCAACTTATGCAGATAGACTATCTCTGTTTTCATCTGAAGGAAGTACTACAGTAAAAAAATACTAAACATTAATACTTTCATAAAAGGTCAGATGACTTAAGCCAATTTACCTGTCAGTGAGGAGAAAGCTGTTTAACAGGAAGATTTGATTGAGAAACTTTAAGGATATATTGGAAGACCCAAGAGCACATACAGGGCAATGTAGCAATAATAACAAATACAAGTCGCTCCTGATGCCTGCTCTCTGGCAATGATGAGACAAAGATCACGTTGTATACTCCAGGATGTGCAGTCACCATTCAGGGGTCTAATATTATAAAGGTGAGAAACTTAAACATATAAAGGAATGCAGAAGCAACAGATAGAACTCTACTGGCAATGATGTTCCCCTATGCTTCAGTGTCTTTTCACAGCCCCATGTCTCCTAAAACAAATTGAACCTGAAAGCAAATTGACAAATATAGTTTTCAAGCGTTAGAGCAGATCAAGGTGAAATGAAAGAACAGATCTCCTGGAAAATGGGGAACTGCTGAAATACAATTCTGCTGTAGTCAAGGAGCAATATTTGTGCAAATTCATGTGGGAGCAAATGAACTTTGCAAGGTAGAACAGTGAGACAACAAAAGAGAAGGGTGACTGTAAAACAAGGCCATTGCCTAGGAGAGTCATCTGAAGCGCAAGTTCTTCTTCATCCTTTGAAAATAAACCGAGGAGAAGAAACCCAATGTTCAAAACCTTACTTCATTTGGGAGCTAAATGATATCTCTATCTGTGGTAGCACTAAGAGGCACCAGCATCTTGTGTCCTGCAGTCCCTTTCCTTCAGATTTCTAATCTCCAGACTTTGGAAAAAGCCACTAATTTAGAAATATATCTCCAAAAAGGAACTATTTATTTATGGCATGTTTGAATATGTTGAATAAACACTTTGCATCTTCTATGGTGCCTATTAAATTTGAGACTGAGAAGCACTTAATAATTTTTCAAGAAGTATCTACTTGAAATATGCTAAACTAGCATTTCAAAATAAAGCTGACTCCAAGGAGTGGAGAGCTGATAGACTGTTGACAGGAGATGCTGACTTTCAACGTTCGATTAGAAAGCTGAGGTTTAGAGAGGGTTGGATTTGGCCTTTCCACTGGAAAATGATGTTTGGATAGCTGTCTAAGTCTGAACCAAATTTGACTTTGCCCAGAACCTGGTATGATACACTAAATGAGAGTGATATTCCTGTAAAGAAAGCTACATGAACAGAAAGGTAGAAGAGAAATTTGCTTTCACTAGCAAACTGATCTTGAGGATGTCACTCAACACTCCTGATACTTAGATTTTAGAGCAATGCCAATGGAAGAAACACATGAGGTAGTTCTTGAGAGTAGAGAGCCAAAGTACTACAGTGCACTGGTTGTTTTTCAATGAAACTTTCTCAGATTTTATTAAAATTTGAGCTTTGAAATTGATTCATTTTCTATAAGAAACAATAGAAAATCTCTCTATTTAATAGTCTATATTTTAAGATTAAATAATTCACAATGTTGTGATGTGTAGTTTTATCAAATTTGCTGTTTTTTCACAGATAGTGTAGAACAACAATATATATACATATACATATACTGAACAATTTACTCATATAAGATGAAATATGCTGGTACATATTTCTATGAATTTTAGTTTTAGATATATATGCATACATATTTAATTATGCATTTATTAGAGAAATGGAAAATTTAAAAGCAAATTTCTTTAAGGTTCTTGACATTTTCTGGACCAGGTTAGTTAATTCAACTATACCTAATATTGCAAAATACTCTCCTGTTAACACCTATAATCTGTTATATTAACTTGAATTCTCAGGGTGCACCATCCTCAGAACAAAAGAGAAAGATTTAAAAATAATTGTGACATGCGTGCTATGTGATAGAGATTTTCTAGTATCAATAACTCATCTATACAAATAAAATTACATGGAAAAATATTCTATTATTAAATGGCATGTTTAAGAAGAAGTGACAGAGAAATGTAATAAACAGGGTAATCTGAGGACCCAGAAACATGTCAGCACATCTGTGGACACATGGCTTATTGCAAACAAACAAAGAAATAAGCAAAACCCCCTACTCAAGAAAAGATGTTCAACCAATGGTGAAAATGGAAAGTTACATGCAAAATAGTGCCTATCATAACCCTTTTCAAAAAATACATGCAAGCTATTCAAAAGATTTTCATTAAAGTATGAAATTAGTAGTAAGCAGATATTAAATCAACTGGATCACAGTATACACACTTTTAACTTTATCTGTCTGGACATATCACAATCCAAAGAAACAAAGAGAGAGAGAGAAAGAGAGAGGGGGGGGGAGAGGGAAAGAGGGAAAGAGGGAGGGAAGGAGAGAGGGAAGGAAGGGGGGAGGGAGACGGAGACAGAGACCTTATAAATTGATAGACAAATCATATAATGTAGTTCTGCTGAGGCTTAAATGTGAACAATCAGACTAACACAATCAAGCATTCCAAGTCAACACTATGAGATTCCTGTAAATTATGATATGCCGTTAGACCCTTATTTCCATGCTTGATACGTGAGAAAAGCAATAGCCTGTATTCTGACACTGCAGTGAGAAAGAAATGCATGTGAAGCGTTAAATATCTTAGTACAGAACCTAAGACAAAAAAAGCCTCAATCAATATTAGTTGCCTTCATGTAATTCTGAATTATTAATGTCTTAATCAATGCGGTTATTTCTAACTACCTCATGTCGTCATCCATCTGACTAACCATTGGTCAAGTGTTTTACTCATGTTTTACTGAGATGTGCATTTCTGGCTACTAGATAACTACTAGAATTTAGATACAAAATATAATCAATACTTCATCTCAATCTGTTATTAAGTTTTAGTTTATATTTTATTTCACTTGGCACATTGAGTTGGTCTATCTATCTATCTATCTATCTATCTATCTATCTATCTATCTATCTATCTATCTATCTATCTGATGTTAGGAATCAAGACAAATGATTAATGGATTAAAATCAACAAGAATAATTTTAAGAAGAAATCATAATAATGCTTATGAAAAGTGAAAACTAGAAAGTATGGAGGACTCAAAAGACTGTGAAACAATGTCCCAAGAGTGGAATTTCTAGAAGATTCCACAGGACTGGTCTGGAAGCAACATAGATTAGACATAGACATGCTCATGAGCTGGCTCCCCGGAAATCTTTTCCCATATGTCAAAAAACAAACAAACAAACAAACAAAAAACCCAAAAACCAAAAAGAAAAAAAAACTTGCTTGAGGATTCTTTTCATATACTTGAGGCTAAATTTCAAAGCATTTATAAAAACAAGCTTGCTGTAGAAACCAAAGAAACATTTTCCTACCAGGAATAAAAGGGAAGAGTTTTCAAGAAGGGGGTTGGTAAAAGTTAGACACAGTGGTGCAGACCTGTAATCTAAGGTTCTCTAGGGAAAACAGTAAGGTCTGAGCTTGCTGTTTTGCAAAGTAAGCTCAAGGATAATTTATGTAACTTAGTAAACCCCTGTTTCAAAATCAAATGTAAAGTTCAGAAGTAGAGTATATGTCAAGCATGAATGTGGCCTTAGGGTCAATCTTCCATGACTGCTACAAATGAAAATGAAAACAAATATACAAAAGTTTAAATTAATGTACAATTTCAAGGTGCAGAAATTTGAAGAAGCTTTCACAGAACAAGGCAACATCTAATCTAAGAGTAACGCTGATGTAATCTTACAGCAAAATCTGTGAACACAAAATTTGCTTTTTTAATCTTTGTCATCTCATTAACATGCATAGGGATTATTACACTAATTGCTCATGTTGAAGACAAATATCACTTGATATAAGTACATATGTATATCCATGTCAGTTGCAAATATCTCTACATTTTTGTTTAGCAGTTCATGACATGATATCCTTTAGTGATCATTTTATGCAATTCTCTATTTAGTCTGATGCTTCAACAAAAGAGGAACCCTTTGAGGTTTTTTTTTTTTTGTTTTTGTTATTGCTATTTGTATTTTTTAACATGTAAATCTTTCTGAGCCAAAACAGTCTCAAGACAAAGAAGTTTGCAAGGATGCTTTACACAGAGGTACTGTCTCATCAAAAATAAACAATCAAAAAAAAAAAACAAAAACAAAAAACAAAACCATGCTTTTCTTGAACTGTAGCCCATGGTACTTGTGATGATAAAACATATTAGACCTTTCTTTCTTTATTTATTTAGTAATATTGCAGCCACTGTTGATTTGTAATTATAAGTATAAACAGCTGAATGGAGAATGCTTGAATTCCTGCCATTAATTCTCTCAACAGATCCTGCTCGTCTGCTGATTCTATCACAAAAATGTACAGATTAAAAGTAGACATTTGTGGAACAAGCATTGGAATCCCTGCCTCTCCCAAACTCATGTTTTTAGCACAAAGAAAGAGTTCAGACACTTCAACATTTCCAATGCTTATTGATTATGGCATGTAAATAAAGCAAGCTGCAGTAATCAGAGACATATACAGCTCCTGTATGCATCAATCCCATCATTTCCCCTATGGGAAAATGAGAACCAGACAGTGGGATCTTCTTTTGGACTCCTGGGACCCCAGGTTGTCTTTCTTTTCTTCTAAGTTAAGACATTGTCGTTGCCTAGATACAGTTGAGCTTGTGAAAATAATGCCACAGAGTGGCTGTCATGATGGCTGTTTTATTACCATGATTTATAAATGGATTATCTGTGAAAATGGCTCTGGTTTTAATCATGCCCCCTGAAGGAAATGGACTGCTTTCGTTGGTTCATCTCAATGACAGGTCCAGACATCCTGATATTTTATAACAGTTGGCAAATGCTTTAATGCAAATGATATGCATCCTCCAGAAAGAATTAGTTAACTTTTAATAGCATTAACCTCAGGATGCATGCTCTGCCCACTCCTTCAATCTTATTTCAGATTCTTCTTCTGGGGCACCAAACTTCCTTTAGTTTTCCTCTAATTCTGTTTTAAGAAGGAAGCAATCAACAATAAATTGTTTCCACAGTGTTCCTCATATGGGAATCTGGCTTTAAGGTCAAAACAAAAGGGTTTCAAGTGGGGCACTGGAGAAGATGCACAGCTCCTACTTTTCTGGTTGCACAAAAGGAAGGTGGGACTGCGTGGGGTATACCTTGCTATTACTGTCAATTTGTTGTGTGGACATGACATGCAAGAAGATTATTTTTCGATTTCATAGATTTCAACCACCTTTTTAACACAGAAGGATCATTGTCCTTATTCCTAGTTGTTCATCACTCAATTTGATTAAATGATGTTGTTCAGGGATCAGTAAGATTCCACCCAGGCTTCTAGAAAAATGTCCTTATTTTTAATTACTTTGAATTTCCTAAACTAGTTTTGTAAGACGCAAGTCCTAATGTCTAACATTTTACTCATTCCACCATTCAAAAACTATAAAAGGAAAGAAAAAGAGGAGAGAGGGAGAGAGGGAGGGGGAGAGAGAGAAAGAGAGAGACAGAGACAGAGATAGAGAAGGAGAGAGAGAGAGAGAGAGAGAGAGAGAGAGAGAGAGAGAGAGAGAGTTTCCTGAGACATAAGAATTCAATACAATGACATGCTATGCTATCAGTTCTGGGCGATCATATGAACATATTTTGTATAGTTACTTTATGGAATGGAACTTTCCTCCAAATCAGACAACCATAGAATTTATATTTGAGCTCTTACTCTTGCCTTCTTACTCTGCTCTCGCTCTATCCTCTGTCCTCTCACCCATTCCCTCCTCTCTCCCCATCCCCTTTCCCCCCTCTCTCCACATGCTCATGGCCAGCCTCTACTCTTCTATTCCCCTCCTCTCTCCTCTCTCTCTCTCTCTCTCTCTCTCTCTCTCTCTCTCTCTCTCTCTCTCTCTCTCTCTCTCTCTCTGTGTGTGTGTGTGTCTGTCTGTCTCTACTACCCTCTCAACTCCCCTCTGCATGCCCTGAGTAAACTCTATTCTATACATAAAAAAATGAATATGTATTTGACTAACAGGCACAATACCCAAGATACAATTCACAGACCGCATGAAGCTCAAGAAGAAGAAAGACTAAAGTGTGGGTGCTTTGGTCCTTCTTAGAAAGGGGAGCAAAATACTCATGGGAGCAAATATGGAGACAATGTGTGGAACAGAGACTGAAGGAAAGGTCATCCAGAGACTGCCCCACCTGGGTATCCATCCCATATATAGTGACCAATCGCAGACAGTGCTTTAGACACTGAGAAGTGCATGCTGACAGGAGCCTGATATAGATATCTCCTGAGAGGCTCTGCCAGAGCCTGACAAATACAGAGGCAGATGCTCATAGTCAATTATTGGACTAAGCATGTGCCCCCCAATTTAGAAGTTAGAGAAAGAACTGAAGGGTTTTATAATTTCAAAAACTCATTATTACACTAATGATGATATTTTGCTCATTATTACACATAATCTTTAATTGAATAGCAATGTCAAAAGAGTAGCACTTTTCTTTATTCCTAGTGAGGAAGATCAGGGAGATATTATTTATTCTAAAATCATAGAATTGTAAAATATTTTAATTACTATTCTGACAGTGAGATCACAGGAGGATATGTATAAGCATTACTTACTTGTTTGTCTCTGACTTTGGGAAATGAGCGAATGACATGGCACTAAATACACCTCATAACCAAGGCCTTCTCTGCCCCAGGAAAGACAGGTTCCAGAAGGATGACAGCCATTTCTAGAAACACATCTAAAAGGGTTTGGACCACTCTTCCTCATTTTAGGAGTTCAAAGCTCTGAATTGGGTCATCTAACACGCAGTGTGCGCTGCAGCTTAATGCATTTGGTAAGTAGAAACTCTACTTTTAATTAACCAGCATTGATTAGCATATGTGTTACCCTAACTCATTACAAACAAATTGGACCAAAAATCTGATCATATGAGCATGAAATAAGCGCCATTAAGTTTCTATTTGGATAGAACTTCAACTAAACCTATTTTTTTTCTAGCATTAAACAGCAAAAATATCCTGAAGCAAGACTTAGCATAGAGTTAATAGTGAAAGCTACCTCTCACATGTGTTTAATATTTTCTTCTCATTTGGTGGGATTGTCTGGTCACCTACATGGTCATCAAAATAACCCCATATGAACTTTACATTCATGGGAAAGTTCAGCAAAAGCAAGAGATTTTTGAATATATATTAACCGATAAATTTTGGAAGATGCTACAAAATTCCTAGAATAATGAAAGGCAGGCTGTGGGCTCACTCATTTCATTTAGTAAACATAGATACTGGCAAAGATGAACTCAGAAACCATAATATTTTCATTGTTATAACACATGTTTATTAGAGAATATTAAATGTGTGTTCTTAAAAACATAATTCATCACGTCATCATGAAATTATTTTCACAGTGTTAGCTGTGTCTACTGATGAAGAGTAGAAACAGAGACAGAGATTGTTAACTGTCTAAGTTATTCCTATGGTGGACATTTAAAAACAAATAGAAGGAAATATAAAAAAAAAGAATTTTAATACTACAACTATCACTGTAGGCATATTTTTCATTTTAAAAATTTGTTTAGTTCTTAAATTATCTTTTATGTGTTAGGTTAGAGACATGAACATGTGAAGAATGTGCCCAAGGAAGTCATAGGTATCAGAAATCCCAGGGTGTGGGTTTATAGTGGATGTGAACAGGCTTACATGGGTGCTGAGAACTGAACTCAGTTGTTCTGTACATGAATTGCTGAACCAGCTCTTAATTGCTGAGTCAGTCTTCCAACCACATTTTGCTTCATAAAGCAAATATATGCATATACATGTATACATATACATATGTATATATTATTATATATACACAATATATCCATAATTCAGTATTTAGAGTGGGATTAGCTTCAGTACATTTTGAAAAGAGCAAATTCTATGGATTCCTAAACCAATTATGAATACATCTATATATATATCATATTCACAGTGTCTTAAACACATTAAATAATCTCTAAATTTTTTATGATTCCTCTAAAATGTTGTTCTTATACAAAAACCTATTGTATTTTACTGCCCTTGAAATCACAACAGGAGAAAATGTACAGCTTTAGCACAGATGCGGTTAGATTTGTGCAAATGCTTTTAACATACTGTTGGCTAAATCTATTGATATGAAGCCCATGAATTTTAGCAGCCTACTACATATGTTTCAAAGAGTCAGACTTAAATCTTATTTCCTAACAGCTTATCCTTCTCTGAGTTTAAGCTCTATATGCTTTTGCCTTTTTTTCCTTAGCATTTACAAGACCCAGTCAATTTTCCTATTGGATTTCACTGTAAATTAAAATAGTTAATGTGAAGTTTCCAATAACTATTTCACACAGTTTGTACTCTAAGCAGGAGGGAGATTTATATTGAAAATCATGCTATATAGCTGGATTTTGTTCTCAATATATTAATAAATGACTAAAGAAGGCACTATGTATAGAAAGTCAGGATATTTGGTTTTCTCTTCTCATTGGAGTTAAGATAACATATGCTACCTAAGAAAAACTGAATATATTTACCTTTTCTTGAACTTTAATCTCAATGAATCCTGATCATCACATTGGAAGCACTGCATTATTTTAAGCTGCTGAGAATAAATCTATAATTTGTAAAACTATGCCTGAAACAGAAAACTCTCCTGAATACCTTGAGCTAAAAATGAATTGTCTTCAACTTTGGTCCTCTTTTGTGAAAGCTAAAGCTGGGCCCAAAATGAAAGTTCCATGGGATGTATTAGCTAGGCAGGTTTTGCCAATACACAGTATCCTGTGATTTAAGGCCTTTTCATGCACACAGAAACATTATTGGAAAATACTAATTATTGTTAAACCAATTAGAAGTAGGAAGTTATAAATTTTATATTCTCAAAATAATAATACTTGAGGATGTCAAGTTTACTAGTTTTCACTTTTCTATTTGTCAAAAATTTCTAAATATTCATTGAAGAAATGCAATCTTTAGAGTAGTTTTTAAAGCAGGGAAAGGTGGGAGAAAAGTCATGACTAGTTCATTAGTGCTGCCATTGTCAAATATGATCCTGCACCTTGAAGGCTTGAAGGTATGCTTCTATAGGGCATGATAGTTGGATCAGAAGTCAACTGCCATCTGGAATATCAGGCCTGATGTATTAGGTTTCCTGGCATTAAAGTTTAAGACATACAATACATACATACATACATACATACATGCATACATGTACATTTCCACTAGAGTGCCTGAGTTATAATGTCTCTACCCATTGAATTTTTGGATTTTTAAGTGTAAATTAAGTTTTTGATGCTTCTAGGAAGATACATATTTTTCCCATAGATCATGTTGCTATAACATGTAATTAAACAGTATATTTCTTTTACATCATATTTTATATATGTCATTTTATTGTCCATTATAGAAATTTAACACATTTGAAAACATTTTTTTATTTTTCTCTGTCTATCACTTCTCATTCTTTAACTTATAGAAAATAAACCATCTCAGCAAAAATAGATAAGATTTAACCACCCATATAATATCAGGCATGGAACAATGCACCTAAGAGTATAAGAGAGTGGTATGCACTTGATCTTCATAACCATGCTGGTGAGATTAGTGTGGTTTTCCTTACCAGGGAAATTAGCTAAGTGAAGCCCAGACAGGTTTTCTAGACCAATAGGTGTGGGGAGAGCTAGACCCTAAACATTAATTTCAGTGATTGCCAACCTCAAACTTTGCACATTTGTTGTGCCATATGTCACTGATCACAGCATCTTGTATATTAATATCAGTCATAAAGAATATTTAGTAGGTTTTATTTCACAGTTCCTTTATAAGTGCCAAGGCATGGTACCTAAAATGGATGGGATCATACTTCAAAATCATCATGAGAATTAGTTTTGTTTAGTTGGTTAAATTAAGAAGGAATCAGACTAAAAGTTAAATCTCTAAATTAGAAACACATGTGGGTTGTGAGCATTGCTATGCAAGAGATTTTTAAAGGTTCCAATGTAGAAATGGTCCCTTTGTGTGGCTTATCCATCATTCCTTTCCGTTTAGTACCATTCTTATCCTGAACCATCATACACACACATTAATTACATTAATTCCTTCCACATGATTATAGTCCATGTACTAAAGGTGCCTAGGAATAAGCATATGATCCCCAGAATCCACAGAATTTAAGGTAATATGGAACAGCTTCATGAATAATTTCTCTCATATTTTAGTGATATGCAAGATTCTGTCTTTGTGAGACTGAGTTTTCTTCAATAGTGACAGTGTTTATTATCAAAATGATGAAAACCTTGGATAGTCCTGCTTATGATTTATAGTAAAAGATAAGATACTATTTAAGGAAGGACTACAAGTACTACAAATGCTGATTATTTGACATATAAGTTCAAAATGTACTTATGCCTGCATGCATACCCAGTAATCCATCAACTCACAGAGCATAGTGCACCCACATTTACTTATGCAAGTTACTTTGTCCTAGGTTCAACTATGATGAAAAATTTTAAGCCTTAAAACTTTCAGTCTCACTAAAATTATAGTATGAATGCATAGGAAATGTATCTTTGCACGTAGATTTTCTTCTATTCCTGGAAGAAATCTGAATTCTTGCAACATCAGTATAATTACACAGAAGGCATATATGAGTACACGAAGCTATGATTATCCAAAAACTTTTGAGATTTCTAAACAACATGTGCATAGATCTTAATGTGGTAACATGGAGGGGGAAATTATCTTTTACAATGAGATAGGAAGATGAGGACAGGCTAATCATCAAGGAAACAAAGACTAAGCAAAGCATCTCAACGTTCTTTAAAGACTTAGAAACTTGTGTTACTTGTGCTCCTAACAGTTCAGTAATTTGTACATTGCCCTCATCCCTTTAACTTAGTTAAGCATTTGTGATGAGTATTCTGAGACCTCCCCTCATCCTTCAGTCATAACTTGCTATATTTATCTCTTCTGCTTTTTTTCTTTTGCTTTCTTTATCACTATAAAAGTAAGTATAATGACAAGTTTTGAAGAACTTAGACTTACATCTAAAACAATTGTACCTTCCTACTTTTAAAAAAAAAATATTTTCTTTAGCCACTCTCTTACCACTCAGCAAATATTCTAACAAATTTCTCAACACCCTCACACCAAATGACCACAGGTCCATTGCTCATTTCATTAAATGTCCATGATTTAGTAATTTTAAATATGATTTTATTTTATATTAAAAGTGAATAATGACACATCACAGAATTTCTGAGAAATCAAATAACACAAATGTTAAATGTCAAACTCTTACTATGTACTCAGGCACTGGACAAGAGCATCCTGATGCCAGATGATATCTATGATTTTAATATGGATTTAACAGTGAGCCTGAATTTACTTCCAAACAGAATTTACTTCCCAACAGAAGAAAGGGGGTGAGTATAGAAGGCACCAGAGCCTCATCATGCCATTGTACAATTCTTCCTAAAACCTGTGCACCCATGCACAGACAACAGTAAAGCTGAAGGGTTACAGATTCAGATGAATTGTTCTAATAAATAAGATGAGGCTGGAGAGATGGTTCTGCGGTTAAGAGTACTGACTCCTGTTGCAGAGGTCCTGAGTTCAATTTCCAGCAACTACACGGTGGCTCAAAACCATCTGTAATGGGATTTGTTACCATCTTTCTGTGTGTCTGAAGACAGCTAGAGTGTACTCATCATATATAAAAAATAAATAAAATAAAATAAATGATGAGGAACACATTTAACCACTAAATCAGACCACGGGGCAAAAAGAAAAGGAGGGCCTTTGTAAATCGTGGTCAAAAGGGACTTTGAGCTAAGGAAGATATCAATAACAACTGAGATGGCACTCAAACCTAGGACAACTGAAAAGGTTAAGGTTTTTTTGTTTTTCGAGGAGCCATACCTGAAACATTGATTAGTGATTTATTTTCTGGGAAAAATCAATGCAAACAAAAGGGATGGACTTACATATGTATATCACATGTACATATAAATGTTATACTACAAGTGAGATTAATGGGTAATAGAAATTTATTCAAGGGACCAGAGAGATTACTCAGTAGTTAAGAGCTCTTGTTATTCTTCCAGAGGACCTGGGTTCAATTCACAGCAGCCACATGGTGACTCATTCCTAGTTCCAGGAATGTGAATGATGTGTATACATACATGCACACAAAACAAAGGTCCAAATAATAATTAAAAATTATTCAGATACATGAAAATATTCTGATAGAACTATACTAAGTTATAGTATGATTTTTCAGAAACAAGGAGCTTTCAAAGAAACAGTTTAAAGCAGATAATTCTTGTTCATGGAAAATCTGGAAGAAAAATAGCCTGGGCAGAATAAGGAGAGAAGCAAATGTTCAAGGACAACCTTGCCTTATACACAGATGGGCTTTGTAGTTGATAAAGAGTCACCAAAGTTGCCTGGCAACTATATCAAAATGATATTTTTTTTTTACTTTTCTAATAACATAAGCAGAAGTGACCTTTTGAATCTTGCCTAAGTTCTTATATTCATAAAATTTGAAATATAAAGATACATAAATATGTATTTTATACACAAGTTTAATGTTCTGAATATCTTGGAAGCTAATTTGGAAAGGGGCTTGAGGTATTCTCTGATTCTTCTAGAGATTGCCCTGATCATGAAGAACAACTTCTCCATTTCCTTCAGCTCTAAAACCATACATATAAATAACACTGAGACAACTATATTTGGTAATATAACTGTGTATACACATACACATACACATACACATGCCCATGCACATGCATATACATATATGCATTCAATAGCAATGGAAAAGGATTCTGCACATCTGAAAGAGAAAAATGAGCTAGTAGAGAAGGGGAAGGACCCATGGCTCCAGCCACATATGTAGCAGAGGCTGGCCTTGTAGGACATCAATGGGAGGGGAGACCCTTGGTCCTGTGAAGGCTCAATGGCCCAGTGTAGTGGAATCCCAAAACAGAGAAGTGTGAGTGAGTGGGTTGATGAGCAGGGGAATGGGTGATAGGGAGGTTTTTTGGAGGGGAAACCAGGAAAGGGGATAACATTTGAAATGTAAATAAAGAAAATATCTAATTAGAAAAAGAAGAGTTCTTAGAAAGAAAGGAGGAGGAATAATGTAATTAAAATTTGTAGATATATGTATGTCTATATACGTCAAAAATAATTTTTAAAAAGGAGCAGGCTTGAAAGACATAAAGAAAGACCTATATTCTCAGATTTCTCATACTCTGGTCTACTGTCAAGTGAGCATAGGTGTCTATCATTGGAAGAATGGGCAAAGTATCTTCAACCATATGAAAACATTCATCAGAAAGTTCATCAAAATAAGAAAGTGTTTCATGAGGAAGCACGGCAAAGGCAGCCACTGCTATGCTTGGGAACTTCTAGAGTCAAAGGTGGAGGCACTGTCACTTTGCTGTGGACCCTCTTTTACTTTAGCATTCACTTCATTTCCTTGCAGGACACTTTTTTTGGCTCCTGATGTCCTTTGAAAATTGTGTTTTTAAGTTCTTAAAAGAATTCAGCAAAATAAGCAATCTGGGATAGAAATTTTTCTTTATGAAAAGCACATGCCTCAACTATAGCATACTCCAAATTGTGCACAATGATGTGTTAATTACAGAGCACCCCAGGTTTTCTTAAGTACAGGCTTTTAATGAAAGAAACATAGTCATAAGACTAACTGCAGCTGTTGAGGAAAAATAAAAATAAAGTTGAAATGATAGGGTGGACTAGAAAAGAGTGAGGCAAATAAATCTGCTTGCAATGGAATTTTTGGACTTATGCCAAAAAAGTCATAGGGAGAAGGCACTTGCTGGAGTGGTCTCCTGGTTAGAGGATAATGAATGGGAATGTGCCTCATCAATGACACACTATCCTCAGCATCAGTAGCACATCACTGAAGTCAAATTCCTGTATAACTTAAGCATGGAATCTGAATCAAGAAAAACCTCCTGTTTGAAAGAGATTCTCAGAATACTGAGATGTTTTCACAATCAAGAAGGATGTCCTTTCTTAAGTGTGCTCCAGGAGAGATGCCGAAAAGAACATAAAAATATATATGTATGCATATGCCTTTACACAGGTGGGCATGAAAATATATGTAGAAGTTGCAAGAAAGATTAAATATGTTAAATTAGTCCAGCTATTTTGTAAAGCAGGAGAGAAATACTTAAAGAAAGTGAAAGAAGTGCTGTATAATACAGACATAACACTGGAAGGTATACATCAGAAGAAAAGAAAGCCAGCATCCAAAAGCAATACCTGTCTGTTCTGTCTTGTCAGAGCAATATGTGCAATAAATAAAATACGCAATTAGCCTAGGGGGGGGTCCATCAGTGGATGCCCTTGTATTTCTGTGGCTGTGTGATAAAACACTGACCAAAACCAAATTATAGGAGGGAAGCATACATTTCATCTCACAGCTTCACAGTTGGCTGAAGCTTCATAAGTCAATTAATGATCAGAATAATCCCAGTCATTTCCACAAGCCAGTCTGATGGAGGCATCCTTTTGAATAGGCTCCTCCTTCCCAGATGACTCTAGTTTATTAACGAAACCTAACCAGAACAGTGAATTAATATGTAAGGAAAGTGTCTTATAGATACACAATACAGTGTTGTTCAGCTACAAAGAGAGAAATGAAGTGAAGAAAAAAGATTGTGAGGTCATGCTAAGAGAAGTAAGCCAAAGTGAAACAAGTGCGCCATATTTTCAGTCACATGTAGAAATTAGTTGTTTAAACAAGAGCTGCACAGAAAATAAAGTATGTACTGGGACTTAAATTGAGAAGAGTGAGGAACTTAACGGGAGAGTGAAGAAGAAAGTGAGCATCACCAGTGACAAAAACGCATGTCTGAAAAGTCACAGCAAACCCATTATTTTGTTCAACTGATATAAGTTAATAAAAATCGTATAAATTTTTAACCTTATACTAGAATTCAGAGAATAAGCCATGAAGATCCTCACTCCCTTTTCTCCCAATATGGTTAGGGAAAATGGTCAGAAAGGCAAATCAGGTCTTATGTAGCCATTGAAGTGCTATAGAGACATTGAGTCTGACTCCACTGCTCCTACCTTGTCCATTAAACCAAGCAGTGAAATTTTCATTTGAGAAATAAATTCTGTAATGAAATCATGATTTCAACATGTTCTGTACTAATAATTCACTTCAGCAAAATGACAGAACGATAATATGCTCCTGTTTCTTAATGGTTGTTAAATGAGGATGTCTAAACCAAAAACCTCCCTAATCATTTAAAGGTTAGTAAATATTAGAGATTTAAAGATTGGATTATTACATGATAATGCTTCTTCAAACTGAGAGTGCACATTGAATCCAGGAGATGGCTTGTGATCAGAGCTGGTTTCTTTAACTCTCTCTGTTCTTCCTCCAAGTTAACATGGCTAGGAAACTAGCACAGGTACGCATCTACTGGAACTGGTCTGTAAGCATAAACTGAAACAGATCCAGCTAAACAAACATAAGGCATAGACAGGGGAAATTATCTCTAGATTCCACCCATTCCAAAGTTATTGTAATAAAGAGAGATTGTAGGAAAAAGATAATCATTCTTTTTTGAGTTTATTAGCCACTAGGGGATTTCCCATTCTCAAGATGCTCTCATATATGTGCATAAATGGACAACTGTAGAGAGTCATATTGAAGTGCTTTATCACATGGCAGCTATCATTCAGCTCCAGACCCCAGTGAGCTACACCTCACCCTGCCCCCCACCTGACTGAGCTGGCAGAGCTCCGGAAGCAAGCCTTTTGTCACACCTCAGTTTCCCGAAGAGCAACAGACCCTATGGGGTCAACATCCTCAAGGAATAATGGAGCCGAGGCCCTGCTGAGAAGCACTGAGAAGACTCTGCAACCCTGGGAGGGAGGGTCACGCCCACAGCACATATATTGCCGGACTTATTCCCCAAGTAAAGAGAGATTCTGTACAGCCATGCACTAATGTCTCTGTGTGTTCTCTTTCTCTCGACCCCCATCGTTTCACTTCCCAGCTCTTCGTCCATGGAAAACCCGCTCGTGTGAAACTCCCGGGAAGCTTCAGACAACCCTAACTGGCTTTAGCAGATTATCAAAATTTTCAAAAAGAAGACATGAAATTTGGAAGGGGAAGTGTTGAAGGAACCTGGAAGGGATTGATGAGAAGTGAGCATGAAGATATTTGACAGTATAAGTATATAAAATTCTCAAAGAACAAAAAGTAATTGTTAAAATGGCAGATACTTTCTGGACAGGGTGGCCCAAACCTTAAATTCCAGCACTCAGGAGGCAAAGGCAAGGAGATTTCTGTGAGGTCCAGGTTAGCCTTGACTATGTAGTGATTCTGATTCTACTCGAAACTATACAGACCCCTGGTCCTGGAAAGACTGGATGTAGGGGAACGCCAGGACAGAGTAACGAGAGGGGGTTGAATGGAGAAAAGGGGGAGGGAAGGGGGCTTATGGGACTTTCGGGGAGGGAGGAAACGGGAAAGGGGAAATGATTTGGAATGTAAATTAAAAAATAAAATAAAATAAGTAATAATAAAAAAAAGACCCTGTCTCAAAATAAGTACATAAATACATCTTCAAAATTAACAACAATTGTAATTTAAATCTTGGATTTAGAATGGCCTCATTTTCTTGTAATGGATAACATTTGAAATGAAAATAGAGTAGCCAATAGAAAAATAAAAAAATAAATTAAAAAATCTTGAAATCCTAGAAGATTTAAAATTAGAGTGTAGCAGATGGAAAAGAATCTTAAAATTTTTAATATTATTAAATACATTATTTTATGTATATGAGTATGTTGCCTACATATATATGTGTATTTGTGTGTGTTTGTGTGTGTGCATTGTAAACTATCATGTGGGTGATGTGAAGCTTAGGTCTGATGGAAGAGCAGCCTATGCTATCAAGTATTTAGATATCTCTCTAGTTCCTTTGAAAGGCCCTCAAAGCGAGAAGAACCCCCATGCTCAAAACACTCATGAGAAACGGTCTTGATGCAACAGCAAGAGGATTTTAATACCAAGCACTCTGGGGTGCACAGTCGTACGCCACGCAGGGGTAGAGGACTGTGGACCCCGAGTGCAGAATTGGGGCAGCTTTTATAGGGTTACAACAAAGCCTGCGCCTTGCAAGCCAATCATTTCATAGCATCCAGAGCCGGCGCGGTGAGGGCCAATCGATTTGTACCATTCTATAGTTTCTAGGCCAATCATTGTAAAACATCTAAGCCCACGTTTTGTGAACCAAGCAGTTTCCTATAGTCTCAGAGGTTCACATTTGAGTAGGGGTAACAAATTACAGTTTAGATAGGACCGGAGGTTTCAGCGTGTTATCTTACCTCTATGGCGCCAGCAATTTAAGATAAGCGGTTTCAGCGTGTTATATTCCCTTTATGGCGCCAGTAATTTACAGAAGCCAGATAAGCGGTTAGTCAACTCATTTCCTGTTATCTTCCTAGGCCAGGATCACGTGTTCAAAGGCCTGTCTTACGCCCTTTCACCTAGTTCTATACAGAAAGCAGTCTCTGGAATAGCAAGAAGTGTGACCTTTTACCCACTCCACTGGCAGAGAGAAGAGACTGGAATTTGAGGTATTTATGGCTACTTAGGAGTGAGAAGGTATTCCTAAACTTCTGACTTATTGGGGCCATTGGAGGGCTAGGCTGCATTTTCTGTCCCTTCACCTTCAACTTTTTTTTTTTTTATAGCATGCACACTTAACTCTGCTGAGATTGAGTAGTTCATTCAATCATGCGTGATTTTTAACAATTTCTTTCTTTCCTAAAACACAGTCTGGCTATTTGTGTTCTACTTGGCCTGAAACTTGTTATGCCACTCTGACTGGCTTCAAAGTCTTCATCCTCCTGAGTCAGCTCTTAGTGCTCAGATGCAGCTACAGACTATCATATCTGCTTATTACTGGTGCATTTCATTCTTCTTGGTTATAGCCTAAACAGGGTTTATAGGGGAAAATCTGAAAACAATGAACAGTGACTAAGAGGAAGAAAGAGGCTCTAATTTTGTAGTTTCTTACTTTCTAATGATAATCAACATGACATCCAAATGGTAGAAACTAATACTAGCATCTTTAAAAAAAAAAGGAATACCTATAAGTTATTATCTTTTAGCTACTTATGAGTAGATATTGTAAAAATGGAACTGATGATATCCATATATAGAGCTTTTGAGGAATATTTTATGAATCAAAACAATACTTTCCACAAACCTACAGATACCATCTGTTTTCACAGGTTCTTCAGGTTTTTTGTTTATTTGTTTGTTTACATAGTTTTGTACCCCATCTGAGAATTCTAGCACCCAGGAGGCTGAGGAGATAGAATTCAAATTTCAAGGACAATCTGAGTGACTCATCTATACCTTGTCTCAAAAGGAAAAATAAAACGATAGTTGAGAATAGAGATCAATGATAGAGTATGTGTTTAATCATGTTTCAGGCCAGGTTCATTACTAGTAACAAACAAACAAGCATACACACACACATGCATGCACGCACACACACACACACACACACACACACAAACACACAAACTTACAGAGAGAGAGAGAGAGAGAGAGAGAGAGAGAGATGGGGGGGAGAGGGAGAGGAAGATGGAGAGAGAGACCGTGTATCTAAACTTTTGATCAGTAAATTAACTCTCACTATTTTGATGTTATTTCTAGAATAGAATATTAACATTAAATTAAACTTTTCTTCTACCTTCATTATCCTTTTCCCTCTGTAAAACTACCACTCCTCCCTTTCTTCCTTCACACCAAAAGGATGTTCTTCTTAGATGTAATACATACACACACACACACACATACACACACAAACACACACATACATATATTACATAATTTAAATAATTTTATAAACATATTATAAATACATATATATTTATATAGTTAAGTATTTAAACATATTAATCTAAATATTTATGTAGAAGTTAATAGATTGTATAATATGTAATATACAATATAAGAATAATTGGTGATTTTAGCAACAGTCATATGCAGTTATCAGATTGACGCAAATGGAAAAGACACTCAAATTAAATATGAATTTTAGAAAGAATGGTCAAAATATTTTAATTTAACTGGGGTACTATGCAATATGTGGGCATACTTAAATTATGTATTTATTTTAAACTACATCCTAAATTGATAGTGATCAATTTAACTAGTTTTATTATCTATGAGTCATTTGAGAAAACTCTCAAAACAATTCATGTCATTTTTGTTTCTAATATCTAATAATCAATAAAGAAATAGTGTTTATAGGTACTATGTCTATGAACCAATATTTTGAACTCTGGTCTTTACCTTCTCTTTTACTACTTCTTAAAATTTGGAAGAACCATTTATATGTTGTTCCAAATTTCTCATATTTAAAATGACAATCATAATATTGATATCACCCAGCAACTGTAAAATATAAACACATTAGTAAGTGAGAAGCTACATGTTAAAACTCCCAATATACCTCTGAGTTTTGGAGAAATACAGAGAGAGATTGATTTCCTTGGGGAATAAGAGAAAAACACCCCAACACAAGAAAATTCTAGCAAAAAAATAACTCCTTATTTGGTTATGAAAATTAAGCATATTTTCTCATAGGAAAATACATTAAATTCCAAAAATTTGCCAAATTTTCCCAATAAAGCAACCCACCATGGAAGTGTACACGTGTGAATGTGAACACATTTGTGTTTGTGTGTGTGTGTGTGTGCGCGCGCACGGACACGCACACACACGCGTGCGCATGTGCTGCCAAGTTCTTACCCAAATAGTACATTTAGAAAATAGTCTATCTCTTCACATCTGTAGAAATAATAAAAAGATGAGCGCTGGAGACACATTTCGGTTTTAAATCCGGGGAGAATTGTTTCATACACTCTCACAAAAGGACCTGAGAGAAGGAGACTGTCTCTTCAGTAATTAAAGCTCCAGTCACATGGGGGAATTTGATGGCTGCCCTCCCTTGGGAATCTCTCACTTCAGGGAATCTTAAGCTGTGCTTCGTGAGGCCTTTGCTCCATAGATTGTAGGGGTGACTACAGCATTGACAGGCTTTCCTGTTTTCATCAGATATACATGTGCCTTTCATTTATTCTCATGTGCAACCAAGTTGCTTTTTTTCTGTCGATGTGGTGATGTTTTAAATGTTTCAGAATAAGGATCCAGGTGCTTCATAAAAACAGAAAATTGTAGAAAGAAAACCATTGCTATTTTCATGTCCACAGCCTCATGTCAATCTTACATATTAATCCTTCGGTCTAGAGAACAATAAGAAGTATTTAACCTCAGAAATGGCAATTGCTTGACACACGTTACAAAGGTCTCTGACTGGAAACTCTGAGATGAGGTGGCAGGGTCAGACTGTGAGGCAAACATAGCAAAAAAATCTGAGATTGGCAGACTGGGAAAAATCAAAACTAAAATGAAGACTAGTGTAGTATGACCAGGAGCCTGAGCTGGGAGGGATTATTTTCATTGTTGAGGTTAAGGATATAGTAGAGGAACTTCTAAAATTTGGATTTTGCAAGGTAGCCAAAATATGTACGAGTAGGCAGGCTAAGCACATTGCAAAACACAGATATTTATTTTCTCATCCATTTTAGTGAGAGGGAAATGTGGAAGGGTTACGATTCCAGCTAAATTAGGACAAGAATCTATGGAATGGCCCAGGAAGACACCCAAAGTCTTATTAAATTCAGAATATCCGAAATGAGGCTCTAAGTATTATAGTATTAAATAATGATTTCTTAGTTCTCAACACAGACTAGCCCCCAAAAAAACCCACAACTCAAAAATAAATTAGTTATTAAAATGTTTTCTGGTATGGTTTAAATTCTTAACATTTTGCACAACCTCTGCCTCATCTCTATATTGAGTTAGTATTGTAATTTTTAAAGCTAATAGACTTACAGCTACATGCTCAGGATCTTATTTTTGCAGTGCAGACATTTTTGAACATTGCCAACGTTTCATTGATGTCACTGGATGTTTTCAGATCTTTCAAACTTTGTAATTAAGACTGATTCATGAATGGAAAGTAAAGTAAACATTTGCTGAAGAAACCATGAAGGGGACACATTACAGACAAAACTGTGTGGCAGCTAAAGTTATTTTTCATATGTGATATAATCTACTGTAATCAAGTAATCTTGCTCTGCAATTCTCAAATTGACTGTGGATGATATGTATATGTACTTGACCTTAATATGTGTGCAGCTGGCTACTTTATAAAATAGCAAGCTTACATTTGAAAGGAAGTATTCAGACATTAATATGAAACCATTCCAAGTAACAACTGATAAGAATATGAAAAATATGAAACAAATATGTTACTTTCTTACAGACACACCTTGTATCGATTTGTGATACAACATGCTAAATCATGCCCTATCACCATCTTGACTTCAAATCCTTTTGGTGGCTTTATACTTTCTGCCCTAAGTTTCATTTTCATCAACTCATTGGCTACATGGCCTTTAAATATTTAAAAAAAAAATTGGTACACTAAAATCTCCAACTATAAATATTATTTTGTGTAACTAAACCCTGGGTAGGGAAGAAAAATTCAACTCTCCAGACCATGAGCCCTGTAATTAGTTATCCAATGCAAAGTGGTTATCCTTTGAAATCATATACATAAGTTACATTTACATTATATTTATGCATATATACATATATATAAGTAGTAATAATAATCTAAATGTCATCAACTTGAGAGGGACAGTAGGGGAAATGCAAAGAGTCTATCTGACAGAGGACAAGAAATGGGGGACATGGTTTTATTACCTTTCAATTAAATAACTAAAAAATATGTTGAAAGTTGCCAAAGGACTACAGAGAACAGGCTTGTAGCTAATTCTCCACCAATAGCAACAGCTAAATTTCAAGAAATTTACAGGCTACCAACGCCATAGTTCCTCTGATGACCAAACAAAGTAAATGCAAAGCTAAATCCAATCAGCTGGCTCTCAAAGTCATAGTCTTCTGTCTATAATGTCTACTTGATTGCTGCACAGAGTCCCTTTTGAAGTAACTATCTTTTCCACTGGTCTTACTGATTCCTGACTGTTTTATTCAAGGAAATTCAGTTAAATATAATTACTATATTTTTTGATGCAGAAATTAAATAATGAAATTATCCCCTAGACTTTAGTTCTCAGAGAGTAAACAAGTTGCACAGCAACTTAGTTATAATGTCTGGTCAATTATGAAGAATGTTTATATAATAAAAATTACCTTTCATTAACATTGTGAACTTCATATATCACATGCAACAAGGCTCTGGACGTAGTTCTTAATCATTTCTAATAAAATGGACTAGTAGAAGTTTCTGTTTGTTATGGAACATGCTATATAGCATAGGATAAGCTTTGATTTTTGATACTCTTGCATCCCTTTATAAAACCTCGTGTTGCAGGCATACACCACCATGATTGGTTTATGTAATGCTGGTTTTCAATCACAGAGCTTTACTGATGTTAGGCAAACACTCTACCAAATGAGCAACTATCCTAGCCAAGCTTGTATTTACATTTTTGAGAAGTTCGTATATAAGTTCCACTCTTTAAACAAATAAAATATAAGAAATTTGTAACCTGCACATGTTATTGAAGTGGTGGAGGGCACATTACATGTGTACCAGAGTGTGTTGCTCAAAACTTAGTTTTATCGTGTTATATTTGAATTGACATGTATACAAATGAATGAAACCCATCTTAATATTGTCAAGTCAGTGGGAATTAGATTTGAAGATTGAGATTTGGAAAACATCTCACAAAGTATTTGCAAGAATATGTAAGTTTAGATTCCTAGAACCCATGTAAAAGCTGGGTAGATATGCTTGTGCCACCAGCAATGTTAGCAAGGACAGGTGATAGTAGGCAATGTCTGGCCCTAAAATCCGGCTGAAATGGTTTTCTCCAGGCACTTAAGTGGTTACAGCTCAGAAAATAAGGCAAAGTGTAATATAGGAGGATACTGCATGACACCAGCATGTTCTACTGGTACATGTATGGACAAGCAAACCTGCACACAAACATAAACAGATTCAACACACAAATACACAGAAAAAACTAGTATTGAAGATGTAAGTATATTATAAATTACATATTTAAGTTTTTTTATTATCTTAAAACTATTATCTTATTTATTAAACATCCACTAAAATAATAAATCATGGATTTACTTATCACAAGAGTTCAATATATTAGAATAATTTTAGATTATAAAAGATCTTAACTTTCATTATTTTTTAAAAGAAGATACAATAAGTGCATTTTACCATTTCCTTAGATTGTGATATCAATAATAAATCTACTTTACTTACACGATGTTATATACAAAATAAACAAACAAACAAAAACCCCATAACATTTGCAATAGGGAACGGATAGTATTTATAACCTCAGTTATATTCAAATTGCCTTCATTATAATTTTATTCTCAATTATTCTATATTAGATTGTGTTTAAAAATTTAAGCCAAAGTCTCTTCATTTTGGAGAAGGCAGGACACCGACCATTTTTGAATAATAACATGAATGCTTAGATACTTTGGTGTTCTTTAGAAAAAAATTGCCACGCACTTTGATAAATGTTCTCTTAGTTTGAAAATAGCTATTGTCTTAAAGGATTTGATCTTTTTGGATCTCATTTCTACATAAAATGTTTGCATTTCTGGTAGTTTGCATTCAAGGTAGAAATAAATGACTGAAAAGTTTCCCCTTTTATTGAGTATATAGATTCATTTCTTGTACAAAATATTCTGGTGACAGTTTCCCCTCCCTCTACCCTGTTCCTCCCCACATCCCCTCACATTTGGATGCACTCCCTCCTCATTATCAGTAGAAAACAGCCTTCTAAGAGATAAAAAAAAATTCTACAAAATTGTAGAGAGCCACATTGCCTGGCAGGAACTTGACACAGACCAAGGTGAAGCCCATTGTTCTCCAAGGACCTGCAGTTTTCTGAGAGGCATTAGCCACCTGACACCTGATGTCAGTCACCTGCAGAGCAAGCAAGCAGGTTCTGCAAGAGTCTCCAGCCTTTGAGGGAAGGGTCCCTCCCCCCCATCGCCATCTATATATATTTGGAGACCCCCCATTAAACTTTGAGCCTCTATCAGGAATTTGTCTGGCTTCATTTCCTCTCACCACCCCTTTTCTAACCTCAGCTTTCCTGCTAGGTAACCCGGTAATGTGTTCAAAGTAACTGCGGGCAGTTACACAAAATAAAATATAATAAAGCAAAACCAAAGCCATTATATCAATGTTGGACAAGGCAATCCAATGGAGGGAAAAGAGCCACCCGAGAGGCACAAGAATTAGCACCAACTACTCACACACTGAAGAGTCCCATAAAAACCATTAAACTGAAAGTCATAAAATATATCAAGAGAACTTGATGCAGACCCATGCAGGCAATGTGCTTGCTGTTTCAGTCACTATGAGTTCTTTTACAGGTTTTGCTCATTTGATTACAATTCCTTGTTCTCCATGGTCCTCCATCCCCATTGGCTCTTACCCTGTTTCCATCTTTTTCCAAGGATTCCCTGAGCACTAAGAGGAGGAATTTGATGGAGTCACCCATTTACAGGTGTCATTCTGTTCGTCTCTCTATGTGTCTCTGTCTCTCTCTGTTTTTCTGTCTCTCTGCATGCCTCTGTCTCTCTCTGTCTCTGTCTCTGTCTCTCTGTCTCTGTCTCTGTCTCTCTCTCTCTCTCTCTCTCTCTCTCTCTGTGTGTGTGTGTGTGTGTGTCCGCGCGCGCGTGCATAAAGTCTGTAAGTCTCTATTTGTTCCCATCTTCTGCAGGAGGAAGTTTCTCAGATGGTTTTCTGAATAAAGCACTAATTTGTTAGTATAGAAAGTATCATTGGGAGCCATTTTATCACTACTCTTTTTCTTCTTTTTTTAGTACAATTAGTATTTGATTATTTTCTCTAGGTCTCTGGGCTATGTAATGAATCGCTGTTTCTTTGTTACCCAGGCTGTGTCAGGTACAGGTTCCATCTCACACCCTCCTTAATTAAAACCAGGCATTGGTTGCTTACTCCTACAAGCTTAATTCTACCATTGCCCTAGCATATTTTGCATGCAGCGCATTATTGGGTACACAAAATTCTATAACTCTGTTATTGTTTAGGTATGAATAAAGTAAATATTTATAGTATTTCATATTAAGCTCCTAAAATATTTAAAATACTTCACATATCTTTTACATTTCTGATAGGGTATGGGTGTTTATACCTGGAGATCAAAGCCAGAGTTTCCGCTTCCTAAACAAATTCTGTATGATCGTGTCTTCTACATAATTCTATTAAGTTTCTAAAGTTCATCTTTAATTAAAACACTTTAAGAAAAGTCTAAAAGTTTTAAATTCTAAGGAACAATTTGTAGAAGTTCGAATGTGAGAATGTCTACTCAAAGACTCAGATACTGAACTACATGGATCCTATTAACAGGACTCTTCGGAGAGGATTAGGAGGAATGGCCTTGCTAGAAGTTTGTCATTAGGAACTGGCTTTGAAATTTCAAAATCTCTGCACAATACACAGTACAATCTTTGCTTTCTGCTTGAAACTGGAGATGTACACTGTCTTTATCAATTTGAAAATATTTTCAAATTGTAATTACTCCTGGTACTTATTTTTACAATTACTTATAAAATAGACAAAATTAATTTATTTGATTCTCAAGGTTAACTTTGGGTTAACCTTCTTTTGCAAACCGAGTAACTCAATTATATGGGGTCTTTGTAATTTAGTCTTAACTTGAAGTATTTGCAACCAGAAATGTACTTTGTAAAATAGGTAAATAAAAATGTTACAAAATACATTGTAATTTAGAGCTTATTGAGAATGATTTTTTTGCACAAAGTAAAGGAAATTTTAAATGAATAAATGCAAATATAATATGAGTGTTACATTTGAGAAATGTGAAAAAAAGAAATATTAGGATGAAAAATAAATGATAAAAGGATTTAGCAGTTAGAAATCAAGGTCTTTAGTGGCAGTTAAGACCTCGAGAGTGTAAATGAAACAATAAAACAATTGCTACTGCAGGTCTTTTTCTATGAACCCAAACAAGTTGTCAAAGGAGCAATGGAGAAATAAAATCAGAAGCGACAAATTGAGAACACTGGATGCCTTCCACCTACACATGTCAGTGATTTCATTAAAAGCTAGTCAGCTAAATAAATGCTTTAAATAAAAGATAAAGATTGTTACACTGGGAACATGACGAAGGGTCTATTTATTTTCTATAAGAGATGCATTTTGGATTGAACAACTCAGATGAACTCCAAGTAAAGGATGGGAAAGAAACCATGTAAAGAATAAGATTTAAAAATGTATAACTGGCATGAATACATTCATAAAAGACAAAGTAGATTTCACAACTAAAATACTGAAAGAGAAAACGTGCCAAATTACATAATCATACAAGGAGCAATTTATCAAAGGCAAGACAATTCAAAATACATTTTTACCTAATAAAAGGTTATCAAATTTCACCAGGCTGTCAGTAATAAAGAGGAAATAGATAAATCCTCTGAAATAGTTGCATGCTTTAACTCTAGCTTTAATAATTAGTATAACTAGTTGAAAAATAAATATACAAAATAAATAAATAATGTTTCCAAACTAGTTGGCCTACTTGGCATGTTCAAGGAATCCCCATCAAAATCCCAGAGTAACCATGCTTCTCATGTGCCTACTGAATTATCTTCCAGATAGCCATGTGCTTGCCAGATAAAAAAATTTCAGTAAATTTCAAATTTTTGATTTATCCACCAAAAATCAGTACTATTTAAATTTCTACAGAATCCTCCGATATTTGTAAGACAAAGTTTCTAAATGACCTATGAGAGAATGAAGCAAGTAATCACAGTAAAAGTATGAAAACATGTTGAAACAGCTATGACTGGAAAGAGAGGTCTATAAAAGTCTTGAGCCAAAGCTGTAGAATGCTTATAAGAAGTTATAGCTATAAATGATACTAGAGGAAAAGGCAAGTTTATATACTATGATCTATATTTTAACTTAAGATAAAAGAATATAAAAATGTACTCTCCAAATGGGAAAATTGGAGCCCAGGAGATTAAAAGACAATGGAGAAAGTTTACAAAATTTTACATAGGAAATAGGTGAATAAAATCGATAAGAAAAATAAGATATCCATACAGATATTGGAAACAATAGAAAACATTATTGTATTAAAATTTGAAAATCAATTCCATCTTAACAAAATTATCCACAAAGAATTGGGAAGCAAGAAATAGTAACAAAATGAACACTTTGATCATCTAAGGAAGCCAGCACAATTTCATACAAATTGAATGGTGGAAATGTTAAGAAACAGAAATAGCACCAGTCAATATCCCTTAGGCTCAAGATATAAAAATATCAAATACAACATTATCAATTCAATTTGTTTAAGTTTTTAAATGTGTGTGTACATGTTATGTTTGTGTGAGAGTGTGAGAATGAGTGTGGGGTGTCTGGTGAGGACACAAGAAGGTACCAGATACTCTGTTGGTAGAGTGACAGGTTGTTTGAGCTATCAAAGATGCAATGGCTTCCAAACTCTGGTCCTTTGGAAAAGGAGTAAGTGCTCTTAACCATCGTGCAATCTAGTCATGCCCACACTTTAATTCTTAAATTAGTAAGCATCCAATAAACACACACACACACACACACACACACACACACACACACACACACACACACACCATATTGCAAGTGTGCCAGCAGATAAATATTTGTTGTGCATATTTTTATGACTTTTGTTAAAGCTCTATAATCTATAATTAATCTCTTCTGAAATGTTTGTATATAAATTATATATCATGTCATATACACTTTCACACACATATGCATACACACACATGCACACACCACTAGCAAGAGGTGTGGGAATAATATAATCTAGACTTGTACTATGGTAAACTTGTCATGACAAACTTAGTTCAAACTTCAGTTTATCTATAACTCAGACTGGTCTGTGTCTTTTCTACATTCACCTAGAGTGCCTCAAAGTCAAAGACTACTAGCAAATATAAGTTGAGGAAATAAAACTATCCATAGAACATCTAATAATGTGCTTAAGCATTTGAAACCCACAAAACCCTGTTTTTATTTAGTAAAGACAGATTCAGAATTAACTTGCAGTTACTAAGTCTGTATGACCACAGATATGTGTTCTCATGGACGTTAAAGGATAGTAGTGTCACATTTAAATTTTGATTTATTTTTCTGGGAGTACATCTTGTACCATGGTAGTAGTTACTAGGAAGGTGGGTTTTTTCCAAAGAGAGGGAATATGCATCTTCCATGCAGCTAGATGTTTTTCTTATTATTTTGTGGAGGACAGTTTGGTTTGTAAAAATCAAGCAGTTTCAGCTTTCCTAAAGCACATTATAAAATCTGTTTGGCTGTTCTTGGAATGGATAGTTCTTTCTTCCCTATTTATTTTTTTACAACAATGTAAGTATATCTAAAGGTACATTTTTCTGACATTTATGTTTTTTATATTTAGCACACTGTAAATAATTAACTCTTTCTGCCAAAGAGTAGTGCACTATTAATAATATTTATTTTTTTATTTATTTTCTAAGTTTTTTATTTATATTCCAAATCATTTCCCCTTTCCCATTTCCTCCCTCCCCGAAAGTCCCATAAGCCCCCTTCCCTCCCTCTTTTCCCTGTTCAACCCCCTCTCTCTTCTCTGTCCTGGCATTCCCCTACATCCAGTCTTTCCAGGACCGGGGTCTCTCCTCCCATCTTCTTGGAAATCTTATTTATTTATTACATTGTACATGGTTATTTTAAGATTGTTTCACTAATGTGATCTGACAAATACAGTAATATCATTTTAGTCCCCTCAATAGATGTCAAACATTTACATTAAGGAATAATTTTAAAGATGTTTTAAAGTATCCAGTTTTTGCAATAGTAACTAGTTTTATTGACAATGAGTTATTTCTTTCCTCTGTCAAAGACATTGGGCTTTTTCATTTTAAGTACCAATGTATTTAGTTATCAAACACTATATCATCCATACTTATATAGCATTTAAGTTTCTAATTTGGGTGATGTCAAAGTCATCTCCAAAGGCTCTGTGAATTCTTCACCATAATTTACATTACTGGCAATCCTTCTCTTTAATCCATATATTTAATATTTCTTATTTTGCTTACGTATTCATTGATAATGGGGTAATTGAATTAAGGTATTCAAACAATCAAATGATATTCCATGCTTATTTAACCCAGCAAAACTGTTTCTAGCATCCCTAGCAGCTAACAACAACTAGTTGTGTTGTTTTGTACATGTGTCCCCAAATTCCAAGTACAGTTACTTTATATTAAACATACTCCAAACCTAACCCCTCATTGCTTTCTGTCTCCACCACTGCCTTCTGATCTAGGAAAGAAACACATGAGGAAAATTACCCTTGGTTCTGAATTCTCTTTGCTGAACAAAGTTAGAATATGAAGAACTCAGAAGAATTCTGAAAAGTTGGAGACCTTTTTTCTTTAAATGCCATCCAATCAAAAATTAAAAATTAAAAATAATAACTGCTACTTAATGGATTTATTATAAAAACTACTTGGGATGATTTCTGTACAGCATTGCCCATAGCCTAACAATATGATCCCAAATAAAATATTGCATATTTTCTTTTCTCAGTGTTTCACAGTTAAAATTTTACATGCATTTTATCACCATCTTATGTGACCTAGGAAAGAAATTCTTTAAAATCATATATATAAGGAGTTGTTTTACTTTAAAGAAACTTTTCACTTCATGAGTATGAAAAGATAAAATGTGTACTTTTCAAAGTCCTTCTTCCCTTTTTTTATATCATAAGGAAAATCTGTCTAATCCTAGAATGAGTCTGCGTTCACCTATCATTTTATGCACACACAGCATGAGATAGCAGTCTTTTACACAGCACAAGGTCACTAAGAGAATACTCATTTCTGGATGTCTATATGGACCTTTAGATTTTTTATAAGGTAACTTTTGGAAAGGTAAGACCCTAATGAAGAAAGCATTAGTGCACATGTTAAAAGTGTGAGATGTAAATACATAAAACTCCCAATAAAAATATTGTCTCAAAAAGAGAATCTAAAGGAAATGAGAACTGAATCTGTGGTGTGGAAATGTTCTCTTTTCAACACAAAATTGGAAGTTCCTCAAAACATCAATACTCAAGACAGCTTGGACTATAACCTGACTGACATCAATACCATCATTACAAGACTGAAAGTACCAGGGAGATGCCTGATTATCTAAATTTGTATTATTGAGGTGAGATTATTACAATGTTTTCAAAGAAACACTAAAAAATGATTGCAGTTTCAAAGGCATACATTTGAAGAGTACATGTCAATCTAGAGATAATTTTCCTGTTTATTTAATAGTAGGCATCAACGTATCACCAATGATGAAAGCACACACTCTGTAATTTTTATTCAAAGTTATCTCCACTTCATTCCTACAAAATACTATTTGTAATGTGTCATTTACTCCAACTATTATCTTTTCCTATGTAATTACAAAATATCTTTTATATTAGTTCAAGTATTAATTCCTGTATGTTTTCATTGCCTTTTGAGTAGGAGTGTATATTACCATACACTTCATACGATATGGAGAACAGACAGCCTCCCAAAACATTGAAACTGTAGTTCCTTCTTCAGATATTCTGAGTGGGAGTACTAACTCCTCTTAGTCAGTGTTCTTGGTTCTGTCCAATTCAAGAATGTTTTGACTGAAATATCAGCTTTATATCTGCATTGGGTCTATTCCTTGTATTTTTGGAAATCAGATAGGTACAAAACAGGAACATAATGAAATCATTTATTTGCCCATGCATTATGGTCAATTATTTTAGAAAAATCAAAGAGATAATCATGCAAAAAAAAATGACATCTCTTTAATTCATTCCTGCCCACTTTTGTAAAAATAACAGTAAGTCATAACAGACTTACACCACATTACCTTCAAATACATTTGAAAGAACAAAATATTGTTGAGAGAACAAATGTGTATGCTTCTATCTCTGGAAAATTATTCTTAAAATAAGAGTGACTTCTAATTATTGTGTGATAAACACTTATTTTTATTTTTAATTGTTTTTATGTATTTATTGTGCTGGATTCTCCCAAAGACTACAAATTTTAGCTATACACATAACAGTCAGATATATCATCCAAATTATTTTATAATTAAAGGCAGACACCATATAAAGACACAGTAATAGTGGAAAGTAAGGGAGACATGGACATCTTTTTACTTCCTTTCTTCTAGTTGTTTCAGTAATACTTGATTGGTATCAGGACTTAAAATTCAGGTACTTTATTTTCAAAGTTCCAAGTACACTATGATGGAAGCACTATTAATTTAATTTTCAAATGAGATGAGCTGGATTTTCCCTTGTCAGAGATCTCCCAATTTCTAAAACTCAGCTTTAACTCTCCAAAACCAATGTTAATATTCACTATTTAATTTTCCCTGAATATCACTGATTACTAAATTAAAACTACACATGCACACCCATCTATTTTATTTTCTATGTTTTCTTGCTTAAAATTTTGGATGAAATTTATGTCATAGACCACGAAATTTCAGATATTCTGCTTGAATCATATTGCCACTGAAAACCATATTCATATTACATTAGGTTTATAGAATAGTGTTCCTTAACAAGTATTTTATCTGCTATGATTTGTACCTGTTACTTAACAAAGATGTCATTGGTGTATTTTTGTGTATCTTTGTTAGCACTTAGTCCTGTAGCAAATGTAATATTTAACTTCTAATTAGTGATACTATGCTCTGTATTATTTAGTATTCATATATCAATGCTGAGAATATAGAGTCTTTTGCTGATAACTTTTCATTATTCCCATCTGTCTACTTCTTGTACCTGTGATTGAAATTCTCTTTCACTAAAGTCCATAAATCTAGATCCTCATGCAAGTGATACTATGCAAGATTTTTCTTTTGTCATCTGCCACAACTTTTGTAACATATCCATATCAAAGGTCACATACAGTAGTTAGTTGCAGGATATTTGATCTTTCGAGTTGCGGTGTGGTTCAGCCCTAGCACACACTTCTTTTATTTTAATTTGTCCTTTAATTTCTTAATTTAATTTAATTTTTTTACTTATTCACATTATATCCTGCTCACTGCCCTCCTACTAGTCACTCTATCATCATTAATCCAAGAGTTTTACAGGATATTTTATCACACTGTGAGATTGTATACTGGAAAAATACTATTTCTAGTTATGGTGGGGCTCAGCCCAAGCACACTCCTTTAAAATGATAATTTTCTCTTTATTGTAAACAAGACTGAATAAAATCAACCATAAATCAAAAGGCTGAGCAAGCTAACAGTGAACTTAGGAAAAAAAAATCAGAGACTGAGAAGAAGTTAGGGGGATAGACAGAAAAACACATGGCTAGTAGAATGGGGGGGGGCATTCAGTTGGAAAAGTTTTTAAGACAGTTTGGAGGAGAACTGCTCCCCACCCCCACCCTGATCCCCACTCTGGGACATCTGTTGAGGATCAAAATCAGCTGGACGCTTTCTCTGCTACTCTGACACATCAGGCTTTCACCTCAGCCTCTATCTCCTGGATAATCATTTGGTAATATCAAAGGATCAGGATTTTGTTTTTAAAACAACAGTACTTCAATTGGAAAGATGTTTTGTTCTAATTCTGAGTGCTACATAACTCTCTCTCTCTTTCTCTCTCTCGATTATTTGAAATACAACTTTTTTCTGATTCTAAATGAAGAGAATGGGAATGACAGTAACAAAGAAGATTTCACCACCAGATATTGCGATGCGACTGCAGCAGTCTTATCTTTAGAAAGGAAACAACTCTGTTCCAAACAACTAAATATGCAAGTCCTAAAAAATGAAGATATGCCTAACTGTCACATTCACTCTGAAGCCCATTCATCTCCTTCAGCATCCCAATGAAGTACACGATCTGCTCAGCTAAATAAGGTGGCATATGTGGTGCACCACTGACATCACAGGACATATTCAAAATTCATTATCATTGTGTGCACCAAAATGCCTTTATTCATCTGTGGATGGACTCTTAGGTAGCTGGTATATCTTTGATTTTGAGGCTAAGATCACACTGAATCACATGTCTCTTTCATTTCTAGTTCTGAACTTGCAGATTACTTTCTGTTTGATCATATTCTTGGTACTTGGCACAACACGTTACATTATTTTAGCAAACATTTAATAATTTTTAAACTGATATGCAAAAGTCTACTCTTGGAAGTTCTCTGCTTTCTTTTGATGTTATTTTTAATTGCTTATTGAATCTTTGGCTTAGAAAGGTTCTTTCTAAATAGATGTACATCTTCCTTGTTTCTTCCATACAAATAGCCATAGTTTGTTGTTTATTTTGGAGCTTTCAGGATGAGAAAGTAAAGCATCCTTTAAAGTCTTAAAGACTCTCTCTTGAGGCCTCTCTTGGTGGTAAATGTGTTTCTTTCAGCAGAAAATACAAACACAAAAACAAATGATCCTATTACTTGGTAATTGTCATCTCCCAGGGTTGCTTCTGGTGCCTAATAGGGAATTTTTTCACTCTAAGAGAGGTCTAAATTGGTTCTATTACCTAATAAGAGTCAAATGCTTTATTAAATATCCCTAGCAATGAGTTATAGGATAGACTACCAGGAACTGTGAATAGCATAGTCAAAGACACAAGTGTGCTTTTTTTTTCAGACAACAAATTCCTTCAGAGGTAATTTTTCAAACTGAGTGTCTAACAGAAATGAAGACAAGCTTTATGAAATATTATAAGTGAATATTTTATTTTCTCAGGTATAAAAATTTTTATAGTTTCTCTTTTTTTATTTTCAACTCTGTCCAAATAGTATTATCTAGTTCTGTCTTCAATAATTGTCTATTTTTAAATACTATATACATCACAGGAGGCAGAGGGATGGAAGTATATGGGTGGAAGAATGCAGGTAGAAGCAAATAAGTGCACTGATCAGGTGTGGGAAGAGACAGGAGAGAGGTCCAGAGGGCAAAGAGAATGAATAGAAATCTTCAGCTATCTAGAGTGAGGTGTAGGGGAATTTTCTAGGCAGTCCTGAGACCTAGGATGAGGGATCCTCCCAGGAGTCAATCAGGGTAACCTAAGCTGAGATACCTAAAAGTAGAAACATAGAACCAGAACAGGCCCCTTCCTATAGCCAGTCAGGGCCCCGAGTGAAGGGATAAGGATACCAAGCCATCTACAGAACTTTCCACACAAACTTTGTCCTGTTTAAAAGAAAAGCAAGGACAAAGATGGAGCAGATACTGAAGGAATGGCCAACCAATAACCAGCCCAACTTGAGATCTATCCCATGGGTAAGCACCAATCCCACAATATTAATGATATTCCCTTATGCTTACAGACATGAGCATAGCATAGCTATCCTATGAGAGACTCTTCCCAGCAGTTGACTGAAACAGATGAAAATAACCACAGTCAAACATTGGATGGAGGTCATGAACTCTTATGGAAGAGTTGGAGAAAGGATTCAAGACCCTGAAGGGGATAGGAATCCTACAGGAAGACCGACAATGTCAACGAATCTGAAACACATGGAGGTTTCAGAGACTGAGCTGCCAACCAAGGAGCATACTGGGGCTGCACTGAGACCTGGGACAGAAATGTACACAGGACTGCCTTGCCCTGCCTCAGCCAGAAAGAATGAGGATAATCCTGCAGAGATTTGATGTGCCAGTGTGGGAGGTTACCAAGGGGGTAGGAGAAGGGTCCCATACTCTCAGAGGCAAAGAGAAGGGAGGAGGAAGGGAGAGACTCTGTGAGGGACAGATCAAGAGGAAAAGCAGCATTTGAGAGGTAAATAAGTAAGTAAGTAAGTAAGTAAATGAATACAAAATAAAACAAAAAACAAAACACAAAAACAATTTAAAAAGAAAAAAGAAAAAGAAAAACCTCCCGTATTATTTTCATTGTGGCTGAATTAATTTTTATTCCTAGCTATGTCATATAAGGAATCATTTATTCCATAATCATAGCAAATACTTGCTGTGTTCCATCTCTTTCTCTCTTTTCTTTTCATTTTCTTAAAACTAGTCTACAATGTGGCAGAATTCCTTAACATATTTTCATGCATAGAAAGTTTTGATTGACCTCCTCTATCACATCCTCTCACCTACTTTTGTGTCCACATTCATGTAAACACTCCTACCCAATTATTCTCACTTTCTATCATATGTGTTCTATTGCCCTCACCTACATCCCTTCCTCTGGACACTTTCTTCCCTGTCTTTGCCATAACTAACGTCTTTGCATCTATACACTCACTGCAGTGAGATATAATTATATAGAAAATATAAACTATGACTCAAAGGAGAACGAACACATGGAACCCCTCTTCCTGTGTCTGAGTTACCTCCTAGAATACAGTATTTTCCAGTTCTATTGATTTTCCAGCAAATTCTATAACTTTATTTTTGTAGTGGTTGAAGAAATTTTCATTGCACACATGTATGGCATATAATTTATCCTTTAATCATGTTATGGATAGTTAGGTTAATTAGATTCTCCCTTTTATTGTGAAAATAGGTGCAGGAAACATGTATGTGTAAGGATCCTTGTGAAAGAATATAGAGCAAGTCTTGTATATTCCCAAGGGTGGCACATTTGGATTATGGGGGACTTTTGTTTTCAGATTGTTGGAATAGTTTTTTACACTTACACTCACAGTGATAAAGAAATCCCCTTTCCCCATATTATTGCTAGGATTTGTTGCCATTTTCTTTCTTGATGATAAAATTTTTCATTGGTGTATCATAGAATCATACAATAATTTCTATCTGCATTTCCTTTATGGCTAAGGATGTGAAATATGATTTGATTACATACATATATGTATATGTATATGTATGTGTACTGCATGTGCATGTATATGTATATGTGATGTGTATATGTAATATATATATATATATATATATATATATATATATATATATATATATGTCTCTGTGCTCACTTTCTGAAGGAAAGCTTATTGACTGTTTGCTTTCTTGTTTCAGGCTTTGACCATTTATATTCTGGGGATCCCACTCTCCTGTACAATGCACAGCTGGCAAAGATTGTGTCTTGTCCTGATTGACTGCTGTGCAGAAGATTTCAATTTGCACCCAGTCTTTCTGCTCAATTGCTCCCCTTATTTCCTGGGCACATAAACATATTGAGAAAGCTCATATCTTTACCTTTATCTACAAGCATTTTCTCAAAGTTTACCCCTGGTAGTTCAAAGTTTCATATGATATGCTAAGGTCTTTCATAAATTTGAAGCTGCTCAGGGTGGGAGATAAAGATCTATTTTCACTCTTCCAAATATCAATACCCAGTTTTCCAGCATCACTTGTTAAAGAGGCAGCCTTCTCTTAAATGGATCCTTTAAGTCACTTTCAGCAAATGTGTGGCTGTAGCTATGTGGGTTTAGATCAAAATTTTATGTTCTATTCCACTAATATATATGCTGATTTTATTCCAATACTATTCTGCTTTTGTTATCATGTTTCTATTTTATGGTATAAAATAAAGTATGGTGATACCATCAGCTTCGCTTATGTAGTTAACTTTTTCATTTCCTGGATTGGTTTGGTTATCTAAGTTCTTTTCTGCTATCATGTGAGTTCCTATTTTTTCCCTTTAACTTAGTCATTTATATAAAAATGGGGCAGGAATTTAGAGGAGGATTTCAGTAAATATGTAGATTGCTTTTGGTAAGGTAGCCATGACCAAAATATTAACCACTCCAGTCTCTGCATGTGGGAGCTCTTTCTGCTTTCTAGGGTCTTCTTCAATTTATCTCTTAAGTGTTTTAAAGTTTTCATTGTAGAAGTTTTTCATTATTTGGGTTGGGTTTATTCCAAAGTACTTGATTTGCATGCATACGTGTTTGTGTGTATAGTGTGTGTGGGGGGGTTGGTGGTGCATATGTTGAATATCCAATGCTTTATCTAAGTTTTCCTGAGCATTTTCTTTGCTATTGACTTATGCTAAAGCTGTTGGGGTGCTTGTTTTCTTAATAACAGACATTACATGAACCAGGTATCACATATCATTATGATGTTTATTTTCATTGATTTTATGGCTAAGGATACTGGACATTTTTATGTATTTATTGCTATTGCTATTGTCCATCTCTTTTTTTCTATTGATATATTATCTCTAAAACAGAGAGCTCTCAAGACATTCCATTTTTGAAGGACTTTACCATTTTTCCTATAACAATTTAACAATTGGCTTTAATTTGAATTATGTTACTTCATAGGTCCTCTGAGAAGTCTTTCTATAAATTGGTGCATTTGAATTGAATTTTGAAGTCTGTATAAGAGAAACTTTCAAAGAAGAAACAATGATGACAGAAAAGTGATCAGAGTAGTGTTTCTGAGTATGTTTCATATAAGAAGAATGAAGAAAAGGCCATCCAGAGACTGCCCAGGATAGGAATCCATCCCATCTGCAGACAACAAACCCCCACACTATTTATGACACAAAGAAATGCTTACTGACAGGAACATGGTATGGATGTTCCCTGAGAGGTTCTACCAACACCTGACCAACACAGATTCAAATACTTACAGCCCAACCATCAGACTGAGCCCAGGGACCACAATGGAAGAGCTAAGGGTAGAACTGAAAAGGCTGAAGAGGATTACAACCCCATAGAAAGAGCAACAATAACCAGACCTCCCAGAGCTCCCAGTGACTATACAACCAACAATATACATGGAGGGATCCATGGCCCCAGTTACATATGTAACAGAGGATGGCCTTATCTGATATCGATGGGAGGAAAGACCCTTAGCCCTGTGGAGACTTGATGCCTCAGAGTAGGGAGATACTAGAGCACTGAGGTAGAAGTAGGAGAGTTGGTGGAGGAGCACCCTCTTAGAGGCAAAGAGGAGGGAAGAGAGGGTGAATGGGATGGGGGGGGGTTTGAGGCGTAACCAGGAAGCAAGATATCATTCGAAATGTATACGAATGAAATCATAAATTTTTAAAAAAAATCATTAAGCTGCTAATGTAAAATTAACATAGATATCAGATAAAATATTATCTATGACCTCTTTCTCTCTTCTCTTGTCAAGGAAAAAGGAGATGAACACATCTGATAAAATGAAATTTAATTTTATAGCTTTGTATAACTATTATGAGGTATGTCACACAGTAATGATCTTGATGAACATGTATTGTGAAGGACTGCATTTAAAACAGTTCAATTATCATTTTTATCACTTTATTAAAGACATAACAATTATCTTCTGCCTGTAACCTGGCATCAAGCTTTAGACCTGACCTCATAACCACCACTCAAAATGTTTGCTGAATGAGTAAATTTGGTTTGGATTTAATTATTCTCTCCTTGGGATCATTGAGTGCAAGCCAGTTAACTGTTGTCATGAAACATCTAAACACAGTTAATTTCTGATATACGTGCTATGTAGGGTATTTGTATTCAGTTGGTGTTTGTTCTAACTCTCTATGACTTCAAACGAGACTTGTGTGGCCAAAGACCCTTGGAACTGAACAACCCTGATTGCTTTTTCTTCATACAAAAGAAATAACAACTATATAAACTCTACTTTTATGGAGGAATGTTTATATGCAAGCAACAGTGATTCTGTCTGTTTTAAAACAAACATCTTCCAGCCCATTAGCTGTATATTTAAAATTTTCCACGATTTGTTTTTCTACTTACTGACCTCTGACTAAACCAGTTTGTGATCAGTGTATTAGTCATGGTAATTTAAATCTGTAAAGAACCTAACCAAAGCAAATTTTAAAGGGAAAGATATCCAAACTTTTGAAAGCTAGCAAATGGTTTTGTTTATTAATAATATAGGGCAAAGGTAGAAAGCAAAGAAAGTGTAAAGAAATCTGATTTCTTGAGACAGATATCAAACAAAGAAAGCACAACATGTCTTTTCTATTTTTCTTCTTTCTATTAATTGTTTTTTTTGTTTTGCTTTGGTTGCCTTGTTTTAAGACACAATTTCTCTGTGTGTAGCTCAACTGACACAAAACTTGTTCTATAGACCAGAATGACATCAAACTCACAGAGATCCACCTGCCTCTGCTTCCTGAATGCTGGAACTAAAGGTGTGCTTCATTACTGTGAAGCCAAGCCTTAGATATTTCTAGCCATTTAGTATCTATAGAGTGACTGTATAATTACCAAGTGAAGACTGCCCCTCTTCTACCACCAAAATTACTTCAGCATTTAAAATTTATCTTGCACCTTATATGGCTTCTCAGCCATTCGATATTCCACAGGTGTAAATTCTTTGTTTAGCTCTGTAACCCATTTTTAATAGGGTAATTTGACTCTCTAGAGTCTACCTTCTTGAGTTCTTGTATGTCTTGGATATTAGTCCTCAGTCAGATGTAGGGTTGGTAAAGATCTTTTTCCAATTTGTTGGTTGCTGTTTTGTCCTTTTGACAGTGTCCTTTGCCTTACAGAAACTTTGTAATTTTATGAGGTCCCATTTGCCAATTCCTGATCTTAGAGCATAAGCTATTAGTGTTCTGTTCAGGAAAAGTTGCCCTGTGCATATGTGCTTAAGGTTTTTCCCCAAATTCTTTTCTATTAGTTTCAGTGTGTCTGGTTTTATATGGAGGTCCTTGATCCACTTGGACTAGAGCTTAGTAGAAAGAGGTAAGAATGGATGGATTTGCATTCTTCTGCATGCTGACCTCCAGTTGAACCAGCACCATTTGTTGAAAAGGCTATCATTTTTCCACTGGATGGTTGTAGCTCCTTTGCAGAGATCAAGTGACCATAGGTGTGTGGGTTCATTTCTGGGTCTTTAATTCTATTCCGTTGATCAACCTGCCTGTCACTATACCAATACCATGCAGTTTTTAATACTATTGCTCCGTAGTACTGCTTGAAGTTCAGGATACTGATTCCCCCAGAAATTCTTTTACTTTTGAGAATAGTTTCAGCAATCCTGGGTTTTTGTTATTCCAAATGAATTTGAGAATTGCTCTTTCTAACTCTATGAAGAATTGTGTTGGGATTTTGATGGGGACTGCACTGAATCTGTATATTGCTTTTGGTAAGATGGCCATTTTTAATATACTAATCCTGCCAATACATGATCATGGAAGATTTTTCCATCTTCTGAGGTCTTCGATTTCTTTCTTAAGAGACTTGAAGTTCCTGTCATACAGATTTTTCACATGTTTGGTTAGAGTCACACCAAGATACTTTGTTTGTGCCTATTGTGAAGGGTATCATTTCCCTAATTTATTTCTCAGCCTGTTTATCCTTAGAGTATAGGAAGGCTACTGATTTGCTTGAGTTAACTTTATATCCTGTCACTTTGCTGAAGTTGTTTATCAGCTTTAAGAGTTCTCTGGTGGAGTTTTTTAGGTCGCTTAAGTATAATATCATATAATCTGCAAATAGTAATAATTTGAATTCTTCCTTTTCAATTTGAGTCCCTTTGACCTCCTTTTTTTATTATTTATTTTATTTTTTTAATTTACATTCCAAATCATTTCCCCTTTCCCGTTTCCTCCCTCCCCGAAAGTCCCATAAGCCCCCTTCCCTCCCTCTTTTCTCCATTCAACCCCCTCTCGTTTCTCTGTCCTGGCGTTCCCCTACATCCAGTCTTTCCAGGACCAGGGTTCTCTCCTTCCATCTTCTTAGAAATCTATTGATATGCGGATTGTGTCTAGGGTATTCCGAGATTCTGGGTCAATATCCCCTTATCAGTGACTGCATACCATGCCGGAGGATCCGGCTATACCACTCCTGGGCATATACCCAGAGGCTTTACCTGCATGCAATAAGGACACATGCTCCACTATGTTCATAGCAGCCTTATTTATAATAGCCAGAAGCTGGAAAGAACCCAGATGTCCCTCAACGGAGGAATGGATTCAGAAGATGTGGTATATCTACACAATGGAATACTACTCTGCAATTAAAAACAATGAATTCACGAAATTCCTAGGCAAATGGTCAGATCTTGAAAATATAATCCTTATTTAATTGGCCTAGCTAGAACTTCAAGTACTATATTGAATAAATATGGAGAGAGAGAGAGGGCAACCTTGTCTAGTCCCTGATTTTAGTGGGATTGCTTCAAGTTTTTCTCTATTTAATTTAATGTTGACTACTGGTTTGCTGTTTATTGCTTTTACTATGATTCAGTATGGGTCTTGAATTCCTGTTCTTTCCAAGACCTTTAACATGAAAGGATGCTGAATTTTGTCAAATGCTTTTTCAGCATCTAATGAAATGACCATGTGGTTTTTTTCTTTGAGTTTGTTTATGTAGTGGATTACATTGATAGATTTGCATATATTGAACCACCCCTGCATCCCTGGGATGAAGCCTACTTGATCATGGTGAATGATCATTTTGATGTGTTCTGAGATTAGGTTGGCAAGAATTTTATTGAGTATTTTTGCATTGGTATTCACAAAGGAATTTGGTCTAAAGATCTCTTTCTTTGTTGGATCATTGTGTGGTTTTGGTATCAGTGAAATTGTGGCTTCATAGAATAAGTTGGGTAGTGTTCCTTCTGTTTCTATTTGTGCAATAGTTTGAAGAGTATTGGTGTTAGGTCTTCTTTTAAGGTCTGATAGAATTCTGCACTAAAACCATCTAGTCTTGTGCTTTTTTTGGTTGGGAGACTGTCAATGACTACTTCTATTTCTTTAGGAGTTTTGGGAGTTTATGTGGTCTATCTGATCCTGATTAAACTTTGGTAGTCAGTATCTGTCTATGAAATTGTCCATTTCATCCAGATTTACCAGTTTTGTGGAGTATAGGCTTTTGTAGTACTATCTGGTGATTTTTTGAATTTCCTCAGTTTCTTTTATTATTTCTCCCTTTTCATTTCTGATTTTTGTTAATTTGGTTACTGTCTCTGTGCCCTCTGGTGAGTCTGATTAAAGGTTTATCTATCATATTGATTTTCTTTTTCTTTTTTTTTTCATGATAGGTTTATTTATTCTGCTTTTCCTGATATGAGACAACCACAGCATGATGGTATGATTGCAGTTTCTGTCGCTCCTTAAAACGGTAATTTAATACAATTTATTTTAATATAGCATATCTTTTTTTTTTTATTTAATTTTATTTTATTTTTTTAATTTACATTCCAAATCACTTCCCCTTTCCCGTTTCCTCCCTCCCCGAAAGTCCCATAAGCCCCCTTCCCTCCCTCTTTTCTCCGTTCAACCCCCTCTCATTACTCTGTCCTGGCGTTCCCCTACATCCAGTCTTTCCAGGACCAGGGGTCTCTCCTTCCATCTTTTTAGAAATCTATTGATATGCTGATTGTGTCTAGGGTATTCTGAGATTCTGGGTCAATATCCCCTTATCAGTGACTTCATACCATGTGTGATCTTTTGTGATTGGGTTACCTCACTAAGGATGATATTTTCAAGTTCTGACCATTTGCCTAGGAATTTCGTGAATTCATTGTTTTTAATTGCAGAGTAGTATTCCATTGTGTAAATATACCACATCTTCTGAATCCATTCCTCCGTTGAGGGACATCTGGGTTCTTTCCAGCTTCTGGCTATTATAAATAAGGCTGCTATGAATATAGTGGAGCATGTGTCCTTATTGCATGCAGGTAAAGTCTCTGGGTATATGCCCAGGAGTGGTATAGCCGGATCCTCCGGAAGTGTCATGCCCAGTTTTCTGAGGAGCCGCCAGACTGCTTTCCAGAGTGGTTGTACCAGCCTGCAATTCCACCAGCAGTGGAGGAGTGTTCCTCTTTCTCCACATCCTCGCCAACAACTGCTGTCTCCTGTGTTTTTGATCTTAGCCATCCTGACTGGTGTGAGATGGAATCTCAGGGTTGTTTTGATTTGCATTTCCCTAATGACTAAGGATGATGAACATCTCTTTAGGTGCTTCTCAGCCATTAGATATTCTTCAGGTGAGAACTCTTTGTGGAGCTCTGTACCCCATTTTTTAATAGGGTTACTTGCCTCTCTGGAGTTTAACTTCTTGAGTTCTTTGTATATCTTGGATATTAGCCCTCTGTCGGATGTAAGGTTGGTAAAGATAATTTCCCAGTTAGTTGGTTGCCGCTTTGTCTTTTTGACGGTGTCTTTTGCCTTGCAAAAACTTTGTAATTTAATGAGGTCCCATTTGTCTATTCTTGATCTTAGAGTATAAGCTATTGGAGTTCTGTTCAGGAAATTCTCCCCTGTGCCCATATGTTCAAGGTTCTTCCCTAGTTTCCCTTCTATTAGTTTCAGTGTGTCTGGTTTTATGTGGAGATCTTTGATCCACTTAGAATTGAGCTTAGTGCAAGGAGATAAGGATGGGTCAATTTGCATTCTTCTGCATGTTGACCTCCAGCTGAGCCAGCACCATTTGTTGAAAAGGCTATCTTTTTTCCACTGGATGGTTTTAGCTCCTTTGTCAAAGATCAAGTGACCATAGGAGTGTGGATTCATTTCTGGGTCTTCAATTCTGTTCCATTGATCTACATGTCTGTTACTGTACCAATACCATGCAGTTTTTAACACTATTGCTCTGTAGTACAGCTTGAGGTCCGGGATACTGATTCCCCCAGAGGTTCTTTTACTCTTGAGAATAGTTTTAGCTATTCTGGGTTTTCTGTTATTCCAGATGAATTTTTGAATTGCTCTTTCTAACTCTATGAAGAATTGAGTTGGGATTTTGATGGGGATTGCATTGAATCTGTGTATTACTTTTGGTAAGATGCTCATTTTTACTATATTAATCCTGCCAATCCATGAGCATGGCAGATTTTTCCATCTTCCGAGGTCTTCTTCAATTTCTTTCTTCAGAGACTTGAAGTTCTTGTCATACAGATCTTTCACTTGTTTGGTTAGCGTCACGCCAAGATACTTAATATGGTTTGTGGCTATCATAAAGGGTATTATTTCTCTTACTTCTTTCTCAGCCTGCTTATCCTTTGAGTATAGGAAGGCTTCTGACTTGCTTGAGTTGATTTTATATCCGGCCACTTTGCTGAAGTCGTTTATCAGCTGTAGGAGTTCTCTGGTGGAGTTCTTTGGGTCGCTTATGTATACTATCATATCGTCTGCAAATAGTGATAGTTTGACTTCTTCCTTTCCAATTTGTATCCCTTTGACCTCTTTTTGTTGTCTAATTGCTCTAGCTAGAACTTCAAGTACTATATTGAAAAGATATGGAGAGAGAGGGCAGCCTTGTCTAGTCCATGATTTTAGTGGGATTGCTTCAAGTTTCTCTCCGTTTAGATTGATGCTGGCTACTGGTTTGCTGTAAATTGCTTTTACTATGTTTAGATATGGGCCTTGAATTCCTGATCTTTCCAAGACCTTTAGCATGAAAGGATGCTGAATTTTGTCAAATGCTTTCTCAGCATCTAATGAGATGACCATGTGGTTTTTTTCTTTGAGAATGTTTATGTAGTGGATTACATTGATGGATTTCCTTATATTGAACCATCCCTGCATCCCTGGGATGAAGCCTACTTGATCGTGGTGAATGATCGTTTTGATGTGTTCTTGGATTCGGTTGGCAAGAATTTTATTGAGTATTTTTGCATCGATATTCATAAGAGAGATTGGCCTGAGATTCTCTTTCTTTGTCGGATCTTTGTGTGCTTTTGGTATTAGTGTAATTGTGGCTTCATAGAACGAGTTGGGTAGTGTTCCTTCTGTTTCTATTTTGTGGAACAGTTTGAAGAGTATTGGTGTTAGGTCTTCTTTGAAGGTCTGATAGAATTCTGCACTAAAACCATCTGGACCTGTGCTTTTTTTGGTTGGAAGACTTCCAATGACAACTTCTATTTCTTCAGGGGTTATAGGACGGTTTAGATGGTCTATTTGATCCTGATTTAATTTTGGTACTTGGTATCTGTCAAGGAAATTGTCCATTTCCTCAAGATTTTCTAGTTGTGTTGAATACAGGTTTTTGTAGTAGGATCTGATGATTTTTTGAATTTCCTCAGTTTCTGTTGTTATCTCTCCCTTTTCGTTTCTGATTTTATTAATTTGGATACTATCTCTGTGCCCTCTGGTTAGTCTGGCTAAGGGCTTATCTATCTTGTTGATTTTCTCAAAGAACCAACTCCTCGTTTTGTTGATTCTTTGTATGGTTTTATTTGTTTCTACTTGATTGATTTCAGCCCTGAGTTTGATGATTTCCTGCCTTCTACTCCTCTTTGGTGTATTTGCTTCTTTTTGTTCCAGGGCTTTCAGGTGTGCCATTAAGCTGTTAGTGTATGCTGTCTCCCGTTTCTTTTTGGCGGCACTCAGGGCTATGAATTTTCCTCTTAGCACTGCTTTCATTGTGTCCCATAAGTTAGGGTATGTTGTGCCTTCATTTTCATTAACTTTCAAAAAGTCTTTGATTTCTTTCTTTATTTCCACCTTGACCAAGTTATCATTGAGTAGAGCATTCTTCAGCCTCCATGTGTACGTGGGTTTTCTTTTGTTTTTGTTGCCATTGAAGACCACCCTTATTCCATAGTGATCTGATAGGAGGCATGGGATTATTTCTATCTTCTTGTATCTGTTGAGGTCTGATTTGTGACCAATTATATGGTCAATTTTGGAGAAGGTACCATGAGGAGCTGAGAAGAAGGTGTATTCTTTAGCTCTAGGATGAAATGTTCTATATATATCAGTTAGTTCCATTTGGTCCAAGGCTTCAATTAGATTCACTGTGTCCCTGTTTAGTTTCTGCTTTCCTGAACGATCCATTTCAGAGAGCGGGGTGTTGAAGTCACCCACTATTATTGTGTGCGGTGCGATGTGTGCTTTGAGTTTTAGTAAAGTTTCTTTTACGAATGAGGGTGCCCTTGCATTTGGAGCATAGATATTCAGGATTGAGAGTTCTTGATGGTGGATTTTTCCCTTGATCAGTATGTAGTGTCCTTCTGTGTCTTTTTTGATGACTTTGGGTTGAAAATCAATTTTATCCGATATTAGGATGGCTACTCCACCTCGTTTCTTGGGGCCATTTGCTTGTAAAATTGTTTTCCAGCCTTTTACTCTGAGGTAGTGTTTGTCTTTGACACTGAGGTTCGTTTCCTGCATGCAGCAAAATGCTGGGTCCTGTTTACGTATCCAGTCTGCTAGTCTATGTCTTTTAATTGGGGAATTGAGACCATTGATATTAAGAGAGATTAAGGCATAGTGATTATTGCCATCTGCCATTCTTGACGCTATCTTTATGTTTGAGTGGTTATAGACTTTTGGGTTTGATTCAAGAAGGTTATTATCTCATTTTTTCCAGGGTGTTGTTTCGCTCCCTGTATTGGAGGTTTCCACCTATTATCCGTTGCAGGGCTGGATTTGTGGAAAGATATTGTGAAAATTTGGTTTTATCATGGAATATCTTGGTCTCTCCATCTATGGTGATTGAGAGTTTTGCTGGGTATAGTAGTCTAGGCTGGCATTTGTGCTGTCTTAGTGTCTGCATGAGATCTGCCCAGGATCTTCTGGCTTTCATAGTCTCTGGTGAGAAGTCTGATGTGATTCGGATAGGTCTTCCTTTGTATGTTACTTGGCCCTTTTCTCTTACTGCATTTAGTATTCTTTCTTTGTTTAGAACATTCGGTGTTTTGATTATTATGTGACGGGAGGTATTTCTGTTCTGGTCCAGTCTGTTTGGAGTTCTGTAGGCTTCTTGTATGTTCATTGGCATCTCTCTCTTTAAGTTAGGGAAGTTTTCCTCCATAATTTTGTTGAAGATGTTTACTGGCCCTTTAAGTTGCAAATCTTCACTCTCATCTATACCTATAATCCTTAGGTTTGGTCTTCTCATTGTGTCCTGGATTTCCTGGATGTTTTGGGTTACGCGTTTTTTGCATTTTGCATTTTCTTTGACTGTTGAGTCGATGCTTTCTATGGAATCTTCAGCACCTGAGATTCTTTCTTCCATCTCTTGTATTCTATTGTTGATGTTTGCATCTATGACTCCTGATTTCTTCCCAAGGTTTTCTATCTCCAAAGTTGTCTCCCTTTGTGATTTCTTAGTTGTTTCTACTTCCTTTTTTAGTTCCTGGATGGATTTGCTGAGATCCTTCACTTGTTTGTTTGTATTTTCCTGTATTTCTTTAAGGTATTTTTGCATTACCTCTTTCAGGATTTCTTCCTGATGACCCACGTTCTCCTGCATTTCTCTGAGCGATTTTTGTGTTTCCTCCTCATGGGATTCCATCTGTTGATCCATCGTCTCCTGCATTTCTTTAAGCAGTTCTCGTGTTTCCTTTGTAAGGGCATCTAACCGTTGATTCATTTCTTTAAGCAATTTTTGTGTTGCCTCCTTATGGGCATCCGTCTGTTGACCCATATTCTTCTGCATTTCTTTATGCAAATTTTGTGATTCCTTTGTGAGTGCATCTACCCGTTGATTCATCTCGTTAAGCGATTTTTGTGTTGTCTCCTTGTGCGCCTCCATCTTTTTTTTTTTTAATTTAATTTAATTTTATTTTTTTAATTTACATTCCAAATCACTTCCCCTTTCCCGTTTCCTCCCTCCCCGAAAATTCCATAAGCCCCTTCCCTCCCTCTTTTCTCCGTTCAACCCCCTCTCATTACTCTGTCCTGGCGTTCCCCTACATCCAGTCTTTCCAGGACCAGGGGTCTCTCCTTCCATCTTTTTAGAAATCTATTGATATGCGGATTGTGTCTAGGGTATTCTGAGATTCTGGGTCAATATCCCCTTATCAGTGACTGCATACCATGTGTGATCTTTTGTGATTGGGTTACCTCACTAAGGATGATATTTTCAAGTTCTGACCATTTGCCTAGGAATTTCGTGAATTCATTGTTTTTAATTGCAGAGTAGTATTCCATTGTGTAAATATACCACACCTTCTGAATCCATTCCTCCGTTGAGGGACATCTGGGTTCTTTCCAGCTTCTGGCTATTATAAATAAGGCTGCTATGAATATAGTGGAGCATGTGTCCTTATTGCATGCAGGTAAAGTCTCTGGGTATATGCCCAGGAGTGGTATAGCCGGATCCTCCGGAAGTGTCATGCCCAGTTTTCTGAGGAGCCGCCAGACTGCTTTCCAGAGTGGTTGTACCAGCCTGCAATTCCACCAGCAGTGGAGGAGTGTTCCTCTTTCTCCACATCCTCGCCAACAACTGCTGTCTCCTGTGTTTTTGATCTTAGCCATCCTGACTGGTGTGAGATGGAATCTCAGGGTTGTTTTGATTTGCATTTCCCTAATGACTAAGGATGATGAACATCTCTTTAGGTACTTCTCAGCCATTAGATATTCTTCAGGTGAGAACTCTTTGTGGAGCTCTGTACCCCATTTTTTAATAGGGTTACTTGCCTCTCTGGAGTTTAACTTCTTGAGTTCTTTGTATATCTTGGATATTAGCCCTCTGTCGGATGTAAGGTTGGTAAAGATCATTTCCCAGTTAGTTGGTTGCCGCTTTGACTTTTTGACGGTGTCTTTTGCCTTGCAAAAACTTTGTAATTTAATGAGGTCCCATTTGTCTATTCTTGATCTTAGAGTATAAGCTATTGGAGTTCTGTTCAGGAAATTCTCCCCTGTGCCCATATGTTCAAGGTTCTTCCCTAGTTTCCCTTCTATTAGTTTCAGTGTGTCTGGTTTTATGTGGAGATCTTTGATCCACTTAGAATTGAGCTTAGTGCAAGGAGATAAGGATGGGTCAATTTGCATTCTTCTGCATGTTGACCTCCAGCTGAGCCAGCACCATTTGTTGAAAAGGCTATCTTTTTTCCACTGGATGGTTTTAGCTCCTTTGTCAAAGATCAAGTGACCATAGGAGTGTGGATTCATTTCTGGGTCTTCAATTCTGTTCCATTGATCTACATGTCTGTTACTGTACCAATACCATGCAGTTTTTAACACTATTGCTCTGTAGTACAGCTTGAGGTCCGGGATACTGATTCCCCCAGAGGTTCTTTTACTCTTGAGAATAGTTTTAGCTATTCTGGGTTTTCTGTTATTCCAGATGAATTTTTGAATTGCTCTTTCTAACTCTATGAAGAATTGAGTTGGGATTTTGATGGGGATTGCATTGAATCTGTGTATTACTTTTGGTAAGATGCTCATTTTTACTATATTAATCCTGCCAATCCATGAGCATGGCAGATTTTTCCATCTTCCGAGGTCTTCTTCAATTTCTTTCTTCAGAGACTTGAAGTTCTTGTCATACAGATCTTTCACTTGTTTGGTTAGCGTCACGCCAAGATACTTAATATGGTTTGTGGCTATCATAAAGGGTATTATTTCTCTTACTTCTTTCTCAGCCTGCTTATCCTTTGAGTATAGGAAGGCTTCTGACTTGCTTGAGTTGATTTTATATCCGGCCACTTTGCTGAAGTCGTTTATCAGCTGTAGGAGTTCTCTGGTGGAGTTCTTTGGGTCGCTTATGTATACTATCATATCGTCTGCAAATAGTGATAGTTTGACTTCTTCCTTTCCAATTTGTATCCCTTTGACCTCTTTTTCTTGTCTAATTGCTCTAGCTAGAACTTCAAGTACTATATTGAAAAGATATGGAGAGAGAGGGCAGCCTTGTCTAGTCCCTGATTTTAGTGGGATTGCTTCAAGTTTCTCTCCGTTTAGATTGATGCTGGCTACTGGTTTGCTGTAAATTGCTTTTACTATGTTTAGATATGGGCCTTGAATTCCTGATCTTTCCAAGACCTTTAGCATGAAAGGATGCTGAATTTTGTCAAATGCTTTCTCAGCATCTAATGAGATGACCATGTGGTTTTTTTCTTTGAGATTGTTTATGTAGTGGATTACATTGATGGATTTCCTTATATTGAACCATCCCTGCATCCCTGGGATGAAGCCTACTTGATCGTGGTGAATGATCGTTTTGATGTGTTCTTGGATTCGGTTGGCAAGAATTTTATTGAGTATTTTTGCATCGATATTCATAAGAGAGATTGGCCTGAGATTCTCTTTCTTTGTCGGATCTTTGTGTGCTTTTGGTATTAGTGTAATTGTGGCTTCATAGAACGAGTTGGGTAGTGTTCCTTCTGTTTCTATTTTGTGGAACAGTTTGAAGAGTATTGGTGTTAGGTCTTCTTTGAAGGCCTGATAGAATTCTGCACTAAAACCATCTGGACCTGTGCTTTTTTTGGTTGGAAGACTTCCAATGACAACTTCTATTTCTTCAGGGGTTATAGGACGGTTTAGATGGTCTATTTGATCCTGATTTAATTTTGGTACTTGGTATCTGTCAAGGAAATTGTCCATTTCCTCAAGATTTTCTAGTTGTGTTGAATACAGGTTTTTGTAGTAGGATCTGATGATTTTTTGAATTTCCTCAGTTTCTGTTGTTATCTCTCCCTTTTCGTTTCTGATTTTATTAATTTGGATACTATCTCTGTGCCCTCTGGTTAGTCTGGCTAAGGGCTTATCTATCTTGTTGATTTTCTCAAAGAACCAACTCCTCGTTTTGTTGATTCTTTGTATGGTTTTATTTGTTTCTACTTGATTGATTTCAGCCCTGAGTTTGATGATTTCCTGCCTTCTACTCCTCTTTGGTGTATTTGCTTCTTTTTGTTCCAGGGCTTTCAGGTGTGCCATTAAGCTGTTAGTGTATGCTGTCTCCCGTTTCTTTTTGGCGGCACTCAGGGCTATGAATTTTCCTCTTAGCACTGCTTTCATTGTGTCCCATAAGTTAGGGTATGTTGTGCCTTCATTTTCATTAACTTTCAAAAAGTCTTTGATTTCTTTCTTTATTTCCACCTTGACCAAGTTATCATTGAGTAGAGCATTCTTCAGCCTCCATGTGTACGTGGGTTTTCTTTTGTTTTTGTTGCCATTGAAGACCACCCTTATTCCATAGTGATCTGATAGGAGGCATGGGATTATTTCTATCTTCTTGTATCTGTTGAGGTCTGATTTGTGACCAATTATATGGTCAATTTTGGAGAAGGTACCATGAGGAGCTGAGAAGAAGGTGTATTCTTTAGCTCTAGGATGAAATGTTCTATATATATCAGTTAGTTCCATTTGGTCCAAGGCTTCAATTAGATTCACTGTGTCCCTGTTTAGTTTCTGCTTTCCTGAACGATCCATTTCAGAGAGCGGGGTGTTGAAGTCACCCACTATTATTGTGTGCGGTGCGATGTGTGCTTTGAGTTTTAGTAAAGTTTCTTTTACGAATGAGGGTGCCCTTGCATTTGGAGCATAGATATTCAGGATTGAGAGTTCTTGATGGTGGATTTTTCCCTTGATCAGTATGTAGTGTCCTTCTGTGTCTTTTTTGATGACTTTGGGTTGAAAATCAATTTTATCCGATATTAGGATGGCTACTCCACCTCGTTTCTTGGGGCCATTTGCTTGTAAAATTGTTTTCCAGCCTTTTACTCTGAGGTAGTGTTTGTCTTTGACACTGAGGTTCGTTTCCTGCATGCAGCAAAATGCTGGGTCCTGTTTACGTATCCAGTCTGCTAGTCTATGTCTTTTAATTGGGGAATTGAGACCATTGATATTAAGAGAGATTAAGGCATAGTGATTATTGCCATCTGCCATTCTTGACGCTATCTTTATGTTTGAGTGGTTATAGACTTTTGGGTTTGATTCAAGAAGGTTATTATCTCATTTTTTCCAGGGTGTTGTTTCGCTCCCTGTATTGGAGGTTTCCACCTATTATCCGTTGCAGGGCTGGATTTGTGGAAAGATATTGTGAAAATTTGGTTTTATCATGGAATATCTTGGTCTCTCCATCTATGGTGATTGAGAGTTTTGCTGGGTATAGTAGTCTAGGCTGGCATTTGTGCTGTCTTAGTGTCTGCATGAGATCTGCCCAGGATCTTCTGGCTTTCATAGTCTCTGGTGAGAAGTCTGATGTGATTCGGATAGGTCTTCCTTTGTATGTTACTTGGCCCTTTTCTCTTACTGCATTTAGTATTCTTTCTTTGTTTAGAACATTCGGTGTTTTGATTATTATGTGACGGGAGGTATTTCTGTTCTGGTCCAGTCTGTTTGGAGTTCTGTAGGCTTCTTGTATGTTCATTGGCATCTCTCTCTTTAAGTTAGGGAAGTTTTCCTCCATAATTTTGTTGAAGATGTTTACTGGCCCTTTAAGTTGCAAATCTTCACTCTCATCTATACCTATAATCCTTAGGTTTGGTCTTCTCATTGTGTCCTGGATTTCCTGGATGTTTTGGGTTACGCGTTTTTTGCATTTTGCATTTTCTTTGACTGTTGAGTCGATGCTTTCTATGGAATCTTCAGCACCTGAGATTCTTTCTTCCATCTCTTGTATTCTATTGTTGATGTTTGCATCTATGACTACTGATTTCTTCCCAAGGTTTTCTATCTCCAAAGTTGTCTCCCTTTGTGATTTCTTAGTTGTTTCTACTTCCTTTTTTAGTTCCTGGATGGATTTGCTGAGATCCTTCACTTGTTTGTTTGTATTTTCCTGTATTTCTTTAAGGTATTTTTGCATTACCTCTTTCAGGATTTCTTCCTGATGACCCACGTTCTCCTGCATTTCTCTGAGCGATTTTTGTGTTTCCTCCTCATGGGATTCCATCTGTTGATCCATCGTCTCCTGCATTTCTTTAAGCAGTTCTCGTGTTTCCTTTGTAAGGGCATCTAACTGTTGATTCATTTCTTTAAGCAATTTTTGTGTTGCCTCCTTATGGGCATCAGTCTGTTGACCCATATTCTTCTGCATTTCTTTATGCAAATTTTGTGATTCCTTTGTGAGTTCATCTACCCGTTGATTCATCTCGTTAAGCGATTTTTGTGTTGTCTCCTTGTGCGCCTCCATCTTTTGATCCATGTTCTCCCGCATTTCTCTAAGCGATTTTTGTGTTTCCTTTGTAAGGGCTTCTAACCGTTGATTCATGGTCTCCTGTAACTCTTTATGAGATTTATTTGTGTCCTTCTTGTGATCCTCTAATAGCATCATGAGAAGTGATTTTAAATCCAGATCTTGTCTTTCGGGTGTGGTAGGGTATCCAGGACTTGCTGCTGTTGGAGAGTTGGGTTCGGATGGTCCCACATTACTTTGATTACTGTTAGTAACATTCCTATGTTTGCCTTTTGCCATCTGGATACCTCTGGTGTTAGCTGGTCCTGCTGCCACTGGCTGTTGGTTGGACCTCCTGTGAGCCTGCAAAGCTATTTCTGCCCCCCCTGGATTACCAGGATTCCCCTGGCACCGATTTCTGGGACCTGCCTGCTCCTGAGTGACTTTGGAGCCCTAATGTGCTTTGCCCCAAGTGATCTTATATTGGGGAGGCCTTGCACATCTAAAGGCACAGCCTAGTGGATTCCTGGAGCAGAGGTCGCCAAAGGGAGGCTGGCAGGCTCCTGCCCTGTGCAGGGGTGTGTGATCTCTCCTGGGGGGGGGGGGAGGGGGCGTCCCTCTGCCAGGCAGAAGTCCCACAGCAGATCTGGCGCGCTGGTCACTGCAGATCAGCCCAGCACCTGGGAGCAGGTTACACACAAGCTGCCTGAACCCGAAGCGATATTATGCCTGTCTGTCTCTGAGCCTGGTGGTCCCAACTACCTGGTCACTGGAGCAAAGATGGCGGAGGGCAGTCTCCGTGGCGCTGCTCACCCTGTGGTCACGATGGCCCGCCGATCTGGCACCCAGACGACCACAGCGCCAACCCGCCCTCGGGCACAGACGGAAGCCCCAACAGGCCGTGTCCCAAGTGATGTTATATGGGGGGAGAGCCTGGGTACTGGACTCTCCAGCGCAGTCCGCGGGAACAGAGGTCGCGGAAGGGAAGCTGGCAGGCTCCCTCCCTGCGCAGGGTCCCTCCACCAGGCAGAAGGTCCCACCGCGGAACTGGCGCGCTGGTTACTGCAGATCAGCCCAGCACCTGGGAGCAGGTTACACACAAGCTGCCTGAAACCGAAGCGATATTATGCCTGTCTGTCTCTGAGCCTGGCGGTCCCAACTACCTGGTCACTGGAGCAAAGATGGCGGAGGGCAGTCTCCGTGGCGCCGCTCACCCTGTGGTCACGATGGCCCGCCGATCTGGCACCCAGACGACCACAACGCCAACCCGCCCTAGGGCACAGACGGAAGCCCCAACAGGCCGTGTCCCAAGTGATGTTATATCGGGGGGAGAGCCTGGGTACCGGTCTCTCCAGCGCAGTCCGCGGGAACAGAGGTCGCGGAAGGGAAGCTGGCAGGCTCCCTCCCTGCGCGGGTCCCTCCACCAGGCAGCCATATTGATTTTCTTAAAGAATCAACTCCTGGTTTTGTTGATTCTTTGTATAGTTCTTTTTGTTTCTACTTGGTTAATTTCAGCCCTGAGTGTGATGATTTCCTGCCTTCTACTCCTCTTGGGTGTATTAGCTTCTTTCTGTTCTAGAGCTTTCGGGTGTGCTGTTAAGCTGCTAATGTATGCTCTCTCCAGCTTCTTTTTGGAGGCACTCAGAGCTATGAGTTTTCCTCTTAGCACTGCTTTCATTGTGTCCCATAGGGTATGTTGTGCCTTCATATTCATTAAATTCTAAAAATCTTTGATTTCTTTCCTTATTTCTTCCTTGACTAAGGTACCATTGAGTAGAACATTGTTCAGTTCCATGTGTATGTGGGCTTTCTGTTGTTTTTGTTGTTATTGAAGACCACTCTTACACCACAGTGATCTGATAGGAGGCATGGGATTAGTTCCATCTTCTTATATCTGTCAAAGTTTGTTTTGTGATCAATTATATGGTTAATTTTGGAGAAGGTAGCATGAGGTGCTGAGAAGAAGATATATTCTTTTGATTTAGGATGAAATGATCTATAGATATCTATTAAATCCATTTGTGCCAAAACTTCTGTTTGTTTCACTGTGTCTCTATTTAGTTTGTGTTTCCCTGATCTGTCCTTTGAAGAGAGTGGGGTGTTGAAGTCACCCACAATTATTATGTGGGGTGCGATGTGTTCTTTAAGCTTTAGTAAAGTTTCTTTTACAAATGAGAGTGCCCTTGCATTTGGTGCATAGATGTTCAGAATTGAGAATTCTTCCTGGTAGATTTTTCCTTTAATGAATATAAAGTGTCCTTCTGTGTCCTTTTTGGTGACTTTTGGTTGAAAGTCTATTTTATTGGATATTAGAATGGCTACTCCAACTTGTTTCCTGGGACCATTTGCTTCGAAAACTGTTTTCCAGCCTTTTACTGAGGTAATGTTTGTCTTTGAAACTGCAATGCATTTCCTGTATGCAACAAAATGTTGGGTCCTCTTTACGAATCCAGTTTGTTAGTCTATGTCTTTTTATGGGGAATTGAGTCCATTGATGTTAAGAGATATTAAGGAAAAGTGATTGCTGCTTCCTGCTATTTTTGATGTAATTTTTATGTTTCTGTGGTTATCTTCTTTTGGGTTTGTTGAAAGAAGGTTAATTTCTTGTTTTTTCTAGCATGTAGTTTCCCTCCTTTTGTTGGTGTTTTCCATTCATTATCCTTTTAAGGGTTTGATTTGTGGAAAGATACTGTGTAAATTTGTTTTTGTCATGAAATATCTTGGTTTCTTCATCTATGGTAATTGAGGGATTTGCTGGATATAGCAGTCTGGGTTAGCATTTGTTTTCTCTTAGGGTCTGTATAACATCTGCCCAGGCTCTTTTGGCTTTCATAGTCTATGGTGAGAAGTTCAGAGTAATTCTGATAGGTCTACCTTTATGTGTTACTTGAGCTTTTTCCCTCACTGCTTTTAATATTCTTTCTTTGTTTAGTACATTTGGTGTTTTAAATATTACGTGACAGGAGGAATTTCTTTTCTGGTCAAATCTATTTGGAATTTTGTAGGCTTCTTGTATGTTCATGGGCATCTCTTTCTTTAGGTTAGGGAAGTTTTCTTCTATAATTTTGTTGAAGACATTTATTGGTCCTTTACGTTGGAAATCTTCACTCTCTTCTATACCTATAATCCTTAGGTTTGGTCTTCTCATTTTGTCCTGGATTTCCTGTATGTTTTTGGTTAGTAGCTTATTTGCATTTTTCATTTTCTTTGATGGTTGTATCAATGCTTTCTATGGTTATCTTTGGCATCTAAGATTCTCTCTTCTATCTCTTGTATTCTGTTGTTGATGCTTTAATCCATGACTCCTGACTTCTTTCCTAGGTTTTGTATGTCCCCAGTTGTTTCCCTTTGTGATTTCTTTATTGTTTCTACCTCCATCTTTAGATCCTGGATGGCTTTGTTCAATTCCTTCAACTGTTTTGCTGTGTTTTCCCTTAGTTCTTCAAAGGTTTCTCCCTGTTTACTAGTGTTCTCCTGTATTTCTTTAAGGGAGTTATTTATGTCCTTCTTGAAGCCCTCCATCATCATCATGAGCTGTGATTTTAAATCCAAATCTTGCTTTTCTGGTGTGTTGGGGTATCCAGTACATGCTGTTGTGAGAGAATTGGGTTCAGATGGAGCCATATTGCCTTGATTTTTGTTAGTAACATTCCTATGTTTGCCTTTTGCCATCTGGTTATCTCTGGTGTTAGTTGGGTCTGCTGTCACTGGCTGGTGCTTGTCCCTCCTGTGTGCCTGCAGGCCTATTTCAGCACCCCTGGGTGACTGGCTTTCCACTGGATCAGATTGCTGTGGGCCCATCACCTGGGTGTAGGTCAGGCCCTGGCAGACTGAGTCCCAAGTGATATTACACTCAGGTGTTCTCTGCGTTCCTGGCTGCAACAGCCTGCTCAGTGGCAGAAGAGAAGATTCAGGCCTTACCTCTACTCGCAGGACTCAATGCAGAGCAGATATCCCCTAACAGACTAGTTGCACAAAAGGCTGTGGTACTGCCCAGCCCCTGGGTACAGGCAGAGCCCTGGTGGGGCTCGTCCCAAGTGATCCTCCACTAGGTTGATCCCTGTGCCCCTCTCTGCTCATGTCTACTCAGTTACAGAGGCAAAGATGGCCTAATTTATCAATTCTTATAGGCATGGATCTTACTCCTCTGGAATTTTCATTTCAGCAACGTAAGTAGATATTTATAGACAACTTTTTTGTCTGTCTAGAGAAGGACAATTCTTACAGAGCTCACATTTCCACAAATTTGCCTGTTACTGTATTTTAGTTCTGGCATTTGCAGAATATATATATATATATATATATATATATATATATATATATATATATTATATATATAATATATAAATATATATATGTGTGTGTGGTGTGTATGTATGGACATACATATATGCATACATGTATGTCCATACACACACATATACACATATACATATACATATATATGTTTCCATTAAGTATACAAATTTCAACAGCAGGAGTGCAAAATATAGATAATCTTCACTGGGCATGCCTTTTATAAATGTATGTTTCATTCCCTATGTCAGATTGTCCTTGTTCCTGCATAACTAGGTCCTCAGTCAGGAACATGCCCTGGGTCTAGTTTGAAAACAATCTCATACAATTATAATCAGAGACTGGCATGTGAGAGTTACAGATAAACAGTGCTCAGTCATTAGCCTGCCTTCATACCCAAAATTCCAGTATGGCAAGTCGCTTGGAAAAAATATATTTAAGCACTTGTTACAAGTCAGAAAATTCTAATGCAGGAATCTTCTTAGACATAAAAATATTTTCATACAACATAGCAGGGATTAAAAGAAGTTCTACCATCAGTCTGTCCTTTATCTTTAAAAAATAGTAAGTGGACATGACCTAAGGCTGCGAATCTACACTGATTTTGCTCCTTACAAAAATACCAAAGGTTCATCCTGGGACTTTCTTCTCTAATATCTCACAGATTTAGTCAATTACAATATCTATAGGATACTTAAAGGTCAAGAATTTATGTAAATGTTGTATGTTGTGTAGTTTGGTACAAAGGATTTAAAGCCAAAAATTCTAGCCCATATCCTTGCTGATGAGCTACAATGTTTTGACTTTTGACATCAGTCCCTTTCAGCCTCGTTTTATCACCTACTAAATGGGAGTAACACCATAAATCTTCAGGGTGTTGGAACTTAGAGAACATGATCATGGCTTAAAGTTGGCTCCATTCTAAACTGTGATCTCAGGCCCACTAAAGCATTGTGAGGTTTTCTGCTTCAGTTTGCCCTAACCTATGTACTGCGTTTAGATAGATGCTAAAAGCTAGTGCCAGTGGCTCTTAAAGGAGGAAGATTTAATTTTGGACTATCTTTTTTAAAAGGACAAATTCCAACATTTGCCAACCAAAGTAAAAATTGTTTGCTGCACTGCTGTTCCTTTTTAATCACAAGATTTTACCTGAATCTTCAACAGATGAGTTCTAATTACTGTGGGTGGAAAGCTGCGCATTCATTTTGCCATTGACTCATAATCTGATTCAATTATCGAAAGCTTTATTAAAGCATGTTGCTTGCTAAGTCGCTTCCTACTACCATAGTCATTTGCCCTGAGTGACCAGTACGGCTCTTAGAAGCACTGCCGACGGCAAGGAAAGTTATTTATTATTATTATTTTTTAATGTGCGTGGGGTTTGAAGACAATTTCCAGCTAGTGTGGTAAAAAAAAAAAATCTGGAATGTAGGTACTCTTTTATCAAAGGAAATATGTTCTAGGATAAAAGAATGAGATTCTGGCATTACAGGGGGACAAAATTTATTGCCTTGAATGACAGCACTGAGCAGCAATTCCTTCTGAGTTGCAGGTGACCCCTACTCTGATGGAGAATATGAGTATAACCACCCTTCTCCACATGGAATGGACCCTTCATTTTGAAACTAAGCTGGCACAGTGATTAGTTCTGCTAAGTGACTCTGAAGAGACCCATTTGTTTAGCACTGCGCATAATTTTAAAAGAAAGGACATGTCAGCAGCAGGGAGGGGAGTCAAACGAGATCACTAGAGAAAGAGTGGGAGAAATCTGCCTTCACCTCTGCCTTGTTTTACTCTATCCCATCTCCAGTGACCTTTGCTGTTGAAGACAGATGTGGCAACTAAATGGAACCTCCATTTTCTCATTCAGGGAATGACCAGGTCAGCTCCTCTCTGCCCTCAGAAACAGATCCTCATTTCTCTATTTCTTCATCCTTGATGTGATAAGGCCATTTGTACCTGACCATTCCCTGTAGTTATGCACTGGTAGTCCTAGAGAAGTCCTGCATATTCAAAAGTGACATCTCTGAGATGGCATTTGATCCATGTAGGTGGTAGAACAGTGTGTGTGCTCCTCCTGCAGTAATGGTGAAATATCCTAGGTAAACCCACTTCAGTTCTCAAATATGACAATCCAGCACAACAGCTAAGCACTGACTTTTTGCTTACAGTGATCTAAAACTTCAAGTGCCCTCTACTTCGAAAGCCAGGTTATCACCAGGGCCTGTTGCAAACCCAGCTGATAATTCAAATTCTTTTAAAAATTTCCCTACAATAAATGGCTCATTATGCTTTACCAGGTTATATATTTTATTGAAAACAAAAGACAAAAGAAGACTAAATATCACAACTGGATAACCATGTTTTCTCTCCTGTTCCACAATCTTAAAGGTGTTCTTGGGTCATAGGTACTAGCTTCTAATCTTAGCTGTCTTTTGCTTATGAGTAACCTGTCATCCATTTACAAGAAATAATTACTAAAATTTCATTTTTCATATTTATTTTTCACAGTGCTACCAGAAGGTGATCATGTGAAAAACATATCAAAAATTTGAATTAAGTATAACAAGAGAGAGCAAGGGGTGGGTGGGAGGGATGGAGAGAGGGAGAGAAGAGCTTTTAAAATATGAGCAAAAGAATTAAAAAAATAAGGCATCACTATTCATATATTGCTCTTCTGTGCTGCAGCCCTGGACTATTCAGTACAAAGACTTATCTTCTTTCTGCCTATTATTTACTGCTCTGGTTATCAGCTTTTGGAGTGCTTCTTTGAAGGGGTTTTGATGGATCTCATTGGCTTCAGCCCTTCTGAGCTACTTAAAATGGTTTGAAAATTGAAAGCTTTGAAGGGTAGGGATTATAACTTCTTTTCAGTTGTCTGTTTCTCTCCAGAAATACTAAATGGAAGCCAACCCAGGAATTCATAATTTTCTTTCTTATTTGTTTCTTTCTTTGTATGTTCTATTTTCATATCATCATGTTTACTAGAGAATGATGCTTTCATAAATAAACAGTCAAGGATTTCAGAGTGGATATTTCTGTGAGATGAGGTTTACTGATGTAAAATCTGTATATAGTCGGTAGTGACCACTTCATCCTTAGGGACATAAATATGAGACTACTGTATAAGATATCAGAGATTCAATTTAAACTGGGAATACTTATTCAATCAGTTAAGCAGTCTTTCCAGAACCTTCTTTGTTTATCTATAAAAAAAGTGGAGATAATGCTAACTCTGGGGAAGAGACATAAAAGTTAAATGTCTAAATGCAAATCCAAGCCAATCATCTTTTCCTACAAATTCCCTATTGTTTTTTGCAGAAAAGGAGAAGTGAGGGCAAGCAAATCGTAGTCTAGAACCTTATGGTTTGATTCAAAATAATTAACTCAATTAGATGCTGCATAAGTAAACTCAGAATACATACTAAAGAAAAGAAAGATTCTATTAGAATAGTAACCAATTCCCCCCAGAGCAATTTCTAAGGAGACTGACCTGGATCTGGAATCAAAGCAGTTCATCTTGTCTCATGCCAGGGTAAGATATTTAAAATGTAGAAAAGCTATTCAGATGAAAGATTAGGGAAAGTACTTTATCAAAGGTACTAGTAATTGTTTAGGACCCCAGAATAGCAATATATGATAGTATCTCAGAAAACTAGACTATGTTGAAGTGGGTTATCAGTAAAGGTGCTGATACCCGAGGGCTAGCCCCTGTGGACCATGTTAAGTGTTTCCATACTTGTGAAGGCTTGCAAAATGTTCATTCTCATTCAAAACTAATACTATTATGTCTTTTAGGGTCAAAAAGGAACCCTATGTCTTTCTTTTGTTATTTTTAGTTGGTTGTTTCTGCCTCACTGGGTGACCTGAAAACCAATTTATTCACTCTGAATCATAGTTCCTAGTTTGGTGTAAGCACCCAAAGTAAGAGTTCTCTAGTTCTCTTAAAATCTCAGAATTTGAAGGAACTCCAACAGTACTTGTCTTAGTCAGGGTTTCTATTCCTGCACACACATACACACACACACACACACACACACAAAACAAAAAACAAACAAACAAACAAACAAAAAACCATCATGACCAAGAAAAAACTTGGGGAGTAAAGGGTTTATTCAGCTTACACTTCCACGTTGCTGTTTTCACCAAAGGAAGTCAGAACTGCAACTAACCAGGTCAGGAAACAGGAGCTGATGCAGAGTCCATGGAGGGATATTACTTACTGACTTGCTTCCCCTGGCTTGCTTAGCTTGCTTTCTTATAAAACCCAAGACTACCAGCCCAAAGATGGCACCACCCAAAGGGCCCTACCCCCTTCATCACTAATTGAGAAAATGCCTTACAGCTGAATCTTGTGGAGGCATTTCCTCAAGGGAGGCTCCTTTGTCTGTGATAACTCCAGCTTGTGTCAAATTGACACAAAACCAACCAGCATAGTCCTCTAAGAGATAGATTGCTATCTGGTGAGATCATCAGCAAACATGGGAGTACTATTTGAGTACATAACAATTTTTGATTGAATCCTCCTTCTGTCATTTGACCTTTTATCTTACTGTATCTATTTCCCTCTTCCTGTTTCTATCTTTCCTTTTTTACCCTCTCCTTTTACTTCTCCACTTCTTGTTGCCCCCTTTCTCCTGTCTCTATGAAAGTTCTCCCAAATTTAAAAGGAGAAAGAGTGCTCATCTTTGCTGGCTGTGCCTCTGCCACATCCTACTGGCAGGGGACAATATTCCAAGCTGGTTGGTTTGGGGGCCCCCACAGGCCTCCATGGGGAGACATGAGGTCTTGGGGTCCCACAAGGCTCCTTTGGATGGAAGGTTTAGTCTAGAGAAACAAACATAGAATAGAATAGAGACACAGGGAATGGCTAACCAATAACTGCCCCAAAGTGAGATCCATTCCATATGCAACAGCCAATCCCTGATTCTATTAATGATACTTTATTATCTTGTAACATCTATGATGCTTGTTATCTATGTTTCAGACAGTAGCATCACTCTACTCTGGGAGGCTCCATCCAGCAGGCAGTGAAAACAGACAAGAGACCCACAGCCAAACATTAGATGGATCTAGGGGAGTCTTGTGGAAGACTTGGGGAAAGGATTGAGGCACCTGAAGAGGACAAGGACTCCATTGGAAGATTAACAGAATCAAGTAACCTGGACCCTTTTGGGGATACCAGAGACTGAACTACCAACCAAAGAGAATACAAGGGTTGGACCTAGGTCTCCTGCACATTTTCAACAGCTTGGTCTTCATGCAGGACCCCCCAAAAATGGCACACAGGCTGTCCCTATCCCTGTTGCCTGCCTATGGATTCTGTTCCGCTAACAGAGCTGCCTTATCTGACCTCAGTGGGAGAGGCAGTATCCAATTAAATATTTAAATTGATCCTGGCAACAGCACTGGTAGTAGTGGTAGTGGTGGCAAAGGCAGTGGTGGCGGTGGCGGCAGTCTTGGTTCTTGAATACAAGACACATACACACACAGCCTTTTCATTTTGATAAGCCTTAAATAGCTCAATGGCTGGGCCACTTGCTAACCTCCATGTTGACAGTCTACCTCCCTCTGTTATTCCTAAGTTATTAATTATTGAAATTGATACTCCATCTTTGCTGATCTGTATTGTGGATGGCTCTGTGCTGCTTATATTTTAGGTTAATTCTGCTCTCCCTGTAGAGGTTGTCTGGAATGAGGAATGAGTCGCACGTTTAGGTGACTTACTGTGAACTAATCCCCTAATAAACAAAGGAGTCAATCACTGGGTGAGTAGGCAGGACTTCCTGGTTGGACAGAAAAAGGGAAGAAACTGGAGAGAGTTAGGTCATTTTGGAACAGGAAAGCATATAGGTAAGAAGGCTTACAAGACTAGGTTTTAGTTGTTGCACCCACAGATTGAGTTACCATTGTTTTTGAAATAAGTTTGTCTTGTGTTTTCCTTCATGCATTGGCTCATCTTGTTTCAAGAGAAAAAGGTATGGTGGCAAAGCATGGGTTTGTCTGAGGTGCACCACAAAGGCTGTGGGGAATGTGAAGTACAAGATTAGCAAGGGTAGCGACTTGCCAGTGGGAACCTAGGTGGAGAGATTGTGGAGTTCTGAATCAGAGTCTCCATGAGATAAAAACAGGTCAGTCATTGCCTGCCAGTGCATGACCCAGGCCACCAAGGCAGAGAGTTGCAGGCACAAGCGTGGGATCATGCTGCTTCATTTATTAATATTTCCTGCAACAGATTGGATCCACTTGGTCAGGCCTCTTGGGACAGGTTCCCTTAGTGTCTTGTGTATAAACGTGGGAATTCTCATGCAATTTTGAGGACCTAAATTAACATAGTATAAGCATCATTAGACCAAACCCACTTCAAGGTGGTGTACCTAGTCCTCCAGTGACTTGATAAGGCAGGGTGGTGAGGGGTGAGTCCCAAAGGTGAGCCTCCTCCTTCTCAGAGGAAAGACGAAGGGAAGTAGGAGGGAATCTGTGTGCTGGGGTAATGAAAGAAGGGAGGCCTGATATTGGAACGTAAAGTCAATAAATAAATTAATAAAATGTTTCTTGCCCTAAAATAAAATAAAAGGAAAGGTAAAAGATAAAGATGACACTTTTCTATTGTGGTTCTAAAACACTTATACTACAATAAAAGAAGAGTGCATGAAATGAGGAAACAAACCTTAAATAAGGGCTGAAAGAAACAATAAAAAGGAAATTAAATGTGAGGCATAGAAATAAATAGTATTCCAGAAACTTCAAATGTAACTATTCACTACATCTAAAAATGTCTATCAATTGGGACCTCCAGGCACAGGGACAATCAAGCATATCGCTTGGGACTCAGCCAGCTTGTGTGCTCCCTGCTCCCAAGAGCTGGGCCGGTCTGTGGTCATCTACGTGCCAGATCTGCTGTGGGGCATCTGCCCTGCAGAGGGACCCGCACTGGGAGAGAGGGACCTGCACTGGGAGAGAGCACACTCGCACAGGAAGGGAGCACACCAGCCTCCCCTTGGTGACCTCTGCTCTGGGAATTGACTACACTGAGCCTTCGGATGTGCAGGGATTCCCCCATATAACATTACTTGGGGCAAGGCACATCAGGGCTCCAAAGTCACTCAAGAGCAGGGCAGCATCCCAGCAATCGGTGCCTGGGGAATCCTGGTAATCCGGGGGGTGGGGGGAGAGGCAGAAATAGCCTTGCAGGCTCACAGGAGGTCCAACAAACAGCCAGTGACAGCAGGACCAACTAACACCAGAAGCAACCAGATGGCAAAAGGCAAATGTAGGAACATTACTAACAGAAATCAAGGCTATATGGCACCATGTGAAACCAACTCTCCAACAGCAGCAAGTCCTGGATACGCCATCACAACTGAAAGGCAAGATCTGGATTTAAAATCACTTCTCATGATGCTATTAGAGGATTCCAAGAAGGACACAAATAAATCTCATAAAAAAATAAAGAATAACATGAATCAACAGGTAGAAACCCTTACAAAGGAACCCAAGGTTCTTCCCTAGTTTCCTTTCTATTAGTTTCAGTGTGTCTGGATTTATGTGGAGGTCCTTGATCCACTTGGAATTGAGCTTAGTGCAAGGAGAAAAGAATGGATCAATTTGCATTCTTCTACATGTTGACCTCCAATTGAACCAGCACCATTTGTTGAAAAGGCTATCTTTTTTCCACTGGATGCTTTTAGCTCCTTTGTCAAAGATCAAGTGACCATAAGAGTGTGGATTCATTTCTGGGTCTTCAATTCTGTTCCATTGATCTACATGCCTGTCACTGTACCAATATCATGCAGTTTTTAACACTATTGCTCTGTAGTACAGCTTGAGGTCTGGGATACTGATTCCCCCAAAAGTTCTTCTACTCTTCAGAATAGTTTTAGCTATCCTGGGTTTTCTGTAATTTCAGATGAATTTTTGAATTGCTCTTTCTAACTCTATGAAGAATTGAATTGGGATTTTGAAGGGGATTACATTGAATCTGTATATTGCTTATGGCAAAATGGTCCTTTTTACTATATTGATCCTGCCAATCCATGAGCATGGAAGATTTTTCCATCTTCTGAGGTCTTCTTCAATTTCTTTCTTCAGAGACTTGAAGTTCTGTCATACAGATCTTTCACTTGTTTGGTTAGAGTCACACCAAGATACTTTATATTGTTTGTGGCTATCGTGAAGGGTATCATTTCTATTATTTCTTTCTCAGCCTGCAGAGGCTTCCCCTGTATGCAATAAGGACACATGCTCCACTATGTTCATAGCAGCCTTATTTATAATAGCCAGAACCCTGGCTATTAGACAGAACCCTGATGTCCCTCAACGGAGGAATGGATAATGAAGATGTGGTATATTTACACAATGGAATACTACTCTGCAATTAAAAACAATGAATTCATGAAATTCCTAGGCAAATGGTCAAAACTGGAAAATAACATCCTTAGTGAAGTAATCCAATCACAAAAGAACACACATGGTATGCAGTCACTGATAAAGGGATATTAACCCAGTATCTCAGAATACCCAAGACACAATTCACATATCAATAGATTTCCAAGAAGAAGGAAGGAGAGAATCCTGGTCCTGGAAAGACTGGATGTAGGGGAATACCAGGATAGAGAAGCTAGAGGGGGTTGAATGGGGAACAGAGGGAGGGAAGGGGGCTTATGGGACTTCTGGCGAGGGAGGAAACGGGAAAGGGGAAATCATTTGTAATGTAAATAAAAAAAACTTAGAAAAGAAAAAATTGTTATCAGGAGAGACAATGATTGCAAAGAAAAATCGATGGGGAAGGTCTTTAAAGGTATATCTAAGCTCTGTTTTTGGTCTATTTATATCTGCTTCCCGGTCATGTAGAATGCTAAATATCATTAGTGCCTCACATCAGAATGAGCACTGCACAGCTTCACTATGATGAATTGGAATCCCATGAAAAAGAGTAAAAGTAAATCTTTGCTCTTTCAATTTGCCTTTGTTAGATTATTTTACCAAAGTCCTGATCAAAATAACTGTTATAGAACTTTACTAAATGTACATGCAATGTTAACTTTCCCTGGCAATGCACTGAGGTCTATTCATATTTTCTCTGTATAAAAATGCCCCAGGGTCACAATACAGATGACATGGTTTTAATTTAGGCACAGACAGGCATGCTATGTCCAGAAGACTTCCTTTTCAATAGTATTCTGTGTAGCCAAGACTAATTGTACCCTTATATTTTTGTGGGCAAAACTAGTGCACTAAAATAATATCAGACACTATAAACTATATAATCTTATCTAAATGTATAAAGTCACATCAACTGGAAATTCACATTTCCAATTTGTTCTGACTATAAGAATATTTGGTTACTATTGTCACAATGTCCTCAACAAACTTTTGTGAGGCTAACATTCTACTTAAAAGAGTTCTGCAACAACAGCACCTAAAATATAATCATGGTCTACCCAGGAGTCAATACTTCTAAGCCACAGATGATGATTTCTGTTTCTCCTAATTGTATCTTGAAAGATTCTGGAGTTAATATCCAGGTTTTACACCCTATTCTATAGACCAATACCACCAGTCCTTTGATATTTTGCTAAAAGCCCAACACACAATATTGTAGGACCATTATTATATGCCTTCAGTAGCATGAACTGAATAAAAATGGACACATTACACAGTCATGGTTCCTCCAAGAGTGATTGGAAATAGATCGAAAAAGCTGCAGCACTAACTCAACCAGCCATTCCATCATCAGCTTGTCTCAGGGTAGTAATAAACTTCTCGGTCTGCTAAATTTATGGAGTAAAAGTGTGAGCACAGCCTCCCTGTGCTACCCACAGCTTTTCTCAGGTCAGTAGCAGTGATATGAGGGTCTGCATGCTGACCATCCTAAGTACCATGTTTTACCAATGTTTTGTCATTAATGATTTCTTCCATAATAGCTCATTAGCTGAGGAAATGCATCAGTCTGGCCTATCAAAGAAGATTTAAAAAACGGGGAGCTGCCATACAGAAGTGTTTTAATATCGTATTTCAGATATACAGATAACTCATAAAGAGTTTAACTTACAAATATCCCCTTGTCTGTATAATCCACCAATATAATCAAAAATACAGGGCCATGAAAGAATTAGGTAGGTGCATTTATGTGTCATATTCATCAAATGAAGGGACTATCTCTATTTTAACCAGGTGGGAGAACCCTAAAATAGGACCCTTTATGGAATTGTGAAATTAGTAATTTAAGATGACCATTCTTGTCTCTTTTTGACAAAGCAGTTTTTTTTTTATATCATCAAATGGTAACAAAAAGTAGAGCTTGTCCATGAAGGATTTGTCTTACTGTCAGTGTTTTTTGAGGATTTAGTCTGTCTGCCTTATTTTTTCCAGATTTTTTTTCTCTCTTAACACTGACAATTTTTCTAAGTGAATGTTCAAGAACATTAGGTCAGTCTTTGAGGATTTTGTCCATTCTTCTAACTCTCATGATTTTTTCCCTCAGAACAGACAATGTATTTGGTGATGCCTGGATTAGGGACTGCCTTTTACACTCAGATATCAGCCCAATCAAGGCCAGTGCTTGTTTTGACTCACTGTTACCTTTTCTGCAGGAAGCATGATAAAGTGTGTCATAAAACAATAAGATCTAAGCCACAAAAGAATATTTCAAGTAATTTTTAAAAGAAGTTTAATTTTAAATGCATTTTTCTTAATTCTTTGAAAATTCCATACAGAGACCAGACAGGGACTCCAGGTACACAAAGATATCGAGTATAACATCGTTTGGGAAATAGCCTGCTAGGGTTCTGCCTGTGCCCAAGAGCTAGGCAGCTCTCTAGTTGTCTGTGTGCCAGCCCTGCTGTGGGACATTTGCCCTACAGGGTGACCTGTGCCTGGAGGGAACCCCACAGCCTCCGCCATCTTTGCTCTGGTGACAGAACTGACAGGGACAACCAGGTACACAGAGATATCCTGAGTATAACATCACTTGGGGCAAGGCACATCAAGGTTCCAATGGCATCAAGGAGTAGGGCAGTCCCTCAGCAATCTGTGCCAGGGGAAACCTGGTCATCCAGAGGTGCTGAAATAGTTTTGCAGGCTCACAGGAGGTTCAAGCACCAGCCAGTGACAGCAGGACCAACTAATGCCAGAGATAACCATATGGCAAAAGGCAAATGTAGGAACGTTACTAACAGAAACCAACTCTCTGACAGCAGCAAGTCCTTGATACCCCAACACACCAGAAAGGCAAGATTTGGATTTAAAATCACATTGCATGATGCTATTAGAGGATTTCAAGAAGGACATAAATTAATCTCTTAAAGAAGTACAGGAGGACATCTCTTAAAGAAATTCAGGAGAATATAGGTCAATAGATAGAAGCCCATAAACAGGAAAAACAAAAATCACTTAAAGAAATACAAGAGAACTTGGGTCAACAGGCAGAAGTTCTGAAAGAGGAAACACAAAAATATCTTAAAGAAATACAGGGAAACACAAACAAACAAGTGAAGGAACTGAACAAAACCATCTAGGATCTAAAAAAGGAAGTAGAAACAACTAAGAAATCACAAAGGTAGACAACTTTGGAGATAGATAACCTTGGGAAGAAATCAGGGGTCATAGATGCAAACATCAACAATAGAATACGAAAGATAGAAGAAAGAATCTCAGATGCTGAAGATACCATAGAAAGCATTGACTCAACAGTCAAAGAAAATGCAAAAAGCAAAAAGCTTGTAACCGAAAACATTCAGGAAATCCAGGACACAATGAGAAGACCAAACCTAAGGATTACTGGTACAAATAAGAGTGAAGATTTAAAACTTAAAGGGCCAGTAAATATTTTCAACAAAATTATGGAAGAAAACTACTTCCCTAACCTAAAGAGAGAGATGCCAATGAACATACAAGAAACCTAAAGAACACCAAACAAACTGGACCAGAAGAGAAAATAACTCCAATCACATAATAATCAAAACACCAAATGTACTAAACAAAGAAAGAATATTAAAAGCAGTAAGAGAAAAAGGCCAAGTAACTTATAAAGGAAGATCTATCAGAATTGCATCAGAGTACTCACCAAAGACTATGAAAGCTAGAAGATCCTGGGCAGATCTCATACAGACTCTAAGAGAACAAAAATGCCAGCCCAGATTACTATACCCAACAAACTCTCAATCACCATAGATTGAGAAACCAAAATATTCCATCATAAAACCAAATTTACACAATATCTTTCCACAAACCGAGCCCGGCAAAGGATAATAGGTGGAAATCGCCAATACAAGGAGGGAAACTACACCCTGGAAAAAGAAAGTTAGCAACCTTCTTTCAACAAACCAAAAAGAAGATAACCACTCAAACATAAAAATGACATCAAAAATAACAGGAAGCAATAATCACTATTCCTTAATATCTCTTAACATCAATGGTCTCAATTCGCCAATAATAAAGACATAGACTAACAGACTGGATACATAAACAGGACCCAGCATTTTGCTGCATATAGGAAATACACCTCAGTATCCAAGACAAACACTACCTAGGAGTAAAAGGCTGGAAAAAAATTTTACAAGCAAATGGTCCCAGGAATAGCCATCCTAATATTGGATAAAATTGACTTTTAACCTAAAGTCATCAAAAAAGACACTGAAGGACACTACATACTGGTCAAAGAAAAAATCCACCAAGAAAAACTCAAAATTCTGAACATCTATGCTCCAAATGCAAAGACACTCTCATTTGTAAAACAAACTTTACTAGAGCTCAAAGCACACATTGCACCTCATACAATAATTGTGGGTGACTTCAAGACTCCACTCCCCACAATGGACCTATCAGGAAAGCAATAACGAAACAGGGTCACAGTGAAACTAATTGAAGACTTGGCCCAAATGGATATATATATATATATATATATATATATATATATATATATATATATATAAAATAACATTTCATCCTAAAGCAAAAGAATATATCTTCTTCTCAGCACCTCATGGTACCCTCAGCAAAACTGACCATATAATTGGTCACAAAACAAAACTCAACAGATATGAGAAGATCGAACTAATCCCATGCCTCCTATCAGATCACTATGGAGTAAGAGTGGTCTTCAGTAGCAACAAAAACAACAGAAAGCCCACATACACATGGAAGCTGAACAATGCTCTGCTCAATGATACATTGGTCAAAGAAGAAATAAAGAAAGAAATCAAAGACTTTTTAAAATTTAATGAAAATTAAGGCACAATATACCCTAACTTATGGGACACAAAGAAAGCAGTGCTAAGAGGAAAACTCATAGGCCTGAGTGCCTCCAAAAAGAAACTGGAGAGGGCATACACTAGCAGCTTAACAGCAAAGCTGAAAGGCTGGAACAAAAAGAAGCAAATATACCCAAGAGGAATAGAAGGCAGGAAATCATCAAACTCAGGGCTGAAATCAATCAAGTAGAAACAAATAGAACCATACAAGGAATCAACAAAACTAGGAGTTTGTTCTTTGAGAAAATCAGCAAGAAAGATAAACCCTAGTCATACTAACCAGAAGTCACAGAGACAGTATTCAAATTAACAAAATTAGAAATGAAAAGGGAGATATAACAACAGAAAATGAGGATATTCAAAAAATCATCAGATTCCACTACAAAAGCCTATATTCAACACAACTAGAATATCTGGATGAAATGGACAATTTCCTAGACAGATACCAAATACCAAAATTAAATCAGGATCAAATAGAACATCTAAACAGAACAATGACTCCTAAAGAAATAGAAGTCATTGAAAGTCTTCCAACCAGAAATAGCACAGGACCAGATGGTTTTAGTGCAGAATTCTATCAGACCTTCAAAGAAGACCAAACACCAATACTCATTAAACTATTCCACAAAGTAGAAACAGAAGGAACACTACTCAACTTGTTCTATGAAGCCACAATTGCGCTGATACCAAAACGACAAAAAGATCCAAAAAGAAAGAGAATTTCAGACCAGTTTCCCTTATGAATATCGATGCAAAAATACTCAATAAAATTCTTGCCAACCGAATCCAAGAACACATCAAAACGATCATTTGCCACGATCAAGTAGGCTTCATCCCAGGGATGCAGGGATGGTTTAATATACAGAAATCCATCAATATAATCCACTACATAAACAATCTCAAGGAAAAAAACCACATGGTCATTTCATTAGATGCTGAAAAAAGCATTTGAAAGACTTCAGCATCCTTTTATGTTAAAGGTCTTGAAAAGATGAGTAATTCAAAGCCCATATCTAAACATTTTAAAAGCAAATTACAGCAAACCAGTAGTCAACATCAAACTAAATGGAGAGAATCTTGAAGCAATCCCACTAAAATCAAGGACTAGACAAGGCTGCCCTCTCTCTCCATATCTTTTCAATATAGTACTTGAAGATATCACACCCATTTGTCAATTGACACAGAGAAAAAAAGTACTGCCCAGTAACTGAATTCTGTGTAGGCTAGTTTTCAGAGTACTGGAAAATATTTGTGCATGATACTCTGGGAAAGGAGTCATCAACAGTATTATTGAGGTTTGTACCAGGGGAACTGGAATGAAGTTTTATGTGGTAAGATATACCCATGGGGACAACTGTGGTATGAATCTAACAGGATAAAAAAAACTGATTCCTGATTGAATAAAAGGTTACTTTCATAGTGGAGAACTCATTCTGTTATTGTAAATCTAGCCAAGAATCCGTGGCTAGTGAGCTAGCATTCCTCCTTGCTATGAGTATGTAAACCATCCTCCAGAGGATGGCCCTCCAAGCACAGGTACATGAACAGCAGAAATTACAAAGTAGATGTTTTATAATTTTTTAAAAAAAAAGTGAAAGAATTTGTGGTATCAGTAGGTAGGGGCAGATCTTGGAAAAATTCAGGTAAATAAGTAAAGGTTATCATGGTCAAAATCATCATATGAAAGTTTTAAATAAAAAATGCCATTGATGAACCAATATTATGAAGATTACCAATCTTTATTTGTGTGTGTATGTGTGTGTGTGTGTGTGTGTGTGTGTGTGTGTGTGTTTCTTGCAGAGATTTTCCAAATAGTCTGAAAAGTACCAACTGTATTAAGGTTGGATAGTCATTCATATATTCCAATACATATTTCTTCATCTCCCATTTAGGGAGCACTGTTATATAATGCTAAATAAAAGCTACCCTTCATTTTATTTCTTTACATAAAGTAAGGTCATTGGTACAAACTTGTTAAAATTAAAAAAAATAGAAATCCTAACCCTGTATTTATATTTGAGTCTTTGCTGGTAAATTTTCTGCATGTTCTTTCCAAGAGTATAGAATGCCCCATCTGGCAGCTTATCCCTGTAAACACAGCACACTGAAGACTAAGACCTGTGACGTGCCACGAGTTGAGGCTATAGATAGAATGGCCAGTCTAGAGTGATGCCCTAGACGAGAGAAGTAGGAAAGAAGGAAGGAAGGAAGGAAGGAAGGATGGGTCAGAGAGAGAGAGAGAGAGAGAGAGAGAGAGAGAGAGAGAGAGAGAGAGAGAGGGAGGCAGGCAGGCAGACAGGCAGATAGGCAGACAGGCAGACAGGCAGACAGACAGACAGGCAGATGATAGAACAATGATGATTAAAAGGGCATTTCTACCTGTTTGAAAAACAGAATTTCCTTTACAAGGAGCTTCTGGATTTATAATTAACCAAGAATTGACATGGTTTCTACATGGGATGTCAAGAAAAAAATTAAATTTCTTCTAAACATTGGGAATGATGACTGGAACATTTTCCATGTTTAAAGGGAACTAGTGCTTTTGTAAACTGTTGCTATACTGAAGTTACAGTACAAAGAAAATAAGCCTATGGGTGTTCATGTTGGACTGCTAACTCTGGGAGCAGGGATTGTCTCTTTGTACACTGTCTGATTTTAGATCCCTTCTTCCTAACTGGCTGCTTTATCTAGTAATAATAAAAGAAGATGATCATAGTCTTACTGCAACTTGAAAAAAAAAAAGAAAAAAGAAATTAAGCCTAGCTTAGAGAAGACTGGGCTCTTGGATATTCAGGGTATGTATGCATTTCATGCGCAGGATGTTTAAGTAGGCACCAGAGTAATGTCTGGAGTAACAGTTGTGTTTTAGAGGAAAAACTCGGAATTCTCTAAGCAGCATGTTGAATAAAAGCCAAATATAATACTGTACATCTGGCTTACTTTCTAGAGAGATCTAAAAAATTAATTTCTCTGTAAACGAGACTTGGTTTCTATGGAATCCCTCTATGTAGGCATGCTTGATTGTCATTAGCTTTTACTCACATGAGTTTTGTTACACAGTTACTAGTTTTTCAGGGGAAAGAAACAGCAAAGTCCATATTTAATAACAGTTTACTCTGTATACCTTCATGCCAGCAATTCACTACTTGCATGGTGATTTGGCAATTCTTCCCTGGAACTCATTAATAGAACAGCTCTTCATAACCTGTAAATAAAAAAAAAGGCTTATGTAGTTAAACCACAAGTTACACCTCCTCAAAGTTTTAGAATCCATAAAACAGAAGTCATTTCACATTTTCTCAGAAGGTCTGTAGCATCATGCTATGGCTTGAACATCTTAGATCAGAGGTCGTCACAGTGTGGTGACAAGGTCAGCAGCAGCAAATGTAAACAAAAACCTGGTGGAAATTCAAATTCTCAGGCCCCTTGCCAAAGATGCTAAATGAAAACTTTAGGAATAGCGTCCACAATGTGTATTTTAACAGGTACTCTTGGTGATTCTCACAGTCACTCCATGTTGAAAACAGCATCTTGGGTTCACTTTAATCCAGTACAATTCCTGTTCTGTGATGCTGAGATCATGCATGCCACATCAATTCTGTGATCACTTGCTTTTTAATGCTAAGTTACAGATGAACTAAACTACATTTAAGGATCATTGGGACTGTATGCAGCAGACAGATCCCAGTCAGGTATAATTAGGTGCGATATCAGATTTCACACCTACTAACACATGGATTGGGGTTAGCAATAAAGAAAGATGTTTACTAGATATTACATTCTGTGTTGAACATACTTGTACATACTTGCTGTATATACTCAGAAAACAATTATGTGAAATATTACCCCAGTTGTTTAGATGTATTTCTGAGATTCTGGGAGCTTTGACTAATTCCCTGGTTGTATACTTCAGAGTATTCTTCAAACTGAAAACTGTATTGGTCTCAGTAAAGTATAGTAAGAGCAAGAGGACTTTTGACCTCTCAGAAATTGGTGAGCAATGAGAGGAATAAAATTTTGACACACTGTAGCTTCTCAAATCCTTTTTATATCCTTTCTATTCCTCCAGTGAGTACAAAAATTGTTTTATAATATAAATATGTACAAATGAGAACTATATTTAAAATTACCATTGAAGAAAAATTGGAGTGTCATATTTCTTTTCCTATTTTATTTTTATGTTGTTTTCTGCTTTCATCATATAATAGTTTTAAAATACAGACATTAAAGAACTTACAGGACTTTATATTACCTAAGTCTGAGTACTGATATATACATTCAAAATGTTGGTCTATATTTCCTGTTCTATGATTTTGTGTCCTCTAGATTATCTGATTTGGTGGAGGGATTAGAAGTGGCCTCTAATCAAGCATGTACTACAAAATCACTGGGAAGTCACATATTTGTTTATATCACATGAGATTCTAAGTTTATGTTTCTAACTGACAATTCCTAAAATGTTCACTTTTTTTTAATTTTAATCACATTGTATTCATTATATGCGTGTTGTGGGGATGCAGGTGCCATAGCATGTGAATGTAGGCAAGAAGACAACTTTCGGGGGTTGGTTCTCTCTTTTCCTCATGTGGGTCCCAGGAATCAATTTCATCAGGTCTTCAGACTTTATGACAGAATCCTTTTCCCACTAAACCACCTCACCATTCCCTAAACCTACCAGTTAATGTCTTTTAGATAGCCAAGCTGCCCTAATTCCCTATGGAGACATACACACATTGTAAGGTAAAAATATGGGTTCTTGTTGCCACGCAAGAAGGAATAGAGGCCCTTAGCCTGGCAGCCCATGAGCAGCTCCTTCTGTTAACAATCAATTAATGAATATTGTCAAATGCTTTTTCAATATCTAATGAAATGATCACGTGGGTTTTTTTTTTTTGAGTTTGTTTATGTAGTGGATTACATTGATGGATTTCCATATAGTGAATCATCCCTATATCCCTTGGATGAAGCCTACTTGATTGTGGTGAATGATCATTTTGGTGTATTTTTGGATTCTGTTGGTGAGAATTTTATTGAGTATTTTTGCATCGATGTTCATATGGGAAATTGGTATGAAGTTCTCTTTCTTTGGTCTTTGTTTGGTTTAGGTATAAGTGTAATTTTTGCAATGTTCAGCATCCCTTCATGTTAGAAGTCTTGGAAAAAGATCAGGAATTCAAGGCCCATACCTAAACATAGTAAAAGCAATATATGGCAAACCAGTATCCAACATCAAACTAAATGGAGAGAAACTTGAAGCAATCCCACTAAAATCGGGGACCAGACAAAGCTGCCCACTCTCTCCCTATCTATTCAATATAGTACTTGAAGTTCTAGCTAGAACAATTAGACAACAAAAAGAGGATAAAGGTATACAAATTGGAAAGGAAGAAGTCAAAATATTACTGTTTGCAAATGATATAATCATATACTTAAGTGACCCCAAAAATTCCAACACAGAACTCCTACAGCTGATAAACTTCAGCAAAGTGGCTGGATACAAAATTAACTCAAACAAATAAGTAGCCTTCCTCTACTCAAGGATAAACAAGCTGAGAAAGAAATTAGGGAAATGACACCCTTCACAATGGTCACAAATAATATTACATACCTTGGTGTGACTCTAACCAAGCAAGTGAAAGATCTGTAAACAAGAACTTGAAGCCTCTGAAGAAAGAAATTGAAGATCTCAGAAGATGGAAAAATCCCCTATGTTCATGGATTGGCAGGATTAATATAGATGATTACACCCCTTTTCTGTACTATAGATAGAATTTAGGGCCTTCTGTATGCTAATAAATTGCTCTATCCTTGAAAAAAAAAAACAATCTACAGATTCAATGCAATCCTGATCAAAATTCCAAATGAATCCTTCATAGAGCTAGAAAGAGCAATTTTCAAATTCATCTGGAATAAAAAAAAAAACCCAGGACAGTGAAAACTATTCTCAACAATAAAAGAACATCTGGGGGAACCAGCATCCCAGACCTCAAGCAGTACTACAGAACAATAGCGATAAAAACGACATGGTATTAGTACAGCAGGCAGGAATATCAATGGAATAGAATTAAAGATTCAGAAATGAATTGACATACCTATGGTCACTTGATATTTGACAAAGGAGCTAAAACATCAAGTGGAAAAAGGACAGCATTTTTAACAAATGGTGCTGGATCAACTGGCTGTCAGTATGTAGAAAAATGCAAATCGACCAATTCTTATCTCCTTGTACAAAGATCAAGTCCAAGTGGATCAAGGACCTCCATATAAAACCAGATACACTGAAGCTTATAGAGGGGAAAGTGTGGAAGAGCCTTGAATACATGGGCACAGGGGAAATTTTCCTAAAGAGAATACCAATGGCTTATGCTCTAAGAACAAGAATCAACAAATGGGACCTCATAAAATTGCAAAGCTTCTGTAAGGCAAAGGCCACGGTCAGTAGGACAAAATGGCAACCAACAGATTGGGAAAAACTCTACCAATCTTTTATCTGATAGAGGGCTAATATCCAATCTATACGAAGAACTCAAGAGGTTAAACTCCTGAGAATCAAAAAACCCTATTTAAAATGGGGTACAGAGCTAAACAGAGAATTCTCACAGAGATTCTACCTCACACCAGTCAGAATGGCTAAAATAAAAACTCAGGTGACAGCAGATGCTGGTGTGGATGTGGAAAAAGAGGAACACTCCTCCTTTGCTGGTGGTATTGCAATCTTGTATAACCACTCTGGAAGTCAGTTTGGCAGTTCCTTAGAAAATTAGACATAGTACTACCTGAGGACCCAACTATACCACTCCTGGGCATATACCCAGAAGATGTTCCAACATGTAATAAGAACATATGCTCCACTATGTTCATAGCAGCTTTATTTATAATAGCCAGAAGCTGGAAAGAATCCAGATGTCCTTTAACAGAAGAATAGATACAGAAAATCTGGTATATTTACACAATGGAGTACTACTAAGCTATTAAAAATAATGAACTCATGAAATTCTTAGGCAAATGAATGGAACTAGAAAATATCATCCTGAGTGAGGTAATCCAATCACAAAGAACACACATCTATGCACTCACTGATAAGTGGATATTAGCCCAAAAGCTCAGAATAAACAAGATACAATTCACAGACCACATGAAGCTCAAGAAGAAGGAAGACCAAAGTGTGGGTGCTTTGGTTTTTCTGATAAAGGGAAAAAGATACTCATAGGAACTATTATGGAGACAAAGTGTAGAGCAGAGATTGAAGGAAAGGCCATTCAGAGACTGCCCTACCTGGGAATTCATCCTATAAACAGCCACCAAACCCCTACACTACTGTTGTTGCCAAGAATTGCTTGATATGGCTGATATGGCTCTCTCCTGAGAGTCCCTGCCAGAGTCTTACAAATACAGAGGTAGATACTAGCAGCCAACAATTGGACTGAGCACAGGGTCCCCAATACAGGAATTAGAGGAGGACTAAAGGAGTGGAGAGAGTTTGCAATCTCATAAGAAGAACAGCAATATCAGCCAAACAGACCCCTCAAAACTCCCAGAGACTGGACCATCAACCAAAGTTGATGTAATTTCTTTACAGGGATAGGTATGGGGAGGATCATTAGAGTTGCTCTTACATTTTGCAACTTTTCTTTTTCTAGTCAATTGCATGCAACTCTGCTTTAAGCAGAGTTGAGGCTTCAGGTAGTGACTAAATAATATAGTATAGGGCACTAAAGGAAGGGGTTTCTATCTATTTGATTATGGGGAGTTAATCATCAGGCTGGACCATCAACACAAGGCTCCACCTGCACTTGTAGCAGAGGAATGCCTTGTAGGCATCAATGGGAAGAGAGGTCCTTGGTCCTACGAAGGCTCTATAGATGTTCCAGCATAGGGAAATCAAGGGGGTAGGGTGTGATTGGGTGGCATGGAGGAAGCAGGGTAAGGGGAGATGGGATGAGGGCTTTCTAGGAGGGTGGAAACCAGGAAAAGGAATAGCGTTTGAGTTGTAAATGAAGAATATGTTCAATAAAACAAAACAAAAAGTAATCAATTAGTATACAAGCTCATTCTCCCAATCAAGGTTTCAGCACAGATCTTAATCCTGGATATGTTCTAGTGGTAGAATCTATAGCAATTAATGCAAGAGAACCAGTCCAATATTTCCCACCTTCAAAATACATTACAAAATGTATATTTATGTGGGTTACATATTTCAAATCCTACATATGTTATGCAGCAAAATGTATTGCAAAGATAACTTACTTGAGAGTATAGACTGTCTGTTAACTACTCCATGTAATATTTCACTTAGGTTCAAATTCATGGTATTTCATTTTTTTTAGAAATTATATCAGATTATATTACATAAACTATCTTTTAAAGTGACCTGCTCTAAGTTCTTCTCATCTCTGCCCTCACACTCTGTCAGTTATGACTGGGTCACTTGATATCAGTTAGACAGTGAAGTCTGTTCTTTCTTCATTCCTACCTTCTTTACTTCCTTCCTTCCTTAAAACAAAATTGTGAGGAAAAAAAAATGAATGGAGTGGCTACACATCCTTTACCTCTCTCCTTTGATTCTACCTACAGTTCATACTGGAGAAACGAATGAGAATGTTGGGCTGAGTTTTCAGCACAGCTTTAAGGATTATTGAAAGGAGAGTGGGTAATTCATGCTGCAGTAAGGAAAGTAGCTGACCAGCCTGATGATTAACTCCCCATAATCAAATAGATAGAAACCCCTTCCTTTAGTGCCCTATACTATATTATTTAGTCTCTACCTGAAGCCTCAACTCTGCTTAAAGCAGAGTTACATGCAATTGACTACAAAAAGAAAAGTTGCAAAATGTAAGAGCAACTATAATGATCCTCCCCATGCCTATCCCTGTAAAGGAATTACAGCAGTCAACAAGTCAAGTTGTGATGAACATTTGCAAGCCAACAAAATGGTTCTCATGACAGTGGTTGTTCTTTTTAGAGGATGGTACCACATGTTGTTTCATTGTATAGCTTCAGCCAGTTTGCAAACTTAAACCCTCCTGCTTTACACACCTAAAAGCCAGGATTTTAAGGGTGCCCAACTATATCTCTTCCTGATGAAAGTGAACTTGCAACTTCCTTGCTTCCTTTTGGATTTTCTACATTTCATCTTGCCTTCCCCTCAATATGAACTACATATACATATATGATTTCATACGTATATAGAGTCCTCAAAAGATCAGTAGTATTGATGCAAAAAATATAGCTATTATTTTCAGGGGGATTAAGAGATAATTTATTCTTGAGCTTTTTGAGTCACTATGACCTGGAAACACCAAATTTTGTGCTCCAACATGGAAGCAGTTCCATGTTTCTACAGGGTTACAGAACAAAGAAAGTCATAGAATACAAGAGAAGTTTAAAATACATTGGTGGCTTTATCAGGGAGTCAGGAACAGTGAAATTGGAGGAATTTTCCTATAGACCTAAGATGCTATCTGATGATATTCTTTAAAATTAATTAATGGAAGGCAGTGGTCTGCTAAGTCAATGGATTCTATTAAGTCACAAAATGTTAGTTCTGACACAGAGGTTGGCAAGAAATGACTGTTCTTGAGGGCTCAAACTAGCCCAAGATAAATTAGCTTCTAAACCTGCAACATTCCAATCTCTCTCCACAGTACTGATATACTAATCATACAATCAGTCTCTGCAGACACACACTCTTTTCAATTTTCCTTCACAGTAGCCCCTATACAATAATTTAGTCAGAAAGGACTGTATTAACTCTTTCAGTGAAGAACCTGAAGAACTGTGCTGGAGTCATACCCAGCTATTTCCCAGGACTTACACTCCTTCAGGTTGTCCTTGTGTCTTCCTCTTCTTATGGATTTCTTTATTGTAAGTGACCCCAAGGCAGAAAGCTCTTGTTTCACTCTTGTTTTCCCCCCCTCACAATGTCACCTTCTCCTTCAGTGCCTTCTGATGTGACTCCATCTACACAGTTTAAATACTTAGAACTAAGCATCTCTTCCTTTGTAGTATTAAACATGTCTATGAAAGATTTATCTTGTTCTTTCCCAAGCTTTATTATGTAAGCCCCTTGGGCAAGTCATATTTTCTTAGTTGATATTCTTGAAGGTTACCCTAAGCAATGCCTTGATTCTTGAACTACAATGTTAATAACACAACAGAATCCAATGTTTTTGTTGAAGTAATTTTGTGAGAATAAAAAAATTTCAAAACAAATTTGAAAATATCTGATGGCCCTTAAATAATACATTTCCTTACTAGTAAAAACCAACCTAACAGGAAACAGGCAAATAGAGGGAATACTTTAGTGAACTGGGGATCTACTTGATTTAGAAAAGTAGCTCTAGACCTGTGGGTTACAAACCCTTTGGGAGTCAAATGCCCTGTTATAACCTGTTAAGGGAGTTGCCCAACACCATCAGAAACACATATATTTACAACACAATTAATAACAGCAAAATTACAATTATAATGTAGCAATGAAAATACTTTTATCATTGAGGGTCACTACAACATGAAGAGCTGTATTAAAGGTTCCCAGCATTAGGAAGTTTGAGAACCACTAATTTATACAATGTAAATATATGCTATTTTAATAATTCACCTAACAGCTAGCTCCTTTACATGCACATACTCAGTGGACACTCCTCTATAAACATAGGTCTTAGCAACCTTAGACACCACAAAGTAACAGTCTAGATATACATACTTTAAACAACAGAAATAATCTACTCCACTGTCATAATGTCTTTTCGTGGTTCTGTATTAATACCCTCTGAAAAATAAAAGAAAGGAACAAAGGGTTTATATAACTCTATACTTCTAGGTCACAGTCCATCACTGGAGAGAAGTCAATGTGACAGAAACTTGAAGGACCTGTCACAAATGTCTACAGTCAAGAGTAGATTATAATGAATTAATCTGTTACTGCTAGTGTTCATCTCACTTTCCAAACTTGTACAGTGTTGGCCCTACTCACAATGAAGACACATCTTCCCTCATGTATACTAAAGAAAAATTGCTCGCAGATGAACTTTTGACAGAATGCCTCTCATTTTAACCATCTCTGCCTAGGCATAATTAGACATGGATATTATTAAAATTAAGAAGCCTTATAGGAAAGGATATGCTCAGTAGAGAAATGGTTTAATGTTTCACTCAAAATAGAGAAAAGCCCAAACTGTAGCCCCAGTACCAAGTACTTATCTTCAAACTCAAAAAAGAAAGACTTAAACAATAACTGTGAACCTGGAGCATCATATTGCTCTCTAGCTCGGCATGTTGATCTTTTACTTGATTCGTTTTAACCAAAGTTTCTTTGCTAAATTTGAAAGTTTTTTTTTTAATTTTGAAAGTTTTAGTGATCTCTTATTTCACTTATATTCATAGGAGTACAGGAACCCAGAAATACCTTAAAACCAGAAAAACAAAACAAAACAAAACAAAATTAAAAAACACTTCCAATATAGTCTAACTTTCCATTCCATATCTCCAGAGACTCATATCTTTGTAACTTGTGTTTCTAGCCCTTGGATACTAATTTCTTATTGTGCAAGTCAACTAAGAAAATTCTAATATTATGGAGATTGTATTACAAAATAAAGTAACTCTTGTTCTCTCTAATTTCTCAAAGGCTGCCTTGTTCTCTTCTCCAGCTACTCTCAATTTAAGAAGAATCTCACAGTCTCCTCAGAAGACTCATATATCAAAATACTCCATATAACTAGACTCACATGAAAGATTCTATACTGGTTAAAAATAAATTTAGTATATGGAATAAAACCTACATGTTTTGACTATGGGGACAGGTACACAAAAATATACAGAGGCAGAATGAAAAGATTAATTAAATCAAAATATCTTGTGCATTACAGCATATTTGGGAAGTTTAAAGAGTATACATGGCATACTATGAATAGTTAGTGTACACTCTTAGGAGGCAGAGACCCCTGTAAATGTGTGAAACATTCATTTGAAATACATCTTACTATAACAGTTCTATCCCCAGCTTGTTTGGATCACTCCATTGTCACCAGCACAGGGTCTAGTAGCAAATTTTAGCTGCCTCAATTTTTGCCAAAAACTTATTAGTAACAGGCAAAACAACTGTCTCGTCTCCCTTCCTTCTCTTGCGGGACAGTTGTCTCTGCCCTTGCAGACAGTATGTCAATCATTATGTCGATTGTAACACCTTCTCTGAGACATTCGAGCTGATTTATTGTTTGTTCTCAGCTGTCCCTCAACCTGGGACAAGCATTTTTTGTAAACTTTATAAATCTTTTATTTTAAGTATAATGCATTCATGTGATTACCCATTTGAGACTGAACTTCCATCTGACCTTCGCCTCACACACAGTGCTGTTTATGATCTCATCTTGTTCTTCCCCACATTCCATCTTTACTTGTGATTTGTGGATTCAGGTCACTCAATACGTAAATGACAAATGAATGAGCCATGCCATGAGTGTCTAGTTCTATACCTGACAACAGACAGGGAAAGAGACATGAAAGTTATATCAATTGCCCAAGGACACACTAGTATGCTTCTGTCACTTACTTGAAGAAAAAAAATTTAATCAATAGTTCTGCAGTGTCTTCCAGATAAATTAAGCACACATGGGTCATTTTCATATCTAGAGTGGAAATCTACAGTGCTGATCATCTCAAATAAAAATGAGCTTCACTCATCACATATATGTCTTAATAGAAGTGAATTAACACATCTATCAATCATGACAGGCATTGAAAAACTCTTTGCTGCTATGACAGCTTATTTGACACAAACTCCTCTTATCTTTTGAAATGAATGATCTACATACAAGTTGGTTTGGTTGCATCACTGGCCAGGTGTGTTTGACTCAGAATGATGAAAAGGCAAAGAAAAGAGAGCCTTCCTTGGTCAGATAGAATCTTTGCTCAAACTACCCCCCAACTCCCTCTACGCCTTTGCTTTGTTGAATTACAATTGTGCTATCTCTTCCTTGAGGAAGAGAGAGGAATAAAAGCTCTTGCTTGTGTGGATAAAGGACTGTGCTTGCTGAAGTCAATCTAGCAGTACACGATGGGCTTGACTATAAGAACAAGAGCAATGTACCCTGTCTACATAAATATCTTCCAAATGCTGTCTTTGGTGCCTTTGGCTAATTTTCTTGCTTGTTTGTTAAAAAAAAAAACTAACACAGAATTAAAGATATACAAGAGATGTAGAATTTTTCTTATGAAATAATAACTAATAGGTAATTTTAAATAAATTCCCTTGAAAGTAATGGGAGACAAATTATATGTTCACAAGAGAAGCCAGGTGGTGCAGAATTCATCGTTAGAATCCCAGGTCTTAGAGATTATGACAACATCTTTATATGAGACTGATGCACTACCTACTTTGTTAAAAAGACATCTGTCAACATCTTTTTATAAAACATCAACACAGAATCTGTTAATTAATTTGCAGTTTAATGAGTAAGAATGGTTCATATAACTGGGGAGGGGCACAGCAACATCGTTGAATATATTCACTTATGTTTCTGTACTGTACACAGTTATGGCTTCAAATGTATTTTTCCAGATTTGCTCTAAAGTATATTGGCTAGAATCACTATTCACCCAACACACTCTACACATAATACAAGTGTCAAAAGTCTAATTCAAGATTTTTGTGATTAATCTGCCTTTTATACACCTTACTAAAACCTAGGAACCCGAATGATTATATAATTTTTGTTTGAAATACGAGTATCTAAATATCAGGTCAAGTATTTCTGAATCTGTTAATTTATGATAACAAGGCTATTGTTGGGTTAGGAAAATGGCATAAGTAACACTGTTCCCAAAGTTTTCCACAGAACACTGTCTGCAGCATGAACACAGAAAGAGCAAGTATTGCTCTGACTTTAGACCTCCTTCTCTGTCACATTTTACTTTTTGAATGATTAGAAATCTAAACATGGCAATAAAGCTTAAATGAAATATATTTGTACTTACATCAACCATTCTCAGACATGATTTCTCTAAATCCAGCAAAATTATATAGTTGAATGCAATCAACAGGGCAGAAATAATATCGTTTTGTTCATTTGCTGACATGGTTGTTATTTATTGATTGAATCTGCATGGTTACTTTGTTATTCTTAGATCTTACACTCAGGGATGGGTTATAAAAATAAGAAATGCATAAGGAAAACTTTTGTGGTCTAAGAATGTTGCTCAGTTGGTAGAGTGTTTGCCTCGTACTCACAAAGCCCTGACTGACTTCAATCTCCAGTACCACATAAAGTAGGCAGAGTAGTATGCAAATGTAGTTTTAGTACTTAAGAAGAAAAGGTAGGAGGACTAAAGTAGATGGTCATGGATACATGAGACTTTATACAAAAAAAAATGTAATGAGGAAGATAAATATAAAACCACCAAGTATGATTTTCACAGTGGCAGTAGTAAGCATGGTGAAAGCTAACTGGTATAAGAACCACCAATATTCACTTCTAAATGTCTGACACCCATATTACTTAGATGTGCTTAGCTCTTCAGGCATGTTATAGGACCAGTGATATGCTTCTTGATTGGTACCATGGCTAGAAATGAAGCAAGATTTTTTGTTGTTTTGAAGTATAATTGATACATAAGTGCTGTAAATATTTAATGTTTATAGTTTGATAAATTTGAACATGAACTACACAACTCTTTTATAACAGCAACACAATAAAGTTATCAAACACATCCACCCCATCCAAATAATGTGCATGGGTTTTAAGAAAACATAATGAAAGATTCATTCTCTTCATGTATTTTAAAATGCACATAACTCTACCTTCAGGAACAGCTACTCTTTCATATGGTGAGGTTCTAGAATTTTTCTTGAAAAATGGAAACTTGAAAATTAATTTCTCACTTTTCTACAGATCCTGAAAACTATCTTTTTTACTCTACTTTTATAATTTTGATTATGTCAGATAACTCATATCAATTTAAACATGTATTATTTCTCCCTTTGCATAAATAATTTCATTGAGCATATTGATCTCCCTTAGGATATTAATGTTAGCTTGTGTATTGTTATCAATATAATTGCAAATGTGTGCGTTTGCTTAATTATAGCACTATTGCACACAAATATGAACACACACAAATAGACACAAATCCAGATAAACACATAGACACACACTTACTCACTTAATATATTTGTTCATTTATATATAGACACAGATATTTTACTTACTTTGGATAATAACATCAGAGATGCCATGGAAAAAAACTTTAGCAACCATTCAAATTAAAAATGAAATTACATTTTATATGATGATATGATTTCTGGGTATATAACTGAAAGTAAAAAGCAATCCATTTGTTTAGCAAGAATACAAGGAAAGGATAATAAAAGTGCTAAATATGAGCTGTAGGTATCCATTTGCCTGCTAAATTCAAATATTGGCCTAGAGATAGTAGAAAATCCCAGAACATTCCTATAGTCCATTCCTTCATTCAGAATATATGTTTCATAACAGTACTTGGATGTATTCAAAAGTCAATTTATTATAATGCATTTGGAGACCTCTAAGAAATGCCCACCTTACACATACTATCATATGCAAAAGTATATATAAAAGCAAGAAGAAAGCCTAACATAAAAAAATGGAAAGACAAAATATTCCCATTTGAAACTGGAATATAGCATGTATGTGCACAACTTGTTTGCCTAACATATAGGGATCACCTATCATTTTGGAATGTGAACTGATGTAGCTACAAATTCTTCTGAGTGCTCCTTGAAACTTCAGCATGGGAAATGAAAAGAAGGTAATCTTATACATGTCTGTCAAAGTAAATAGGCATTGCCTAGAACTCAAGAGAGTGAGCTCAATAGCCTGCTCAACCATGCTGAATAGAGCATAGAATCCTTGAGATTTCAGGCACATTTACTCATATCTATGTTTTCAGCTCTTGTGAGCATGTAATGTACAGAACAGTCCACCATTTGGGTCTGATTTCGAAATTATTCACAATTTTATGTATTTTATAAAAATCTAACCAACCTGAATAGTATATCTGAAACAAAGATAAAACTTTGCAATGGATATATTCTTTTAATTTTTTAACATTATATATTCTTTTAACTCATAAAGATAACAGTAGAAAATATTTCTGTCTACAGTTTCATTTAACTTGTTGGCTTTGTATTAAGCCTGCAAGAAAATGATGTACTTTTTAATTTTTTCTACATTTTTTTTCTGTAACAACATTAAGGAATACTTTGCAAAGACTTAAAATAACCTTGAGTGAATGTAATCAAGTGGCTTTGTATTCCATGGCATTACCATCTTTCTTCTCCCATTTCTATAGTCACAAAGACAAATACTTGGGATGGGTAAGGGAAAACTGTTTGAGAAAAATAATGAATATCTCTAAAAATGTAAGTGCAGCCTAAAACTCTCAATCACATCCACTGTCTACTCTTTCTCAATTTTTTTTCTAATTGGTAACACCTCTTGTCAAGAAGCAATTGTCTCATCTAGTTTGGCATGTTGGGTAACATTATCCTTGTTCTGCTCATGTATGAACAGCCATGACAAACACAACAATAAGATTTTCTAGTGTCAAATGGTTGTCCTGAAAATATACATATAAGTAATATTAAAAGACAGGGAAGCAGATAGGCTCTCTGCAGATATTTACCTCTTCTTCTGTTCCTCTAGCACCAACACTCCAGGTTTATCACCAGATCTGTAGTATGTCACATTTTGTGCTTCAACTTCCTTTTCTACCCATGCCTCCTTCTCCAGTGGATAATGCAGATCTTTCCCTATAACCTCCCTTCCTCCCACTCATTGCTTTATCCTAGCAGTCAACCCCAGAAGGCACTCCCTAGGAATTCACAGACTATTCCAGCCAGGAAAGACAGATAAGTTAACTGTATATCTTCACCTATTCCTCTGCTCCTCAAAATTCAAACTCAAAGTCTCCTACCCAGCAGACCCTCTTCTTTGGCCTCCCATTCCTTTCTGACACCATCTCCAGGGAAATCACACATATCTTCCACTCCTAACATTCTTCCCTTCGTTAATTGTTTTCTCCCAGAGTCCCAACCCCAGCAGGCATCCTACATAGACCCCATGGCCACATAGGCCAGCAAAACAGGTAGGTTAACTGCACATTTTCACCTTCCTCTCGGTTTCTCCATATAAAACCTGTATTTCTCATACTCACCTTTGTGTAGAGCTTCTACTATTTCCCCTTACCACTCTCTGCTTGCATTCACAGGAAACTAACTGGATCCTGGTGGAACGTCCTAATTTTGTCCAGTCAATGGAAACCCTTTTCCTAGCCATTTCCATTACTAAGTGTCAAATGTCAATACCTAGAAACACATTGTACCTGGAAACATCAGAGCTGTAGCTTTCAGGACACCAGAAGAATATTTTTATCAGGCAATGCATGGCCATCAAACTCTCCTAAGAACTAGAAAGTCAACAGAAATCTAGAAAAAATCACTCCTGCTCAACAAACAGAAGGCTGGATATCAGCCCCTAGAAATACAAACTTTCCAAACACAAAAATATAGACACTAGAATAAAAAGACAATCAATAATATTCAGGAAAATGAAAACTGTCTCTACTAGAACCTAGCAACCACTGTAGACCCTGGGTATTGCAATATATATGAAGAAAATGTAAAAGACTGTTAAAAATATATTTATCTATACACTAAAGGTCTTTTATAGAGGAAATAAGTAAATTCCTTAAAGAAATCTATGAAAACACAAACACTGAAAGGAAATGAATAAAAAGCGTCAAGAGCTGAAGGTGGAAATAGAATCAATAAGAAAAACCCAAACTGAGAGAAAACCAGAAATGAAAAGTTTAGAAATTCAAACAGGAACCACAGAGGCAAGACTCACCAACAGACTACAAGAGATGGAGGTGAGAATTTCAAGCATTAAAAACATGAAAAAAGAAATGGATGCTTTGGGTTTAAAAATGTTAAATCTTAAAATAAATAAATAAAATAAAAAAGTGAAACAAAGTATTCAGGAAATCTGGGACAATATGAGAAAATAAAAACCAAAAATAATAAGAATAGAGAAAAATCTCAAATCACAGAATATATTTTCAAAATTCATAAAGGAAAATTTCTCATCTGGAGAATGAGTGTCCAGGTACACAAGTATACAGAACACAGAATACAAGAGACCAACATAAAAAAGTACCCTTGCCACATCATAATCAAAACACTGAATATACAGAAAAAAAAAGAATTAACAATAAAAGCTACTGAGAAAAAGAACATATATCATATTAAGGCAGTACTCTTATCATAATGCCTAACTTTTCACTGGAGATTACAAAAGCCAGAAGGGTCTGGGCATCTCTTTTACAGAACCTAAAGGAACACAGATACCAGCCCAGACTACAAAACAGTTCAGCACAAAACATGGAGAAAATAAGATATTCCGTGATAAATCAACTTTAAGCAATATCTATAAGTCCAGCCCTACAGAAGAGCCAGAAGGAAAACTTCAACCTAGAAAGGTCAATCACTCCCAGGAATACATGGAGATTCTATAATCCCAAACCAACAAATTAAGTGAAGGAACACACACACACAATGAAATAACTAGAATCCACAAGCACTGATCTTTGATGTCTCCCAACATCAATTCTCAAAACCAATTCACCAGAACAGCATAAACAGAAATGAAACATCCATCTCTCTGCTGCATCCAAAAAAAAATTAGATAAATAATAACACTTTACCATCAAGGATCAATATCACCTCAGGAGGACAAGGTTGGATAAAGATATTTCATGTAAAGAGACCTAAAAACAAGCTGATGTAGCCATTTTAATATCTGTCAAAAAAGGCCTCATATCAAAGCTAATCAAAAGAGATGGAATGTATTACATACTCCAAATGAAAAATTCACCAAGAAGACATTTCAAACCTTACCATCAGTGCATTCAAATAAATAACATTTGTAAAAGGAACACTACTAAAGCTTAAACCACATATTAGCCTTCACATACTCATAGTGGAAAATTTCAATAGCCTTATCTCACTGCTTGACATGTCATACAGACAAAAACTAAGCACAGAAATGTTTGCAATAACTGATGTTATAAACTAAATGGACCTAACATATTTACAGAACATTTTAGACAAACACAAAATATACCTTCTTCTCAGCACCTCATGATTTTCTCCAAAATTGACCTCATAATTGGACACAAAGCAAGTCTCAACAGTTTAAAGAAAATCGAAATAACAGAATGCATTCAATTTGGAAACCATGGATTAAAACTGTATATAAACAACAAAAACAATAACAATACACCAGAAACCTGAAAAAAAAACTGTATAACTCACTGCTGAACAACGACTACAACGGACAGGTTAAAATAGAAATAAAGAAATTGAAGACTTTTGGGAATTGAAAAAGAAAGGGGTACACAAATAATCAGATACGATGAAAACACTTTTAAGAATCCATCTAGCTCAAGCTTGCTCAATCTATGTGTGGATATTTATGCAAAAGAAGTTATCTTACCATGGAGACACTTGCTCAAATATTGCTGCTCTTTTCAAAATAGCCAGCAACTTGAAACAACCCAAACTTCCATGAATGAATAGAAGAATTGCATACAGGCACACACATACAAAATATACTATATATATGGCACATTTACATATATTATACATATACATTTACACATTGAAATCTCGTTCATTAAAAAAGGACAATCTCTAATTTGCAGGCAAATGGATGAAACTAGGAAAAACCATCCTGAGTGAGGTAACACAGATCCAGAAAGAAAATTATGGGATGTAAGACATATATATATGTGTGTGTGTGTGTGTGTGTGTGTGTTTGTGTATGTGTGTATGTGTGTGTGTGTGTGTACATATGTGTATATGTCACATATCACATGGATAGTGATTACCCTTGACTTACTCACTTGACAAGAATCTACCTAATCTATAAATCAGTGACAGTGACAGTAATTGTCAAGTCAGCGACTCAAGGCATCTTTATAGACTAAAGCCTGCCTGCCTTTTGCCTATAAGGAAAGATATACCACATATATAAATATATATGAATGTATATATGCAATAAAATTATAGTAAATATAGTAAAGAAAGCTAAGGAATTTGAGGGGGAATGGAGAGAAATATATGGGAAGGTTTGCAGGGATAAAAGAGAGGGGAAAACTTTGTGATTAAAAATGTAATCTCAAAACTAACCAAACAAATAAATGAACTTGTATCATAACCACTCACTGTTACATCACAATCATTTTCCATTTCCAATACATTTTAGTCTTGTTTTGTAGTTATAATTACTTAATTCAAATTGTCTTCTCATACCAGTGAGCATATTTTCCTTTACTGTGCATGGGTTTTAAAAAACATTCATTCAAGTTCCACAGGATTTATTAAATTTAGTCCACATTTATACGTCAAGTGATATGAAGAGTCCAGGATTTGGATAAAGAGATTTCAAAACATTGTATTTCAATTTCCCATGCACAGATTTCTAGAAGCTGTAAGACAACTTTTTGAGTATTATCATTAAAAGATAAGAGATTTGATTGAACAAAACTGAAACTTCTCTCAAATTATTACATTATAAAGTGAGATCCTTGGCTCATAGTTGCTCAATATTAAGATTCTGGTGTGCCAGAGTTCTGTGAAAACATTTCATATACCTTGAAGTACATCATTATGTTGTCTGTGGTAATTTTTTAAGCAGTAGATAAAATGTAAAGATTAAATAAGTCAAAAGAAGGAAATCTTCATGAGTGACATTAAAATGACTTTAAATTAGGATTTGATAGCATTTTTAATTTTATAAATGAGAATGTAAGTACATATGTCTTAATATAGTCAATCAAATTTATATTTTGATATCTCTCCTGCTGCTGCACAGTGAGTGATGGAGTCTCTCTTTTGAGGGTAAGCATAGCTCTCATTAACTACTATAAGGAACCTGTATATTTTTAAATATTGGTTGGAGTAAGAATGCTGAAAGCTTACAGTCATCTAAAATAAATGAAGATACTATTATCTCTCACTGGACAATAATATTTTAATTGAAACATATACATATAGTAGCCGAAACTGAATGGACAGTGATTGCCCAGGACTTATTGATTTGATAGGAAAATTCCTAATCTGACACTGAGGGTAACTTTCACTCAATCCAAAACAACTTTATAAACTAAAGCCTGTCCTTCCCCAACAAAGAAAGGCATATTTTACTCATCCATCAGGTACAAAGAGATACAAAGGTACAAGTTATTTCACAACTTTGTGGAATGCATGACAAATCATCCTCTCCTTTATTTATATTTTATGTACATATGTATGATATGTACACTTGCTATGTGCAAAACTAAGGTTAATGCTGTGTCTAGTTTTTGATTACTTTCTCCTTCTATTTACTCACTGTACCCAGAGTACACTATTTCTTTTCTTTCTTTTTCTTTTTTTTTTCCTTCTGGTTTTGTTGAGACATGATTTCTCTGTATAGCCCTGGCTGTCCTGGAACTCACTCTGTAGACCAGGCTCACCTTGAACTCAGAAATCCACCTGACTCTGCCTCCCAAGTGCTGGGATTAAAGGCATGCACCACCACTGCCCAGCTGAGTACACTATTTCAGATTGTCTGGCTAGACAACTTGCTCCAGAAGCTGGAATTATTTATTGGCTGTCACACCTACTGACTTTTATATGAATTTGGAAAAATTAGATCTTTGACTCTGACACTGATCAGCCAATTGTTATGTCCTATAGATAAGCCATTTTCTCAGTCTCATCTTGTCTTTTGTTATATGGCATCCATAACATGCCGTGAAGAGATTTTCCGTGTGGGTTCTTTTACCAGATCGCTGTCATTTCCTTGTCTCCTCAACCTACTTTGGTTCCAGCTGTCTAAGGGGAAGCAGCAGAGGAAGCTCTTCATGAGGTTAGAATTTGTGTTTCCAAGACAGAAATTATCTTTGAAATGTAAGCCTGATTTCCATCATGCATGCATTTATCCAACTCTGCCTCTCAAACATGTTACAGAACTAGCAAAATGGCAAAATTTTACACTTGAAATTCAGAAGCTCATAGAATGCAATAGCTTAGTTTGGCACACATATTAGGATATATTGTGTCTTATGTCTATAATTTAAAATGGGATCTTTCACAGGAGGGAAGATTATAACCTTCTTCGACGTGATTCTCACATGAATACATCTTAAGTGTTTTTCTTATATCTTCATTTCTATCACTTTCCTTCAAGGATATCACACTATTTACCTTATGTTTGACAAAAGAAAGACTTTAGGCATTTTTCAAATCTGTCTTCCTTGTGGAACATGTTTAATGCAACATCAGAATAGACATTTGTTCTGTAGCAACAACAGGCATCAATCTCCAAATTTATTTACATTTAATTTATTTTTGTCTCTCCTTTGTTGTAGGTTCTGTAGCAAATGATAAACTTCCATAGTCCTATAGTAACCGTCTTTCAATAAAAAATATGTTCAGGGGTGATATAATGTTAGTATAAATTGTTACTTCTTTATATTTTAATTACCATTGTATATAAGAGTTTAAATTCATTCCTCAAAGCATTTTATGTTTGCTTACTTGGAAAGGCTAATCTTTGAACTTCATAAAACTAGAGCATTAAATTAATCACCTATATGTTTATTACAACCACCCTCCAAACAGGTGCATAACAGCAGTACATAAATATAGAATATGGAAACAAATTCAAGTCCATTGTAAATACACTTATTCATAAAAAATTATAAGCATGTGTTAGATAAATCTATAATACAATTGTATTAACCATAACATGAAAGGCAAATGGCAAGGGGAATGAATGACACATGTGAAGTTTTAATAGTAGTTAAGTGATTGCAGAAATGACCTTAATTTTAAGATGAGTGTGACTTCAGACATCAAGGAATTTAAGTGCTATTTGAAGAAAGGCTCTGAATTACCAGGACAAATGATTTGACAAATTGAAGAAAAACACTACTCTTCCTTCCCATTAACCAGAACTCTTTAAGAACTGTAAAATATATTCATTACATATATATATATGTATAATCTTAATTTACATTTCAAATGGTAAAACCTTTCCCAGTTTCCCCCCTCCCCAACACCCCCAATCCCTCCTCCCATTCTCTGCCTCCAAGTATATGCCCCTCCACCCGACCCACTCCCACCTGTTCCCCCCCCCCCAGTTTCCCCTATTCCCCTTGTTGGGGCATCTATTTAGCCTTCACCTGGCCAAGGACCATTCCTCCCACTGATGCCCGACAAGGCATTCCTCTGCCACATTTTTGACTGGAACCATGTGTACCCCTTAGTTGCTGGTTTAGTCCCTGGGAGTCCTGGAGCATCTAGGTGGTCAACTTCGTTGTTCTTCCCGTAGGGCTGTAAACCCATTTAGCTCCTCCGAACTGTCCTCCGATTCCTCCATTGGAGACTCCATTCCAAGACCAATGGTTGGCTACTAGCATCTGACTCTGTATATATAAGGCTCTGGCAGAGCCTCTCCAAAGACAACCATGGCATGCTCCTTTTGATATGTGCTTCTTGTAGTCCATTGTAGTGTTGGAGTTTGGTGACTGTTTATAGGGTGAATCCCCAGGTAGGGCCTTTACTTCAGTTCCTGCTCCACACTTTGCCTCCATCATTGCTCCTATAAGTGTATTGCTCCCTTTCTCAGAGGAACCCAAGCACCCCCACTTCAGTCCTCTTTCTTCTTGAGCTTCCTGTGGTCTGTGAATTGTAACTTGATTATTTTGAGCTTTTGGGCTAACATCCACTTATCAGTGAGTGCAAACCATGTGCATTCTTTTGTTATTGGGTCACCTCGCTCAGGATGACTTTCTAGTTCCATCCATTTGCCTAAGAATTTCATGAATTCATTGTTTTTAATAGCTGAATAATACTCCATTGTGTATATATACCACAGTTTCTGTATTCATTCCTCAGTTGAAGGACATCTGGGTTCTTTCCAGCTTCTGGCTATTATGAATAAGGCAATGAAAGTAGTGGAGCATGTGTCCTTATTACATGTAGGAGCATCTTCTGGGTACATACCCAGGAGTGGTATAGCTGGGTCCTCAGGTAGTACTATGTCTAATTTTCTGAGGAATTGCCAAACTGATTTCCAGAATGGTTTTACCAGCTTGCAATCCCACCAACAATGGAGAAGTGTTCCACTTTCACCACATCCTCTCCAGCATCTGCTGTCCCCTGAGTTTTTCATCTTAGCCATTCTGACTGGTGTGAGATGGAATCTCAGTGTTGTTTTGATTTGCATTTCCCTGATAAGTAAGGATGCTGAACATTTCTTTAGGTGCTTTAGAGCCATTCGAGTTTCCTCACTTGAGAATTCCCTGTTTAGCTCTGTACCCCATCTTTAATAGGGTTATATGACACACTTGAGCCTAACTTCTTGAGTTCTTTATATACCTTGGATATTAGCCCTCTATCATATGCAAGATTGGTAAAGATCTTTCCCCAATTTATTGGTTGCCTTTTTGCCCTACTGACTGTGTCCTTTGCCTTTCAGAAGCTTTGCAGTTTCAGAAGCTTTGCAGTTTCATGAGGTCCCATTTGTCGATTCTTGTTCTTAGGGCATAAGCCATTGATGTTCTGTTCGGGAACTTTTCCCCTATGCCCATGTGCTCAAGATTCTTCCCCACTTTCTCCTCCATAAGCTTTAGTGTGTCTGGTTTTATGTGTAGGTCCTTGATCCACTTGGACTTGAGCTTTGTACAAGGAGATAAGAATGGGTCGATTTGCATTTTTCTGCATGCTGACCACCAGTTAATCCAGCACCATTTGTTAAAAATGCTGTCTTTTTTCCACTGGATGTTTATAGCTCCTTTGTCAAATATCAAGTGACCATACGTGTGTGGGTTCATATCTGGGTTTTCAATTCTATTCCATTGATCTTCCTGCCTGTCACCATAACAGTACCAAACATTTTTTATCACTATTGCTTTGTAGTAGAGCTTGAGATCAGGGATGGTGATTCCCCCAGGAGATCTTTTGTTGTGGAGAATAGTTTTTGCTATCCTGGGTTTCTTGCTATTCCAGATGAATTTGAGAATAGCTCTCTCTAGATCTATGAAGAATTGACTTGGGATTTTCATGGGAATTGCATTGAATCTGTAGATTGCTTTCAGCAAGATGGCCATTTTTACTATATTGATCCAGCCAATCCATAGACTCTTATTCTGATATCATAGAATTGATATTCTGAGTTGAATCACCAAATTTGAGCAAAGTTAACACAGAAAGGAAAAAAATGATTTACTTATGTGGACAGATGAGCATGTGAGTTAAATTTGGTTTAAGTCAAAGCAATGAGCATTAGATTTTACCAGACAGGTTTTGTATTGATACAAGGAACAAATAAGTGAATAAACATGAGAGACCTGGTGTGTAGATGGTCAGTTGTCCACTTCCTAACCCATCATAGAAAGTTTCATAAATGTTCTATGGTTATTCAATAACTCTTTGATTTCTGTCATACATCTGTGATATGCTTAGCACTAATTGATCCAGAACATAGTAGAACAAAGGAGAAAATTCAAGCAACCCAGAAATGCAATTTGTGAAGAGAGAATTAGTGAGTCTTCTTCTCCCATATCTAACTAATTATTACAGCCTGAAACTGAAAGTCAATGAAGTTTTTAAGAAGAAGGTTCCGCAGATACCTCAGAGGCAGCTTATATCTTTTAGCAGCAAGCAACATCATAATCTCCAACAGAGAGAGAGAGGCCTAGAGTCTTCTTAAATCTTAAACAATGGGAGCAACAGGCTATGAAACAGGCTAGGGAGACACACTGCACACAGAAACCCAGGGCATTCAAAAGACTCGTTGTACCAAAGTCTGGCTTTGGGTAGGATTGAGATGTGTCCTAGAAGGTAGAATGCCTTTAATTTTCATGTTAACTTATTGATGACAGTTGGTATGACTTTGAAAAAAAAGGAATATAGGCTGAGGGTTTATATGGATAATAAAAAGAGAGTATTTTAAACCTCCAGACATCACTACACACACACACACACACACATATGTGCATATAGCTCCATGACTTGATTTCTTGTTAAATGATTAGAGGAAATAAACTTACCCTACACTTTGATGCACATCTCATGACCTGTACTTTGATTTTAAGGTACAATAAATGATTAGTTTAGACACACAGTCAATAATTGGAAGGCATGAGGGTCATTCAGGTTCAATGCGCAAATATGTCTCTAGAGATTTCTCAGTTTACTTTCCTCCAGAACTGGAGTAAAACCTCTCCATGCTTCTGATATGAGGCTCTGGCAATAAATGCGGGTAAACTTTTGGGTGGTGTATTTTCCTAGTACAAAGGAAGGTTTTCAGCAATTTTAATCCTCTCTTAGTATTATTCCTAGTTCTATTTCCTTTCTCTTCCATTGCTTTGTTTACTCCCCTTATATTTTCAAGTTCACTGGAAATAGTTCATTATTATTATTATTTTATAAACATAGTATTTTATTGATTCTTTCAGAATTTCACATGTGTACCCTGATTGCATTCACTTCCCAGACCTCTTACGTTCATCACCCAACCTTTATGACTTCCCCACCAGAAAAAAATCCAAAAATGATAATAACATTTAAAATTTAAAAATAAAATAAAAACGAACAAGCCTAATTTGTTTTATCTGTGCACTCACAGGAGCATGGTCAAGTTCTCAGTGGTCTGCCTCTTAAGTGGAACTGAGTCTTTACCATCACCACCACTACCACACCACCAACACCTCTGTAACCCTGCCAGAGACCATCAGTTGTGGAGAGATATACTTCAACAATCTTTTCATGTTATGGCATTCTGTTTTGGTTGTTACTCTTTTATTCAGTGTTAAAGATGACAAGTGAACAATATAATTGGAATGTGACTCTAAGCAGGAGCAGGTAGAAATGGAAAAGGATTCACAGGGAAGAAAAAGAACAATTATTGTTTAAACTCTTGTTTTCTGTAATTAACCCTTACAGAAAAATTTTTTCTTTCTTTCTTCCACAAACATCTATTGCGCCATTGCCATTATGGTCTAGAACCTGTGATAAAAAGTTTAATTTACAGTGGCAAATTTGTTGCAGTTTTCCCTCAAGGTATACTTGGATAGACAGCTACATTATTGAACTACTCAAGAATTTTGGAAGAACAACTGATTTTTGTGGCTACAGTTGGAAGTGCTCCAAGAAATCTCTGGCTGTTCAGAAAATGATGTGGAAGCTCATGTGTCTGGGAATCAAAGAATCAGTGCTTTGGATGGGAAAATTTGCAGGTGCCATTAATTAGATTGAATGTAAGTGATTGGTTATCCAAATTATTCAGAAAAGGAAACATATGTTACATTTATCGGATGGGAGTTTTATAGACTGGACTAAAATATGAATCATTAGACTAACAATGGTGATTAAAGAAAAAAGCAGTGGTTATCTCAGGAAGGGCTTAAATTATGGCTGGAGAAAGAAAAGTGCATCCTGATAGTTATAGAAAATCAAATCACTTCTTAGATTAGAAGCATTGCTTCCTGAAGAAGGATGGATTATGAAAAAATATATTCTAAATTAATTGTAGTATATTATACTGGGGCAGGGGATGTTAACTAAAAGGAAGTGAAGTTTGTGAAAGTAACAGTAACTTAAATACGAAATACCAAGAGTACTATATAAATTTTGGTGGAAACAGAGTGCTGAATATAGAAATTAGAAAGAATTAGGGATGATAGATGATATAAAATAAATGCAAGCAAGTTAAGGACCACTAAATCAAGGTACAGACTTTTACCAAGAAGCCATGAACAGGAAGGGTTTGAAATAATAGTATTCAAACAGGGACTCTATTCAGCATCTGTGGACCAATAATAAATATACATTAATTTAAAAAAATACTCATTGGATAGATAGCTTTCATACACCATGTAGAAAATTCAAGTTTCAGATACATGGGCTCGAAACTTCCCCTTTCTCTTACTTGACATTGTTTGTATTTCCTTAATGAGACCTGGATGAAATTTTTATTCATTTGCTCCCAGTTAGTGACAGTCTCAAGGTTTCAATGATCCTTGTAAATATTGAGATCCTTCTCCAAATTAAAGAGCTCCAATTAAGCAATCATGCATCTCTTTCACTTCATGTGAGCTATTAACTTCTAAAATAATTCTCAATATTAAGAATATTGACCTCCCTTGGAAGACACAAAGATACTTTTGCAAACACCATCAAAATTCTCTGAAAAGTGGAATTTAGGGTAATTGGAAATGCTTTCTCTAGGTATTTTATCAAATTCACTTAAGTGGGGCTGGAATTCGGGTACAAATAACTCTGATCTTGCACTATCCAAGGTCCATAAAACTTCTGAGCAAAGAAGAAAGGAAATGGTCATTCATCAAACTACCATTGGAAGGGGAGGAGATTGCCAAATTACTACTTCAGTCTACATTAATGCTGACAGTTCAAACCATGAACTTTTTAACTATGTTGCTATTCTTGCATTTAAAGGTCATTTTCATGTAATGACCTCAACTATGAAAAATAAATCTTAGCCCATGGATTTTTATAGAGATAGAATGAAGAAAAATTAATTCACATGACTTTTGCTAAAATAAGTGCCTACTTTCTCTTTAGTAGATGATCTCCTCTGTGTGTGTTTTTTTTCACATCATTTTTTATTAAAATACTTGGATATATTTTCCCTATATTTCTCAAATTGCCTCCTTTAAAGAATACCTTAAAAATAATATATCAATATGGATCTCTTAAGAATTTTTTAAGTTGCTATTAATGGAATTGCCCCAAGGTTCTGTGACTAATTTTGGGAGATGTTCATTGGTAAAGTTGCATATGAAGGCGTATTGCTAGCAAGACATTTTACATGTGAAAATGGTCATCTTCATATTTTGTCACTAATATTCACAATCACAGTAATAGTAATTATGATAACAACATATTGGTAAGTAAATTGCTACACTTAATAATTACTTAAGAAATAATAACCTCTTGACTGTGTCAACCTGATTGTTATTATAATATACCCACTATTATATAAGTAAAATAAAATGTAAATGTAGCAATGAACTAAATCATAATACATAAATAAACAAGCAAATAAATAAATTTAGTAGACACCCAAAATTCATCAAATTGTAATAAAACATAAAGGTGTTTAAATACATGATCCAGTTTTAACCATAGGCTAGTCCCTTTAGAAAGCACTGGCTTGACCGCTATTTGTCTGCTTTTATGGCAAACATATCTTGACGGAGAATCCCAGGATGTTCAGCAGCGCTGAATCAACACTCACTAAAGGCTAATGATTCTCTTAGTCAAAGAGGCAAAAATAAATGACTAAGGCTTAGAAAATATCTGCAGTGTTGGTAAAATTACTTAGTCAGCAAAGGTAGCAGTTTCTAAGCTGTAGAATATAAATTCAATCCTCCAGTATCAACATAGTGAAGAGAGATAATCAACTTCAGAAAGTAGCTTTCTGAGCTCTATGCATGTGCCTTTAAATGTGTTGTCCTTTGCCATTACAAGTCATAAAGAAACCTTCAGAAATAGCAAGAGATTCTTTCTTGAAAAAGCAGGGAAACAAACACTGTGACTGAGAAATAATACTGGAATTCCCTTATGGGAAGGCCCATGTTTTCATGCTACTAAATTTAAACTCTAATTACATATAAAAAATAGGCTAAATGAATTAATTTGAATAATATAATGTAAAAGATTGAGTTCTGATGCCAGAACTCAAGACAGAATTGTCTAATTTCCAGATTTTGTGCTCTAAAATGTGGGACTTGCCTTCTAAAACTGTTTTTCCTCTCACTCTGTCTTTATAGCTGTACCTAAAGTAGGTCAACCAGGATCAGCATATGAACTTATAAACTGATATCGAGGAAATGACACAAGTCATTTATTTTTGCCTCTTTGACCAAGAGAATCATCATTAGCCTTTACTGAGTGTTGATTTGAGCTACTGAACATCCTAGGATTCTCCATCCAGATATGTTCACCTTAGAAGTAGACAAATAGCAGTCAAGCCAGTACTTTCTAAAGGGACTAGCTTGTGGTTAAAACTGGATCATGTATTTAAACACCTCTATTCTTTATTATTTAACATAGATTCACACAGATTCTTCATTATTCACCACCCGAAGCTCTATGAGCTCCTGACAACTGAAAGCTGACTTAGTTAAGGTCCCACAAAGGTAACATTGACTACATATAGCCTGCATTTTATTTTTATTATTCCATATGGAATCATTTTATTTATTGAGTGAAATCTATATGTGATTTGAGGAAACAAACAAAGAGCCAGTCTAGTTTGTGGATAGTCTTTTTTGCCCTGTAATAAATCAGATCTGTGTCCTGTTTCTTGTCCTATTGTTTTCTGACTTTGGGATCCCGCCTTCTCTTTTCTGTTACTGTCTTTCACATTTTTGGCCATTCACAGCAAACACTGTAATATGATACCTGCTATAATGTACACTGACAATGAAATTAGCTTGAAAATTAGATGCAATAAAACAATTTCAAACTGAAAAATATCTTAAAACAGATTTTTTTTTCAGCAAAATATCACCTTATAGACACAAAGTTTCAAAAGACCTGGACCTGATAAAATAATCATGTATTTTTGTCTTTCTCTATCCTAGTCACTGAGCCACAGGTGGCCCTGATGACAGAAATAGTAGTAACCTCATATTCATAGGACCGGATTATGAAGCTAGTGACTAAAGACTGTCCTTTTACCTGTCAACACTGTCATTGATTTTGAAAGTATCAGTTGATAATTCTAAATCTGCCACTCACTAGGAGTCACCATGGACATTGAATATCATCCTTTTCAGTCTTTGTTGTGTGTCTAGAATGGGAATAATAACATTTGTCACATGAAAGTGACATGTGGATTCTATTAGCTAAATCTAAGAAATAATACAGTGTTGCACATTTATTGACCATCTCAATAAATGGTAGCTTATTATGCAAACAGGCTAAAACGGTATTCCATGTACTAAATGTAGGCAGAATATCTTATGTATTTATGAAGTCTCTTTTGACAAATCTTCCTTTTTTAACTAAATAAATGAAGGTCAGATATACAAGCTGTGCAAACAGACTAATTCTCAGCTCCTGAGTGAGGGCTAAGCTTCCAAGTTCATCTGGCTGCACAGGTCATTGGTTTGCCTTAGCTCAAAATCCACAGGGTGCAGGCTGCATTATGGTACCTGAACATTGGATCTCCTCTGACCTCCTTATGAGTGGACACTAGTGATCTTGGGACATTTTTTCTAATGCAAGGAGGAAACACATTTTTATATTACATGTCCCCAGACAATATACTCCTATCATTGATATAAATGCGTCCTTGGTGCAAAGCAGCAGTGAGACCATGGCAGAGGTAATATCTCTGCATGGGTCCTCTCACTGGTGCAACACAGTAATCCTTGTTCTGCTTTGCATGCTACTGGAGAATGATGCTGATTTTCATAGTAATACAGTATTCTGATTTCTCCTGTGGATGGAAAAAATAACATGATTTCAATTGTTTGCTTTGTAAGCTATAATCATGTAATTGGAAACAGCTGTGCACACAAGAAATCTAAATCCAAAGTAGTTTAATTAAAACAAATCTTCATTGACTAAACCTAATCATAATGTTAATAGTAGTATCTGCTTCTAAAATAAAAAAAAACCAAAAACAGTGTCTGAGTTCTGTCTATTTCCAGATATTATTGCTTTTTAAAAGAAACCTTAAAGAGAAACCTCATCCTCCAAACTCTTTCCAGTGTATGCTACACTTACTCCCCTTCTGAAAGAATGCAGATCAATAAAATTATAAAATTATACCTCCACATTTTACAGTGGATATGAGTGGATGCACATCAATCCTCTCTTCAAACTTCAAGCACTCAATTCCATAGTTCCTAGTATCCAGTCAACTAAAGACAATGACTTTAAGAATTTTGAACATCCTGTTGTGCAGCTCCAAACTGAAGAGAAAGACTTTCAGGTTTTTGAACTCCTGGTGTGCAGCTCCTAACTGAAGAAAGATTATAGATAGGAACTAAGCTGTCAAAAAGACTTTACCTGACTCTTATTGGGAGCCAAACTCAAAGAATTGCTTTGACTGTCTTTTTTTCAACCATTTCCTAGATAAATTTTCCCCTTTCCCAGTTCAATTTCTTTCATCCTTTAATGATATAGAATCTAAAAGACATTGCCTAAAACTCAAGACAACAGAAGGAAAGGTTTAGACTGACTTTTATTTTGTATGATTACCCTTGTCCTGCACTTTAAGCTGCTGTCCATGACATTGGAACACTGATCTGAATCCATTTTCCTTATACTGCACATTCCATGATTCTACTTCATTTTCATAAATTCTTTTTCATTTGAATTATGCTTTCTTTAAAGTAAAAGCCCTACATCAAATTCAATTACTCTGTGTAAACACTTGTTGATTTAATTATCTTTACATTAGAAGTTAACACATAAAAAGCTATGCACTCACAGGCACACCACAGGGTATACAAACATACAGACACACAAACACACACAGAGCACACATGGTATTTTACAAGGTAGAAGAATGTTTCAACATTAACAATAACAACCAGAACCCCAGAGCTCCCAGGGAGTAAACCACCAACCAAAGAATACACATGGAGGGACCCATGGCTCCAGCTGCATATGCTTTATCTGACATTAATGGGAGGGAAGCCCTTGGTCTTGTGAATTCTCAAAGCTCCAAAGTAGGGAAATACTAAGGGGGTGAGGTGGAAGTAGGTGGGTGCATGGGGGAGCACCCTCATAGAAACAGGGGAAGGGAGATGGGATAGGGGCTGTTTGAAGGGGAAGCTGTGAAGGGGGAAAACATTTGAAATGAAAGTAAATAAAATAACCAATAAAAAAATTAAAAAAATGTAAAAAAAGGAATAGTAACTCTTACCAGGAAGTATATCACTTATTAGAAAGTACAACTGAGAAACATTATCATTTTAAGAAACAGTAAATTCCATACAATGCAATAGCTTTGTCATATGACACATAATTTACTTGCTGTGTCTAAACAGTATCTATGTGTATTTTTGCATCTTTCTTTAAAAAAGTATTGAGATATCCTTTATTGTCATATTGTATAAGATTTTGTATTTATATTTTATATTTTTATATTGTATAAGAGATAAGCTATTTGGGGTATTACAACTTATAAAAATATAAGATCGTTTTAGACATGATATAATTCTTTTGGAAGACATTTATTTCAATACATTGTTGACCTATTTTAAATCCTACAGAGAAGCATAAGTAGCACATAGCTTTTAAAGAAAGTTCACAGTATTGACCACTTACACTACAAAATAAGTTCTTCAAGTCAACAGTCATGAGTTTGATCTCTCAAAAATCTAATATCCTGATCGATCTCAGTATATACGCACCAAAAATTTGGTCCTAGCTGATACTGGCATTCACTTTCAGTTATGCCATCCAATCAACTATTTTTGTTTCCAATTTTGGTTAAGACACCGGAAGAAAAGCTGACCTGCCACTCCACCGACTCTTGTTCTTCATAATAATAACCTTAGAATGGAAATTTTAAGATTATTCAAGAGATATGACATATGATTTCTGTTGTTCTGTCTTTCTGGTTTTAGTGTAAATTTATAGTAACCTATATACTCTTGGCTCTAATTGAATAAGATAAACATACTGGCATTATGTTAAATTTGTAAGAAATTTGAGAATATGCAGCAAAAGAAATTTATTCTTATTTAAAGGTCATGGGCAAAAGACATCAAAATGAATTACAAATCAGAGTTCCTCTTGTCAATATTCTAAGCATACCAGTTTCCTTTGTTTAATAAAAGTCTCTCCACCCTCAGTGGTCACATTATTCTCAGTACTGCTTTGAGTGGTTTTGATTTGAATATGATGATTGACATTTCCTCTCATCATTGACAAGAGTAGTAGAACTTCACATCTCAGTGTCTCTTGTGGTGGCAGAATTAGATAGCATTAATGTATTTTGTTTTATGCCATGTTCTAAAGGTCTCTAATGAAAACTCCATGTGGGGACAAGGTGGACATACACAGTAGACTACTAGACACTGTTCTGATTTGACATATGCTATCCCTTTATCTCCTATTTGGAAGATTGCTTGTTTTAGGCTTTGACTGTGTCAACTCCAGCAGTTCACAACTTTTAATACTTCACCTGAATCCTAAAGCAGAATTTAAAAGAATTAGGAAAACTGAAATGGCTTCTTTTCAGGGGAAAGAAAAACAGGAGGAAATTTCCTAAGAATTTAATCTTAATGCTTATTCTATGGACCACATGCAAAAACAGTGCCCTGTCCAACCCAGTGTGGCCTTGGTGGGGCCAGCATGACATGATTCCTGCCCCCGGGGCAGGGCGCCTGGTGTGAATCTCCACATGTGTTGATGACTGCTGTGGAAATAATGCTTGTTTGTGTAATCATGTACATACTTTCTGGAATCACAACCCATCAGTGAAGGGCTCTTTCCTCCCGGTTAACATTAATGACTCCATGATAATTGGAAACAGCACAAGGCCAGGAGTTGAGGGTGTGTTTATGTCTCAGCAAAAGGGTAAACAATGGAACCTTCAGGCCAACTCCTAATCCTGTGGAAAAGAATTCCAAAACCATGAATTTAAAGATATACAATTTCTCAACTGTGGAAAAATATAAGGATGCAATATGAATTGGGACTGGCTTCATGAATCTAAAGGAACAAAGGCACGTGAGAAAGATGCAAAAGCAGATAGATTCCTGAGTTCAGGGGCAGCCTAGAGCAGAGCAAGAGTAGGCCCAGGATTGGTGGAAAGGGCAATTTCATTGCAGGTTCCCACCCAACTAGTTTATTGTCAGTGCTTAACAAAGGCAGTCAGATCTCTAATTCTCTTCCAAATTTATGTTAAAAAAAATGTACTTCTGTCTCCTAAGAATCAAAGGTCTGGGGTTAAATGGAAACCTGGAGTAAATGACTGGATTGTTATGTAAATAAAAAACGTGATTTCAGTCTGCAGGAGATGAGCTAGCCTTTCTTCTTACCCAGTTTCTCCTGAGAGGGAGCTGAACTGTCTGGAGATGTCTGGAAAGTGAAAACAGCTCTTTGATATTTTTCTCTAACAGGATTTCTGACTTAGTTGGAAGATACAATTTTTTTTTATAGAAACTTTTCTGACATTGGTCATAAAACTCATGAGCTATCCAGATAGCTTTTACAATTTTTACTAGCAGAGAGACCTGTCTCAACCAGAGTGTTTTTAGAACAAAAAAAATAAATAAATAAAAAATTAAAAACTGCAGGCAGAACACACTTAGAGAGGAGAGGAGGGATGGAGAAAAGAAGGGAATGAGGGAGAGAAGGAGGGAGAGATGAGGAGAGGAGAGAGAGAGAGACAGAGAGAGAGAGAGAGAGAGAGAGAGAGAGAGAGAGAGAGAGAGAGAGGAGAAGAGAGAAGATAAAAGAGAGTACAGAGAGGACAAGCAGTCTGTGAAGCCATCTCAGCAGAATCTAGGCCTCCAGGATTTGACTATGAGTCTTTTCTTGTCACTGCTCCCAAATACCCCTCCTCTCAGGAAGCCCTCTCCAAACTGAGGCTGAGCCATAGCAGTGCTCCATTCCAGGAAAATATTTTCTGTGACACCATTATTAGAAGTCAAGATGTGGTTACAAGGCTAAGGGCACCCTCTATTTAGTAGAGTTCAGATGTAAATTGAATGTGTTGCTTCAAAATTAATACACTGAAAATTTTGTTCTCAAGTGTGGTGATTTGTACAGAAAGGTATGTTAAGAGGAAAGGCAGGTTTGTGGCTCTGTAGATAAGGGCACTTACACACACACACACACATACACACACACACACACACACACACATACGCACACATGACTAGATCTGGTGAGGAGAAAGACTAGAATAATTCTATGTCTCATGACAGTGGGGTTTTTTTTTTTATAAGTCAGGCTGGTCCCTGATTTTAGAACCTGCATCTGGATTTCTATTTTCCAAAAAAAATATCTAGTTTTGCATATCTCTTTAGTTGGCATACTAATGATTCCTCTTACTAGAGGTGAGCTGATGCCTTGAAAAGACCAGTGTCAAGAAGTCATCCCCGAAACCATATATACAATTAACATTGTATGAAATCAAGAAGAATACATTTGTATATACAAATATATACACACAAATGTGTATATATATATATATATATGCATGATAACAATGAAAAAAAAGCCATGAATTTGAGGAGAATGGGGAAGGTTATATTCCAGATTTTAGACTGAAAAAAATGGAAAGGAAAAACATTGTCATTAAATTACAATCTCAAATGCAACAAATGAAACAAATTAGTTACTGAATAAAATCAGGAGCTAGATAGATGTGTAAGCCTCTATGATTAGGTTCTGGTTTAGCTCACAGACTGCAATTCCCAGTGCTCATATCAAGGGGGGTGGGAAACTGCCTGTAAATCTAGGTCCAGGGGATCCATCACCCTTCCGATGCCATGGACAGTTACACATATATAGTAGTGCAGAATACATTTACTAATACGTACTCGCACACATTTTACATAGAAAATAATAAATAATAATTTTAGTCCTATTAATTAACTTCATAAAAATAATTATTCTTGTTTCACATTAGCTTCAAAGTGACTTGAGTAATTCTTGTCATTGGAAAAGTTCTATGAAGGTTCTTCGAGACATGCTTTAGTGTTCCAGTGCTCTTGACTGAATTGCCACAATCCAGAAGCAAAGAATGTAGCTGATAAAATGTGAGGATTATATAGGAAGCTCTAGTGTTCAGTTGGCCTCTTTGCTTGAATGACAGTTTCCAATGATCTACAAAAATTTTTAATACCATGAGGTTCCATTCATCAATTGTTGGCATTATCAATGGAGAATAAGAAGAAACTGAGAGAAAGAAGTGTTGTATTAAATATTTAAACTCAATTGGTATTTTCTATAGTCTTTTATTACCTTTATATTTACAGTAAGCCTTTGAAGCACTAGAATTTGGCAGATATCTACCCTCTATGCCATTATGTCTACATCCCTATCAACAACCCTGAGGTATAACTTGCCAACTTCCATCTAGGCTGCTGAGAACTACAATTGGCCAGCTCTCTTGGCCATGTCTTCATGACATTCAGTTACCCCATGGCATATTTTCTTCTCTCCAAATTCTACCTCTCCCTTCTTGTGGTCTCCTTCTTCAGACCCCCAAGCCCAAGACCCAAACTCCACCTGCCTGTCTTCTGACCAGCTATACACTGTTGGCACTTTTATTCAAGCTTTTAATTATGGAGCAAGGTCACATAGTATTACAATGTGTAAATGAAGACTTTCTTGTCTATGAGGCAAAAAGACCAGTATTTAGCATTACAATACATAGACACCTTACAGAAGTTTTTGAGTTTTATAAGGTTCCATTTATAAATTGTTGGTCTTAAAGTCTGAGCCCCAGGTGTTCTCTTCAGAAAGTTATCTCCTGTGCTAGTGATTTCCAGGCTATTTTTCTACATCCTGCTGTTTCTACATGGACTTGAGGTTTGAGCAGAGTGATATATACGTATCTTTTTACATTCTTCTACATGTAGATATCCAGTTAGACCAGCACCCTGTTTGTTGAAGATGCTTTCTTATTTGCAATGTATGGTTTTGCCTTCTTTGTCAGAAGTCAAGTGTCCATGGGTGTGTGGATTTAATTCAGGGTCTTTGATTTGATTACAGTAATCACCCTGTCTATTTCTATACTAATGCCATGCAGCTTTTCTTACTACTGCTCTGTAGTACATCTTGAAGTCAGGGAAAGTGATACCTCTCGGACTTCTTTTATTGTTCAGGATTGTTTTACCTATCTTGGACTTTTTGTTTTTCCTTATGAAGGTGAGAATGACTCTGTCAAAATCTGTAAAGAATTGTGCTGGAATTTTGATGGGAATTATATTGAATCTTTTAGCAAAATGGCAATTTTCACTATGTTAATCCTACAAATGTATGAGCATAGTAAATCTTTTCATCTTCTGATAGCTTCCTCAACTTCTTTCTGCAGCGACTTGGAAGTTCTTGCCATATAGCTCTTGCACTTGCTTGGTTAGAGTTACACCAACATATTTTATATTATCTATGGCTATTGTCAAGGATGTTGTTTCCATAATTTCTTTTTCATTTGTATAAAATGGGAGCTGCTGATTTATTTTAGTTAATTCTATACCCAGTCACTTTGCTGAACTTGTATATCAGTTGTAGATGTTCTCTGGTAGAAATTTTGGGATCTCTTACATACTGCTGTCATATCATTCATAAATGGCGATTTGATACTTTGACTATTTCCTTTCCAATTTGTATCCTCTTGATCTTCTTTAGTTGTCTTATTGCTCTGGCTATAACTACAAGTACTATAGTGAATAGACAGGGAGAGAATAGGTAGTCTTGTCTTGCTGTAGATGTTGTGGAATTGCTTTTAATTCCTCTCCATTTAATGTTATGTTAGCTATTGGCTTGCTGTTTATTGTTTTTATTATGATTAGGTATGTGCTTTGTATCGCTGTTCTCTCTAAGACTCTTAGCATGAAGGGGCTTCTGTACGGCAAAGAACAGTCTAAATGGCATGAAACAGCAGTCTACTGACTGCGAAAGGAGTCTTGATCAACCTATCTGACACAAAGCTAATATCCAAAATTTATGAAGAACTCATGATATTAGACTCCAACAACCTAAATAACCTAGTTAAAAAGTGAGGTACAGAGCTAAAATGAGAATTTTCATATATATATATATATATTATTTTCTATATTTTTTATTTACATTCCCAATGATTTCCCCTTTCCTGGTTTCCCCCTCCCCGAAAGTACCATAAGCCCTCTTCCCTCCCCCTGTTCTCCAGTCAACCCCCTCCCGCTTCTCTGTCCTGTTATTCCCCTACACTGCTACATCCAGTCTTTCTAGGACCAGCGATCTTTCCTTCCTTCTTGATGGAAATCAATTGATATGTGAAAGAATTTTCAACCGAAGAATCTCTAATGGCCAAGAAGCACTTAAAGAAATATTGAAAGTTCTTAGTCATTAGGTGTGGGGCAGTGGACCATGCCACCAGACAGAAGAATTGTTAAAGTGGAGCAGATTAAGAAACCCTGGCAATTCTAATAACTAAGAACAGTAGGTGTTTAAATCTACCCCTGACAAGGTTTCTGTCCTGAAGCATTTGACCATGACAATGCACTGAAAGGACCATGACAACTGGTCACATAGCTTAGAAACACAGAGCCCTGTATGCTAACGAGGCATCTGGATAGGCCCTGAGGGTTGAGTTAATAAACTTTCCTTCTCAGGCATCCCCTTCTGAAAAAGATATTTAATCTCAGATTCACTCTGAGTAAGTAGTGCCGAGCTAAACAGAGAATTTTCAACAGAGGAATCTCTAATAGCCTTGAATAAACAGTTTGGGCATGTAAGGACTGTCTCACTCATCAAGGACCTCTGAGGGGATGGCCTTTATCATACAGAACAGTACCTGTGTCTCTGCCAGAAATCCTCTCCACACTTCTGGCACTCACCCTGAGCTAAGCTGGATTCCCACTGCACCTCTTACCTTGGGCCCATCTCAGGCCCTCTGTTGCCAACTCCTCATGGTCCTCAGTGGCATCTGGGTACACATGAGGATGGGAGCCTGTTATCAACTCTTCAAGATTCCCATCAGCATCTGAGTGCACAGAAGTTTGAAAAGCACAGGCTGTATCCCAGCCTGTGTCTTTTCTCACCTGGGAAAATATGGGCTGTGACCCCAAGCTTAGGCTACAACCCCCCTGCCCTCCGGTGACATGTTGACATCCCACAAGCCTGGCACCCCGACAGGGAAAAAGGCATTTTGCTTCCCCAAGCAGTAGTGATTTAATGTCTGACTGAGAAGCAAAATACAGAAACACAATTAGTAAAATGCAAGTCAAAACAACTCTGAGATTTCATTTTATCGGGTCAGAATGGCTAACATCAAAAACTCAAGAGATAGCACATGCTGGTAAGGATGTGGAGCAAGAGGAACACTTCTCCATTGTTGGTGGGAGGACAAATGTTTACAACCACTTTTGAAATCAATTTGGCAGTTTCTCAGAAAACAGGGAATGTTTTCCTCATGACCCAGCTATACCACTCCTGGATATACCCAAAAGATGCTGCACTGTACCACAGGGACACTTGCTCAACTATGTTCATATCAGCTTTATTTGTAATAGCCAGAAACTGGAAACAATCTAGATATTTCTCAACTGAAGAACAGTTAAAGAAAATGTAGTATATCTGCACAATGATATACTATTCAGCTATTGAAAGCAAATACATCATGAACTTTCTGGCCAAATGGTGAATATTGAGAATATCATCCTGAGTGATATAACCCAGTCCCAAAAGTACATGTATGGTGTGTATTAAGTTATAAATGGATATTAGCAATAAAGTACAGGATACCCACATTACATTCCACAGACCCAAAGAAGCTAAACAAAAAGGAAGGCCCAAGCCAGGATGCTTGCTGGAAAGAAACCAGATGTCCTTCAACAGAGGAATACATATAGAAGATGTGGTACACTTACACAATGAATTCGTGAAACTATTAGGAAAATGAATGGAGCTAGAAAATATTATCCTGAGTGAGGTAACCCAATCACAAAAGGAAACACATGGTAGGTACTCACTGATAAGTGGATATTAGCACAAAAGCTTGGAATACACAAGATACAATTCACGGGCCACATGAAGCTCAAAAAGAAGGAAGACCAATGTGTGGGTCCTTTGGTCCTTCTTAGAAGGGGGAACAAATATGGAGACAAAGTGTCTAGCAGAGACGGAAAGAAAGGCCGTTCAGAGACTGCCCCACCTGGGGATCCTTCCCTTATGTAGTTACCAAATGCAGACACTACTGCAGATTCCAAGAAGTGTATGCTGACTGGAGACTGTATAGCTGTCTCCTGAGAGGCTCTGCCAGATCCTGATATGTAGAGGCAGATGCTCAACATCTGGGGGTTTCTGGTAGGGAAATCGGGAAAGGAAATAATATTTGAAATGTAAATAAATAAAATATCCAATAAAAATGACTAAGAAAAAAAAGGAAGTTGGGATAAAATAATTGTAGACGGCAGATAGAGGGAGGGAACTGATGGGAGAGGGGATGGCAATGGTGATGGGGGAGCAGTTCAAATTCAGGACAGAGGCCAGATGCCCATGAGACTGAATGACAATCTGTAATTGGAGGGGGTGGGAAGTTGGAAGCATCTAGAGGACATGCCAGAGGCCTGGGATAAGGGAGGCACCCAAGAATCAATGGAGATGACCTTAGCTGAGGGTCACACATTGGGATATAATCTGAAGAGCCCACCTACTATAGTCAGGCAGGAAACCCAGTGGAGTGGTAGAGACATTAACACCTGCCTCCCCCACACACACCAAACTTTCAACCCAAAATTTATCCTTTCTACAAGAAAGGCAGGTACATGGGATGGAGCAGAGACTGAGATAATAGCCAAGCAATAGCAGGCCCAACTAGACACCTCAACCTCAGCAAAGCTTTTGCCATTCAATATTAGTATGTACATATGTGTGTGTGTGTGTGTGTGTGTGTGTGTGTGAGAGAGAGAGAGAGAGAGAGAGAGAGAGAGAGAGAGAGAGAGAGAGAGAGAGACAGAGAGAGAGACAGAGAGACAGAGACAGAGAGAGAGAGACAGAGAGACAGAGACAGAGAGAGGCAGAGCAAAGGTTTTGGAATCTCTTCCAGAAATGTGCACTATCAAGCACAATGTATCCTAGGTCAGGGCCAGTTGATGAAGATACAGAGAGAATAAAACAATTAGGTGACCTGATTCATTAGGCTCAAACTTTAATATTTGACAATAACTATTGTTTAATTGCCAATAACTTTTCTTTTTAATGTATTTTTATTGGATATTTTATCTATTTACTTTTCAAATGCTATCCACTTTCCCTGTTTCCCCTTTGGAAACCCCCTCTCCTATTTCTCCTCCCTGTGCTTTTATGAGGATGCTTCACCTCCCACCCACTCATTCCCATCTCACCACCCTGGTATTCCCCTACACTAGGGATTTGAGCCTTCACAGGACCAAGGACCTTCCCTGCTCTGCTACATCTGCAGCAGGAGCCATGGGTCCCTCCATGTGTACTCTTTGATTGGTGGTTAATCCCTGGGTCCTCTGACTGTTCTGGTTGATTGTTATTCCTACGGGGCTGCAAACCCCCTCAGCTCCTACACTCCTTCCCCTAACTCCTCCACAGGGGTCTCTGTGCTCAGTCTGATGGTTGGCTTCAAGCATCCACATCTGTATTGGTCAGGCCCTGGCAGAGCCTCTCAGGAGACAGCTAGATTGTCAACCAATAACTTTTCATGAAGAATTTGTCACAATAAGGAACTACTTATTTATGATGCTGTTAAGGTATCTTTAGGATTCCTTCAAAGCACTCTCATGAAAATGTAGCATTTCTCCAACTGCAGCATTCTGTCTTGGAGACTAATGCTCAAGAAAACCTGAGCCATTCTCAGTATAACTCCCGATATCATCATCCTTTTTTTTTTTTTTTTTTTTTTAATTTAATTTTATTTTATTTTTTTAATTTACATTCCAAATCACTTCCCCTTTCCCGTTTCCTCCCTCCCCGAAAGTCCCATAAGCCCCCTTCCCTCCCTCTTTTCTCCGTTCAACCCCCTCTCATTACTCTGTCCTGGCGTTCCCCTACATCCAGTCTTTCCAGGACCAGGGGTCTCTCCTTCCATCTTTTTAGAAATCTATTGATATGCTGATTGTGTCTAGGGTATTCTGAGATTCTGGGTCAATATCCCCTTATCAGTGACTTCATACCATGTGTGATCTTTTGTGATTGGGTTACCTCACTAAGGATGATATTTTCAAGTTCTGACCATTTGCCTAGGAATTTCGTGAATTCATTGTTAACCTAGCTTTAAGTGGGGTGATTTGTGCTCTCAATTAGCTGTATCTAAAATATTCTTCTGTCACCAAAATTATTCCTAGAATATTTCATTTTAGTTTAATATACTTTTTAATAGGATTCAAATCACAGAATGCTAAATGTATAAACTTCTTATGAATTAGCATCATTAAAACAGAATGTGTGTACACTTTAATTGCATTATCTAATTTCGTTAAAATATATTTTGAAAGAGAATGATGTTTAAGTTAAATTTTTGCTGTGGTGCTTGGTTTTTCTCTGCCTTTGCCCAAAGCATTTTCAGATAAAACAGGCTCTGTTTCAAAATTAGTAAATAGAGTTTGTGTGTGTGTGTGTGTGTGTGTGTGTGTGTGTGTGTGTTCATTTACATCACCCACTATTCATTAAATGCTATCTTTCTCCTGTTTTTCCTGGAATTTATTAAAACCCTTGCTGGACTTGTGTCCTTGGAAAATCTCCTTGTTACTAAGCATCTAAGACTTCCATTCTTATACATTTGAAATGAGACTGTCTGCTCTGGACACATTTATTTATTATAGAGGAGAACTTTAAAATGGGAAGGGACGGGACACACACAAACACACTGCATGTCCCTAGTAGATTAAGTTCCAAACTTTGTTAAAAACAAAAACAGCAGCAATTGATAGATGGTCCCCAAAAGTCTCTAAAATTCACAGCCTCTGGTCATAAAATGTGTTCAGACATAGTGGCTATACTTGTACCACCAGTATTATTGTGGTTGAAACAAGAATTTGTTAAGAGCAGGGACTATAGGGGATATCTTTCAAGACTGTCACAAATTCTTTTTTCTATATGTAACTGATTCCCATTTTCCTAAGAAAGTATCTTATGAATCTGATCAGGCCCCATGATTGAATTTGAATACTAATTCTAAAGAAGTCACAGTCCCACCCGAAATGTGTCATCACTCAGAAATGAATTATCTGATAAAAAAATTCCATGGACTTTATAAAACATATCCCATGTATGCTTAGCTGGACCTATGGAAGGACAAATCAGTACACAGCTGTCCTGGGATAGCACTCCAGTCTCAGATTTACTGGAAGAAAAAGAAAAAACTGTCAGTTCACTGGAAAAAAAAAACACCATGTGAAAAGAGCATAGCTTCTTTAGTCCTTACAGTAGATTTATGGCTCAGAATGTTTGTTTCAATATATTCTGCAAATGAATGCAATGGATAATGAACAGATCAGATTAATACAGAAAGCTCAAAAAGAAGCAAGATTTGTAAGACTCACTCTTCTTGATAATTATTATTGGAAATATTCCAGAACTCTATTAATAATTGAAACCAATTTTTAAATATGGTTGTTCCTATCATTTGGTTACTAAAATCTCCAGACAAGAAAACATGAGCTCAACCTGGGGACCCGTTCTTCATGTTATGAATGTGATGCTAAATGAAATGTGTACTGAAAGGTCAAGTCTGCATAGTTACAGCTGTCAACCATTGCCATCTAATACTTCATGTTCATTAGGAATGAGTAAACTGCTGAAAAAATCGGCTTCTTTTAACACAAACATAAATGAGTAATATGCATAAGCAATTAGTATGGCTAAAGACTAAAAAAATTCAAAAGTTAATCACAGTCATAGTTGCAAAAACAAAATTATTTAATAGGTTCCTGTTTACAATATTTTAAATGGGGTCACAAAATTTAAATATAACAAAGTGAAAGGAGATGAGCAATGTATTGTTGAAGGCTAGACACTGGTAGAGGCTTACAGGATTTTGTATTGTACTCTTATGGGAGATACTGATATTTCCAAACCCAAAGAACAACATAAACTCATTTCATTTCTTATAAATTTAATAGAGTTTAAAATTACATTTTTCATCAGAGCCTGTTGCGTTCATGGCTTTCTGGACATTCTTAAAGTGTAACCAAGAAGATGGAGAAGCAACTTATGTGTTAACTGCTTAAAGCAAACAAACAAAAAAATCTTAATGAGGTTTTAAATCAATGCTTATTGATTGCTAAGGTATTTATAGAAAACATTGGCAAAAGCAGCAATCAAAACAATACTGAGGAACACAAGCAAAGGCAAAGTTTAGCAATAATGAGTCCATTTTCCTTTTCCCAACAAAGATCTCAGCAACCATGTGGCATGTCTGCCTTTCTCTGATGAAATACATGGAAAAATGATACAGCTTCCCTTCATTCTTATTTACTACCCACTTGTAGACAAAACCTCGGGTTTAAGTTAATTTCACATGTAGTCAGCTTAGTACCATAAATAGCTGCAAGAATTTCCTTCCTTCCCTTTCTTCCTCCTTCACTCTCCCTCTCTTCTTTGTTTCTCAAAATAAATAGGTACTGTTCCTTGAATAGAAAATAAATAATATCATTCAAACTTTATTAACTCATTATGTTCATAGGAACATTTCAATGTCAACATATACAAAGTCTTAGTTATAAGACACAATTTTATGGTAAACACATGTAAACTAATTTTAAATAAATAAGGAAACATGCCAAAATTGTAAAATTTATGAGAAATATGAAAGCATATAACTTTATCATATATATGATACACATTCACAAACATACATATATTTCAAAAGTTGTTTTAGAAATGGTATATCATCCTTAGTGAGGTAACCCAATCACAAAAGAACACACATGGTATGCAGTCACTGATAAGGGGATATTGACCCAGAATCTCAGAATACCCTAGACACAATCCGCATATCAATAGATTTCTAAGAAGATGGAAGGAAAGACACCTGGTCCTGGAAAGACTGGATGTAGGGGAAAGCCAGGACAGAGTAACAAGAGGGGGTTGAATGGAGAAACGAGGGAGGGAAGGGGTCTTATGGGACTTTTGGGGAGGGAGGAAACGGGAAAGGGGAAATGATTTGGAATGTAAATTTAAAATAAAATAAAATAAAATAAATAATTAAAAAAAAAGAAATGGTAAAGGAATCAAATAAAAACTAGACATTAGCAGCTACTGCAATGTTTAGCTATCTATGGATATCAATTCCTATGTTTTGATTTGATATTAACTTAATTTTGAAAGAACCCAGGCACGTTCCAGTGTATTCTGCATAATCATCATCTCCTGGGGCATCTTATTTATATGGTAGAGATTTTACTTACACTTCCTCAAATATTTAATTTATTCTCAATGAAATTATTTTAAAGTTAAATGTTTAAATTTACACTTTTAAAGAAATATAGTTTGAGAATTAGGCACAATGCTTAAGACTTCAAAACAAAAGACTATCTTATAATATATAGTACATAGTATAAATGATGCCTAAAGATAATCTCTTAGAGCAATACAGCTACTAAACTGAACATTATTTTCATACTTACATGTATTTTGGGCTTATCGCAGAAATCTTTGATTTCTTTTGTTCTTTTTAATTTTTAATTTTTTTAAAAAAATTTAGTTGTGATTTACTGCCCTCCAGAAAGAAAAAAATATAGAAAATAATTCATTGTGTTCTAAGTCCTAACCTCAAGCGTGTTTGTGATTGATAATTACATTTACTCACTTATGTTTATTATGGGTGATTACATTTACTTACCAAATAAGATTTACCCATATTTAACCTACTGATCATATTCCAACAGCACATTTTAATTAAGTCAGATTACAAAGACTGGTCATACTACTTTGACAATTTTCTACTAACCCTTTTCAATTCCACTCACAGTAAATATTACCTAGTCCTGTGTGCAGTTTCTTTCTTCACTTTGATTACAGGGTCTTTTGTTGAGTAGAAAAATGTCCTGTTACTGCAGTTTCTCATTTACTTCAATAATATTTTGTCTGAGTGAATGTGCTATGTGTATATATTGCAATAAATTATTCTGTACCATCAAGACACATAAATATTATCTCACATTTGCATTTAATGTGATGTAAATTGTCATGTTTGTATTGATTCTATGAAATTTTTAGGATGATGAATGGACAAGGATCTTGTCTTCCCTCCTGAACAGCCCCTTTATCTCTGTGCACCTTGCTAAATATTTTGCCTTTCCACAAAGTCTTTTAATACCCACTCCTTAGGATGCATGTTTCCAAGTCATTTACAGTCTCCAAAGCTATTTGCAGTTATTTCTTAATTAAATTCATCAAATAATGCCAATCATCTTTGTCGTTGGCTTTTTCAGATTAGGACTCATGGGCCACACCCCGCATCTTTGCCTTCTCCACTTCCTCTGCTTTGTCTCCAGCTTCTCCCTCCTTGTCTCTCTCCTCCTGACCTTCCTCCTCCTGTTCCCAATGCTTCTCCTCCTGAACAGAAGTAGTGGAATTTTACATCTGTTCTTTGTGAATCTTTAGATTTAAACTCTATTCGAATGTTAAACTTTTATAACTATGTTTTTGAAGCACACAAAATTGGATTTACTCTCTGTGTGGCTCCAATGACACTTCAATTTAATCATGCATGTATTTCTTCATTTCTACAAATAATCACCTTTTCAAATATTTCACCTTTTAATTTCCTCTATTTTCTTATAGAACAATAGGAAGCTGCCAAGACATCCTCTCCTTTCTTGCTCTGGTCTCCACCTCAGTCAGGAACTACTTTTCAGTTCATTGGCTTCAGCCTCAAAATGTTCAATACTCTGTCTTTTCTTTCCATTGTACTATTTCAATAAAACATGCCTTTCATTTGGCTCTTTTTACATCCTCATATATGTTTCAGTTCTTTTGTGATTTCTTATTGTATCATTTTCAATCAATAAAATCATCATTTTTCTGAAGATGTAGAATTTCATTAACTTTATAAAGTATGTTGTATTGCTTTCAATTTTGGACAAATTTGCTTTGCCTCCTCATTTAATATTTACAATTTTACACTGTATAATTCTGTGGTGGAACAAGTTTGTGCTGTCTGTTAATACAGCATGCTCATATCCTTCTTCTGTTCCCATGCTCCTCCTTTTACTTAAGTGCTGGTCAATTTATAGCCCGTTGATTGGCAAATGAATGTGACCCTTGGCTGCAGAACTCAGAGTCATGACACACTCAACATGAACTCAGTTGACATCACTGCCCCTCTCACTGCATTTCCAGTCTAGCCTGGGAAACCAGTTATTTTATTATACAATGTCAATGTTTTTCTTTTAAACTTATCTTGTAAAGTTTATATATAGCCAAGGAGTATGACTAATGCAAGTATAATATGGGATGGGAATTTAAACTCTGTATTTATGGTACTTTTCTGAGTATAAATCTCTGAATTTTTTTTGGTTAACTACGCAAATAGTGCATTAATGCTTATGTTGGATTTCTTGCTGTTCTAACATTTAAGATGCATCCCACACTAAAAATAAAAAAAAATCTTTGCTATATGTTGTATTTCTCAATATCTTGATTTAAGTTTCAGAGGACCTGTGTCTTCTTTTATAATTTTGTTTGTTTGTTATTTATTTACATTTAAATTTATTTACATTTCAAGTTTTATCCCCTTACCTGGTTCCCTCCTCTCCCTGAAACCCTCTATCCAATACCCCTTACCCCTGCTTCTATGAGGGTGTTCCTCCACCCACACACCCATTCCTGCCTCCCCTTGATTCCCCTACACTGGGGCATCTATGGAACCTACATAGGACCAAGGACCTCTCCTCCCATTGATACCCGACAAGATCATCCTCTTCTACATATACAGCTGGAGCCTTGTATACTCCTTGGGTGGTGGCTTAGTCCTTGGGAGTTCTGAATGGGTCTGGTTGGTTGATATTGTTGTTCTTCCTATGGGGTTGCAAACCCCTTCAGCGCCTTCAGTCCTTTCTCTAACTCCACCATTGGGGATCCCACACTCAGTGCAATGATTGTGTACAAGTGTCTGACTCTGTATTTTTAAGGCTCTGGCAGGGCCTCTCAGAGATTGCTATATCAGGCTCTTTTCAGCAAGCTTTCCTTAGCATTCACATAGTGTCAGAGTTTGGTGACTGTATCTGGGATGAATCCCCAGGTGGGACAGTCTCTGGATGGCCTTTCCTTCAGTCTCTGCTCTGCACTTTGTCTCCATATTTGCTCCTGTGAGTTCTTTTATAATTTTTAACAACTTCAATATTATCAGAAAATTATTATTTCTTTTACTTTCATGGATACCTAGTTTTATTTTTTTTTTACAAAAGAAATTTAACTTGCAAAGGAAGAATCACATAACTTCAGGTCATTATCAGTTTATTTACATATTTATCAGCTCTGAAATGTATTTAAATGATAGTAGGGACACTGGGATTTATCCTTCTCATGAAAGTTTCTATACACCAAAGCTTAATTACCAAGTAATCTATACTTACCTTCTTATATATGTAACCACTTGTTATAGGTAAATTTGCACATAAACTGCATTTCTATATTTCATATTTATATTAACCTGTATGTCATTGTCTTAAAGTATTATTTAATGTGATGCAAAACTATAGTATGTGAATAATTTGAGTCAACCCCACCACCTTACTACCTAAACAAATTTGGACTTTGAAACTAAATTTTGGTTTGCATTTCCCTGATGACTAAGGATGTTGAACATTTCTTTAGGTGCTTCTCTGCCATTCGACATTCCTCAGGGGAAAATTCTTTGTGTATCTCTGTACTCCATTTTTTAATAGGGTTATTTGGCCCTCTGGAGTTTAACTTATTAAGATCTTTGTATATATTGGATATTAGCCCTCTGCTGGATGTAGGGTTGATAAAGATCTTTTCTCAATATGTTGGTTGCCATTTTGTCCTATTGACATTGTCCTTTGCCTTACAGAAATTTTGTACTCTTATGGGGTCCCATTTGTCAATTCTTGATCTTAGAGAATAAGCTATTAGTGTTCTGTTCAGGAAAATTTCCCCTGTGTCTATGTGCTCAAGGCTCTTCTCCAGTTTCTTTTCTATTAATTTCAGTGTGTCTGGATTTATGTGGAGGTCCTTGATCCACTTGGACTTGAGATTAGTACAGGAGATTAGAATGGATTGATTTGCATTCTTCTGCATGCTAGCAGCCAGTTGAACCAGCACCATTTGTTGAAAAGGCTATCTTTTTTCCACTGGATGTTTTTAGCGCCATTGTCAAAGATCAAGTGACCACAGGTGTGTGGGTTCATATCTGGGTCTTCAGCTCTATTCCATTCAGATCTACCAGTCTGTTACTGTACCAATACCATGATTTTTCAACATTATTGTTTTGTAGTACTACTTGATGACTGGGATACTGATTCCCCCCAAAGTTCTTTTACTGTTGAGAATAGTTTTGCTATCCTGGGATTTTTGTTATTCCAGATGAATTTGAGAATTTCTTTTTCTAACTCTATGAAGAATTGAGGTGGGATTTTGATGGGGCTTGCATTAAATCTGTATATTGTTTTTGGCAAGCTGGCCATTTTTACTATATTAACCCTGCCAATTACAAGCATGGAAGATTTTTCCATCTTCTGAGCTATTCTTTGATTTCTTTCTTCAGAGACTTGAAATTCTCGTCATACAGATCTTTCACTTGTTTAGTTAGAGTCACACCAAGATACTTTATATTGTTTGTGGCTATTGTGAAGGGTGTTATTTCCCTAATTTCTTTCTCAGCCTGTTTTCCTTTGAGTATAGGAAGGCTACTGATTTGACCTCACACCAGTCAGAATGTCTAATATCAAAAATTCAGAAACAGGAGGTACTGGCGAGGATGTGGAGAAAGAGGAACGTTCCTCCACTGCTGGTGCGATTGCAAGCTGGTACAAGCATTTTGGAAATCAGTTTGATGGCTCCTCAGAAAACTGGGCATGATACTACTGGAGGACACTGTTATACCACTACTGGGCATATACCCAGAGCATTCCCCAGCATGTAATAAGGACACATACTCCACTATGTTCATAGTAGCCCTATTTATAATACCCAGAAGCTGGAAAGAACCCATATGCCCCTCCACGGAGGAATAGATACAGAAATTGTGATATATTTACACAATGGAATGCTACTTAGCTATTAAAAACAATGAATTCATGAAATTCTTAGGCAAATGGGTGGAACTGGAAAGAATCATCCTAAGTGAAGTAACCCAATCACAAAAGAACACACATGGTATGCACTCATTGATAAATGGTTATTAGCCCAGAAGCTCAGAATACCCAAGAAACAACTCACATATCAAATTACGCCCAAGAAGAAGGAAGAAGAGAACCCTGGTACTGGAAAGGCTCGATGATGCAGCAGTGTAGGGGAATACCAGGACAGGGAAGTGGTAGGGGTTTGATTGGGGAACAGGGGAAGGGAAGAGGGCTTATGGGACTTTTGGGGAGGGAGATCCAGGAAAGGGGAAATCATTTGAAATGTAAATAAAAAATATATCTAAGAAAACAATTCATATTAATTTTTTTTTTGCATATGGTCCTTCTGAGAAAATTTTTGCCACTGTTAAAACAAAACAAAGAAGTCACCATTCCACTGAAAGTATTTTTATGCTAGGAATTCTTTAAAGGAAAAGATAAATGAAGAAACATTCTTCTCTCTTGCTTGAAGAAAAATCTCCAGAATGAAATAATCAAACAGACCCGTGAGTTTCAGGCAACTGTGCATGGGCAATAATGATATGAATATCAGGCCATGCAATGTTATTTCTTTTTCTTTTAATTTTATTTTATTTTCTAAGTTTTTTTTTATTTACACTCAAACTCATTTACCCTTTCCCTTTTCCTCCCTCCCTAAAAGTCCCATAAGCCCCCTTCCCTCCCTCTTTTCCCCATTCAACCCCCTCTCACTTCTCTGTCCTGGCATTCCCCTTCATCTAGTCTCTCCAGGACCAGGGGTCTCTCCTTCCATCTTCTTGGAAATCTATTGATATGCAAATTGTGTCTAGGGTATTCCGAGATTCTGAGTTAATATCCCCTTATCAGTGACTGCATACCATGTGTGATCTTTTGTGATTGGGTTACCTCACTAAGGATGATATTTTCAAGTTCTGACCATTTGCCTAAGAATTTCGTGAATTCATTGTTAATTGCAGAGTAGTATTCCATTGTGTAAATATACCACATCTTCTGAATCCATTCCTCCGTTGAGGGACATCTGGGTTCTTTCCAGCTTCTGGCTATTATAAATAAGGCTGCTATGAACGTAGTGGAGCATGTGTCCTAATTGCATGCAGGGAAAGCCTCTGGGTATATGCCCAGGAGTGGTATAACAGTATCCTCCGGGAGTGTCATGCCCAGTTTTCTGAGGAACCGCCAGACTGCTTTCCAGAGTGGTTGTACCAGCTTGCAATCCCACCAGCAGTGGAGGAGTGTTCCTCTTTCTCCACATCCTCGCCAACAACTGCTGTCTCCTGTGTTTATAGCCCTCTGTTGGATGTAGGGTTGGTAAAGATCATTTCCTAGTTAGTTGTTTGCCGTTTTGTGTTTTTGACAGTGTCTTTTGCCATGCTCATGGATTGGCAGGATTAATATAGTAAAAATGACCATCTTGCCAAAAGCAATATACAGATTCAATGTAATCCCCATCAAAATCCCAACTCAATTCTTCATAGAGTTAGAAAGCGCAATTCAGAGAAACGAGAGGGGGTTGAATGGGGAAAAGAGTGAGGGAAGGGGGCTTATGGGACTTTCGGAGAGGGAGGAAACGGGAAAGGGGAAATGATTTGGAATGTAAATAAAAAAAAACTTAGAAAATAAAATTTAAAAAGAAAAGAGCAATTCAAAAGTTCATCTGGAATAACAGAAAACCCAGGATAGCTAAAACAATTCTCAAGAGTAAGAGAACCTCTAGGGGAATCAGTATCCTGGACCTCAAGCTGTACTACAGAGCAATAGTGTTAAAAACCGCATGGTATTGGTACAGTGACAAGCATGTAGATCAATGGAACAGAATTGAAGACCCAGAAATGAATCCACACTCCTATGGTCACTTGATCATTAACAAAGGAGCTAAAACCATCCAGTGGAAAAAAGATAGCCTTTTCAACAAATGGTGCTGGCTCAACTGGAGGTCAACATGCAGAAGAATGCAAATTGACCCATTCTTATCTCCTTGCACTAAGCTCAATTCCAAGTGGATCAAGGATCTCCACATAAAACCAGACACACTGAAACTAATAGAAAGGAAACTAGGGAAGAACTTTGAACATATGGGCACAGGGGAGAATTTCCTGAATAGAACTCCAATAGCTTATGCTCTAAGATCAAGAATTGACAAATGGGACCTCATTAAATTACAAAGTTTTTGCAAGGCAATGTTATTTCTTACTTTCACCCATGTGTTCAACCTATATGAGTTCACTGCTCATGTCCCTGGACTGTGTTCAGTCTTTCCTGGATCTGAATGTTGTCCCATACATAAGTTACTCTTTCCACAACTAAACTTTGTTGAATGAATGTTGCCTAATTTTTTATCATTTTATTAATACTAAAACAAATTGATATACAGATAGATACTTGAACATTTTCAGAAAGATGGGTGTTTTCTGTGTATTAGAGCTTATTCTATAAAGTTCTAGCTTACTCCTTACTGTCTTGAGCCTTATTTCACAATGAAACTATGACTGTGTGGATTACGATCAATTTTGTACAAATGAGAAAAACCAGTTTTGGAAACTGTTAAGGAACATTACAATGGTATTCTTATATCCTAATTAAGTCCCCCTCCTATATAAAATATTTTTTATTTTATTGGTTGTTTTATTTATTTACATTTCAAACGTTATCCCTCTTCCCAGTTAACTCTGCTATCCTCTCCCCAGTCCCTCTTGCTTCTATGAGAGTGTTCCCCCCAACCCCTCCTACCTCAGCTCCATAGCATTCTCCTCTGCTAGTGCACCAATCCTCCACAGGAACAAGGGGCACCCCTCCTATTGATAACAGATAAGATAATCCATATACATACCATATACAAACTATATACATACCATATACATATACTACCATATACAGCTGGAGCAATGGGTCTCTTCATGTGTATGCTTTGATTGGTGGTTTAGTCTCTGGGAGCTCTGGGTAGTTTGATTGTTTGATTTTGTTGTTCTTCCTACGGGATTGCAAACAGCTTCAGTTCCTTCAGTCCTTTCCCTAACTCATCTACTGTGGTCCTCGCGCTTAGTAGGATGGTTGGTTGCATGTTTCAAATATTCAAAGGAATGTCTTATTTTTTGTTTTTTGTTTTTGTTTTTGTGTTTGTTTTTGTTTTCAGTTTTGAACTCTTAGCTTTTAGCTATCCATGGTCTTTGTTTTCAATAAATATATGTTCAATGAAGGAAATATTCTTAGAATTTGGTAATGATGAGTGAAGGATCACTGAGACACTAAAGTAAGCTATGTTCACCTACTCTGTGTCTGCATAACGAATACATATGTATTTCAATAACAAATAATGGAAGTTAGAAGTACATAGAGGTAGTTCTGACTGTCATTTAGCTATGTTTTACAACTAAAGTAATAGTTAATTCCTCAGCTAGGAAAAGTAAGGGAAGCAAGTCAAGGGATAATTGTCAGATCTAAGGCTTTTAGACACTTGCCCTATACCTACTTTGTTGTGCTTGCAGTATCATAAAGTCATCTGTCACTTCATTAAGCTACTTTTAGATGTTTTCCAACCTCACTCGATTACTATGCCTACTGTTACCCATTCTACTTCCAAATATAGATTGGATGATTCTAAAATATGTGTTGAAACACACTAATGTAATCAATATATTATTAATGAAATACATTAAAACTATTTAATGTTTTTCTCAGTAATTGATTAAGTACAGATTTTAAGGTATTGAAGAACCCTCAAAAGGAAATAAAGCATTCACAACAAATTTTCTGTTGATCCAGGCAACCTTCTTTTCTTAGTGGTAAGGATTCTTAAGAAACAGACAACATGGCACTCCACCATCTTTGCTCCAGTGTCCAGGTAGTTGGGACAGCCAGGCTCGGAGACAGAGGCATAATATCGCTTCGGTCTCCAGCAGCTTGTGTGTAACCAGCTCCTAGAGCAGGGCAGATCTGCAGTAACCAGCACGCCAGCTCTGCTGTGGGACTTCTGTCTTGCAGAGGGACCACCCCCCACCTCCCCACCCCGCACTGGGCGGGAGCCTACCAGCTTCCCTTTGGCGACCTCTATTCCGGGATCTACCGCACTGAGGAGACAGGTACCCAGGTTCTCCCCAACACAGCCTGTTGGGGATTCCATTTGCTCCCAAGAACGGGACAGCGCTGAGTTCGTCTGGGCGCCAGCTCTGCTGTGGGCCATTCCCCCTGCAGGGTGACCTGCACCGCCTAGAGAGTGCAGAGTGCACTCTGCCATCTTTGCTCCAGTGTCCAGGTAGTTGGGACAGCCAGGCTCGAGACAGACAGGCTTAATATCGCTTGGGCCTCAGGCAGCTTGTGTGTAACCTGCTCCAAGAGCTGGGCAGGTCTGCAGTAATCGACACGCCAGCCCTGCTGTGGGACTTCTGCCTTGCAGAGGGACGCCCCTTCGCCCCCCCACCCCCCGGAGAGATCACACACCCCTGCACAGGGCGGGAGCCTACCAGCCTCCCTTTGGTGAAGTCTGCTCTGGGAATCCACTACACTGAGCCTTTGGATGTGCAGGGACTCCCCAATATAACATCACTTGGGGCAAGGCACATCAGGGCTCCAAAGTCACTCAGGAGCAGGGCAGGCCCCAGAAATCGGTGCCAGGGGAATCCTGGTAATCCAGGGGGGCCAGAAATAGCTTTGCAGTCTCACAGTAGGTCCAACCAACAGCCAGTGACAGCAGGACCAACTAACACCAGAGGTAACCAGATGGCAAAAGGCAAACTTAGGAACGTTATTAACAGAAATCAAAGTAATATGGCACCATCCGAACCCAACTCTCCAACAGCAGCAAGTCCTGGATACCCCACCACACCCGAAAGACAAGATCTGAATTTAAAATCACTTCTCATGATGCTATTAGAGGATCACAAGAAGGACACAAATAAATCTAAAAAAATTACAGGAGACCATGAATCAAGGTTAGAAGCCCTTACAAAGGAAACACAAAAATCGCTTAGAGAAATGCAGGAGAACATGGATCAACAGATGGAGGTCCAGAAGGAGACAACACGAAAATCGCTTAAAGAAATGAGTCAACGGTTAGATACACTTTCAAAGGAATCACAAAAATTGCATAAAGAAATGCAGAAGGATATGGGTCAACAGATGGATGCCCATAGGGAGGTAACACAAAAAGTGATTAAAGAAATGAATCAACGGATAGATGCCCTTACAAAGGAAACACGAGAACTGCTTAAAGAAATGCAGGAGGCGATGGATCAACAGATGGATTCCCATGAGGAGGAAACACAAAAATCGCTTAGAGAAATACAGGAGAACTTGGGTCAACAGGCAGAAATCCTGAAAGAGGAAATGCAAAAAGGAAGTAGAAACAACTAAGAAATCACAAAGGGAGACAACTTTGGAGATAGAAAACCTTGGGAAGAAATCAGGAGTCATAGATGCAAACATCAACAGTAGAATACAAGAGATGGAAGAAAGAATCTCAGGTGATGAAGATACCATAGAAAGCATCAACTCAACAGTCAAAGAAAATGCAAATTGCAAAAAAAGTGTAACCCAAAACATCCAGGAAATCCAGGACACAATGAGAAGACAAAATCTAAGGATTATAGGTATAGATGAGAGTGAAGATTTTCAACTTAAAGGGCCAGTAAATATCTTCAACAAAATTATGGAGGAAAACTTCTCACTTTTAAAGAGAGAGATGCCGATGAACATACAAGAAGCCTACAGAACTCCAAACAGACTGGACCAGAACAGAAATACCTCCCGTCACATAATAATCAAAACATCAAATGTATTAACCAAAGAAAAAAATATTAAAAGCAGTAAGAGAAAGGGCTAAGCAACATACAAAGGAAGACCTATCCGAATCACATCAGACTTCTCACCAGAGACTATGAAAGCCAGAAGATCCTGGGCAGATCTCATGCAGACACTAAGAGAACATAAATGCCAGCCTAGACTACTCTACCCAGCAAAACTCTCAATCACCATAGATGGAGAGACCAAGATATTCCATGATAAAACCAAATTTTCACAATATCTTTCCAGAAACCCAGCCCTGCAAAGGATAATAGGTGGAAATCGCCAATACAAGGAGAGAAACAACACCCTGGAAAAAATGAGATAGTAACCTTCTTGCATCAAACCCGAAAGTAGATAACCACTCAAATATAAAGATAGCGTCAAGAATGGCAGGTGGCAATAATCACTATTCCTTAATCTCTCTTAATATCAATGGTCTCAATTCCCCAATAAAAAGACATAGACTAACAGACTGGATACGTAAACAGAACCCAGCATTTTGCTGCATGCAGGAAACCCACCTCAGTGTCAAAAACAAACACTACCTCAGAGTAAAAGGCTGGAAAACAATTTTACAAGCAAATTGTTCCAAGAAATGAACTGGAGTAGCCATCCTAATATCAGATAAAATTGTCTTCCAACCTAAAGTCATCAAAAAAGACACAGAAGGACACTACATACTGATCAAGGGAAAAATCCACCAACAAGAACTCTCAATTCTGAATATCTATGCTCCAAATGCAAGGGCACCTTCATTCATAAAATAAACTTTACTAAAGCTCAAATCACACATCGCACCTCACACAATAATAGTGGGTGACTTCAACACCCCGCTCTCTGAAATGGATGGTTCAGGAAAGCAGAAACTAAACAGGGACACAGTGAATCTAATTGAAGCCTTGGACCAAATGGAACTAACAGATATATATAGAACATTTCATCCTAGAGCTAAAGAATACACCTTCTTCTCAGCAACTCATGGTACCTTCTCCAAAATCGACCATATAATTGGTCACAAATCAGACCTCAACAGATATAAGAAGATCGAACTAATCCCATGCCTCCTATCAGATCACTATGGAATAAGGGTGGTCTTCAATGGCAACAAAAACAACAGAAAACCCACATACACATGGAGGCTGAACAATGCTCTACTCAATGATAATTTGGTCAAGGTGGAAATAAAGAAAGAAATCAAAGGCTTTTTGAAATTTAATGAAAATGAAGGCACAACATACCCTAATTTATGGGACACAATGAAAGTAGTGCTAAGAGGAAATTCATAGCCCTGAGTGCCACCAAAAAGAAACGGGAGACAGCATACACTAACAGCTTAATGGCACACCTGAAAGCCCTGGAACAAAAAGAAGCAAATACACCCAAGAGGAGTAGAAGGCAGGAAATCATAAAACTCAGGGCTGAAATCAATCAAGTAGAAACAAATAAAACCATAAAAAGAAACAGCAAAACAAGGAGTTGGTTCTTTGAGAAAATCAACAAGATACATAAGCCCTTAGCCAGACTAATCAGAGGGTACAGAGACAGTATCCAAATTAATAAAATCAGAAACGAAAAGGGAGAGATAACAACAGAAACTGAGGAAATTCAAAAAATCATCAGCTCCTACTACAAAAGCTTGTATTCAACACAACTAGAAAATCTCGAGGAAATGGACAATTTCCTTGACAGATACCAAATACCAAAATTAAGTCAGGATCAAATAGACAATCTAAACCGACCTATAACCCCTGAAGAAATAGAAGTCGTCATTGGAAGTCTTCCAACCAAAGAAAGCACAGGTCCAGATGGTTTTAGTGCAGAATTCTATCAGACCTTCAAAGAAGACCTAACATCAATACTCTTCAAACTATTCCACAAAATAGAAACAGAAGGAACACTACCCAACTCGTTCTATGAAGCCACAATTATGCTAATACCAAAAGCACACAAAGATCCGACAAAGAAAGAGAATCTCAGGCCAATCTCTCTTATGAATATCGATGCAAAAATACTCAATTAAATTCTTGCCAACCGAATCCAAGAACACATCAAAACGATCATTCACCATGATCAAGTATGCTTCATCCGAGGGATGCAGGGATGGTTCAATATAAGGAAATTCATCAATGTAATCCACTATATAAACAATCTCAAAGAAAAAAACCACATGGTCATCTCATTAGATGCTGAGAAAGCATTTGACAAAATTCAGCATCCTTTCTTGCTAAAGGTATGGGAAACATCAGGAATTCAAGGCCCATATCTAAACATAGTAAAAGCAATTTACAGCAAACCGGCAGCCAGCATCAATCTAAATGGAGAGAAACTTGAAGCAATCCCACTGAAATCAGGGACTAGACAAGGCTGCCCTCTCTCTCCATATATTTTCAATATAGTACTTGAAGTTCTAGCTAGAGCAATTAGACAACACAAGGAGGTCAAAGGGATACAAATTGGAAAGGAAGAAGTCAAACTGTCACTATTTGCAGACGATATAATAGTATACTCAAGCGACCCAAAGAACTCCACCAGAGAACTCCTGCAGCTGATAAACAACTTCAGCAAAGTGGCTGGATATAAAATCAACTCAAGCAAGTCAGTAACCTTCCTATACTCAAAGGATAAGCAGGCTAAGAAAGAAGTAAGAGAAATGATACCCTTCATGATAGCCACTAACAATATAAAGCATCTGGATGTGACTCTAACCAAACAAGTGAAAGATCTGTATGAAATGAACTTCAAGACTCTGAAGAAAGAAATTGAAGAAGACCTCAGAAGATGGAAAAATCTGCCATGCTCATGGATTGGCAGGATTAATACAGTAAAAATGAGTATCTTACCAAAAGTAATATACAGATTCAATGCATTCCCCATCAAAATCCCAACTCAATTTTTCATAGAGTTAGAAAAAGCAATTCAAAAATTCATGTGGAATAACAGAAAACCCAGGAGAGCTAAAACTATTCTCAAGAGTAAAAGAACCTCTGGGGGAATCAGTATCCCAGACCTCAAGCTGTACTACAGAGCAATAGTGTTAAAAACCGCATGGTATTTGTACAGTGACAGGCATGTAGATCAATGTAAAAGAATTGAAGACCCAGAAATGAATCCACACTCCTATAGTCACTTGATCTTTGACAAAGGAGCTAAAACCATCCAGTGGAAAAAAGATAGCATTTTCAACAAATGGTGCTGGTTCAACTGGAGGTCAGCATGCAGAAGAATGCAAATTGACCCATTCTTATCTCCTTGCACTAAGCTCAATTCCAAGTGGATCAAGGACCTCCATGTAAAACCAGACACACTGAAACTAATAGAAAGGAAACTAGGGAAGAACCTTGAACATATGGGCACAGGGGAGACTTTCCTGATTAGAACTCCAATAGCTTATGCTCTAAGATCAAGAATAGACAAATGGGACCTCATTAAATTACAAAGTTTTTGCAAGGCAAAAGACACTGTCAAAAAGACAAAGAGGAAACCAACTAACTGGGAAATGATCTTTACCAACCTTACATCTGACAGAGGGCTAATATCCAATATATACAAAGAACTCAAGAAATTAAACTCCAGAGAGGCAAGTAATCCTATTAAAAAATGTGGTACAGAGCTAAACAAAGAGTTCTCACCTGAAGAATATCTAATGGCTGAGAAGCACCTAAAGAGATGTTCATCATCCTTAGTCATTAGGGAAATGCAAATCAAAACAACCCTGAGATTCCATCTCACACCAGTCAGAATGGCTAAGATCAAAAACACAGGAGACAGCAGTTGTTGGAGAGGATGTGGAGAAAGAGGAACACTCCTCCAAGGCTGGTGGAATTGCAAGCTGGTACAACCACTCTGGAAAGCAGTCTGGCGGTTCCTCAAAAAACTGGCCATGACACTCCAGGAGGATACTGTTATACCACTCCTGGGCATATACCCAGAAGCTTTCCCTGCATGCAATAAGGACACATGCTCCACTATGTTCATAGCAGTCTTATTTATAATAGCCAGAAGCTGGAAAGAACCCAGATATTCCTCAACGGAGGAATGGATTCAGAAGATGTGGTGTATTTACACAATGGAATAGTACTCTGCAATTAAAAACAATGAATTCACGAAATTCCTAGGCAAATGATCAGAACTTGAAAATATCATCCTTAGTGAGGTAACCCAATCACAAAAGAACACACATGGTATGCAGTCACTGATAAGGGGATATTAACCCAGAATCTCAGAATACCCTAGACACAATTCACATATCAATAGATTTCTAAGAAGATGAAAGGAGAGACCCCTGGTCCTGGAAATACTGGATGTAGGGGAATGCCAGGACAGAGAAGCGAGAGGGAGTTGAATGGGGAAAAGAGGAAGGGAAGAGGGCTTATGGGACTTTCGGGGAGGGAGGAAACGGGAAATGGGATATGATTTTGAATGTAAGTAAAAAAATAAATAAAGCTCATTAATAAAAAAATGAAAAAAAAAGAAACAGACAACATAACTGAATGGATTGATTTATGCAAATGCTCACAAAAAATTATTTTGTTATATGTCCTTAGCCATAGAGGATTAGTACCCTTCAACATTCAAATATGTTCACATGCAGTCAATTCTTTTCTTCAATCAGATATTTTAGTGTTTCTCATGCACTAGATAACATGTTTGTAATTCACATTTTCCTACAGAGCTGCATTTAGATTCTTATATTTCTTCTTCTACATTTATTGTTATCATAAAAATTTCAATCATTCATATTTAAACTGTGTTGTCAACACAAACTTTAAACCAGTTTCATCATAAATTGATACTAGGTATTTACATATGAAGACCATTTCTCCCAAAACATCTTTTGACATTTTAAAAACAAAGAGCAATTCATACTGAATGAGTATGGAAACTATTTGATGATAAGAGCATATTTCCCTTATACATGTCATGTACATTTGTACCTACTTAGGGTAGTAAGTAGAACAGTGGAAAAGTAGAAATTAAATGATCATCAGTCTGTGAGGAATATATTAATTGCAAGCACCCCAAGAAAAAGAATATTGCTTTATCCAAAGCATATGTTCTAAGTGCAATGATCAACACGACTTTTTGAATTGAAGAATATTGAAGAAAATTACATAGGTCTCCTTGTATAGATCCTTTTATTTACAAAATTAGAGTGATGCTTTGTTAACCAAAGAAACACTATTTTATTGCACTGTAGCTTTATTTTTTTGCTATCTTCTAAATGAAGGACTTGGACAAGTGGTCATTCATCTGCTTCATAAACTAATGCATAATGCCCATTCTTGGCTTTTCATTCTTCTGTTTTGTTTTTTCAGTTTAATAAATGTATTTTGACATTTAGCAGTCAGTTCCCATCCACAATGATGGGTGGTATTTGTTTGTTTGTTTGTTTGTTTGAAACATTAGCAGGGATATCCATTATGAATTGTAGAGACTATACTATAAATCATTGTACTTTTTGGGCAACCTGTACAGATAAAGAAAACTCTGCACTACTTTGACCCACACAGCTTTAGTTTTTTTTGGTACTGTGTGTACATCTGTACTCCTAGACTACTTAATGACAATGCAGGTTTCTCTGAGAGTCAAAGGAAATATTTCTTGAAACCCTCTGGAAATACACTCTTGTAAGTCTTAATGGGGTATTCTCAGGTCATGGTCTCACTGATGGAAGAATGTCCCTTTTTCTTTTCAGCATATTTCTTTGCTGAAACCATTTGTCCAGTCCAGATTGGAAAACCATAGCTTATTATTATATGTTAGAAATTTAATAAATGAAATTATAACCTGTTCATTATTGAATCTTCTGTGGTATATGGCTCACAGTTTAGTTTGGCTTTATTGTCCTATACTTTACTCAGTATTTTAGAGAAAGTACAAAAACACAGAGCATTTACATTTCATTTATTAGTTTATTTGCTTTACATGGAAGTAAAATTGCTTTTATACAACAAAATTCAAAGACTAATAATGTAGGTATCAGTCATTTCAGGCTTGCAAAGCAGAGTGATTCTAATACGCTGGTTATTTCCCTCAACCTGCTTATAAAATTCTGTGATATTGTAAAAGTTTTTGTAGTAAAATCCATAACCAAAAAATGTTCTAAACTTGTAAGCAATCTTCAAGAAAGTTAAAATATTTCTTTTCATTGGCCAGCATGTTCTGTTGTAAATTGAGTCTTATGAAATCCCTGCCTGTAGCAGGCAGGCTTGGTCCCAAGTACATAATACACTTAGGAAGTAGTAGAATCTTTTAGAAGTAGGTGGTAGTGTCAGGTGCTTAGGGACTGACTCCAGTCTCTTTCTCTCAGCTAATCTCAGACCAAGAAGTGAGCAGGTTTTCTTTATCATCCCAGGATGCTATAGGCACAAAGTCACAGGAACAACCTCCTTTGGGATGAAACAGAAAATTGTCAGTAGAACAAAACTCTCTGTTCTTTATAAGCTGATTCTATCAAGCATTAATTACAGCAATAGAACAAAGGAACACTCGCCCAGAAAGTAACTTAATTTAAAAGCCCAAACATGAAAACATGGGTCTTAAGTGTAAATTGGGATTAACAAAAGGTGTGAAGCATTACAATATTCTTTCATACTAACAAAAGAAAATTTTAAAACTGGAAAGTTCAAATCTTGATATTGACAAATATGCAACCATTCAGATCAATTTCAATTATCAGGCTAATTGCATTTTTGAAGGCATGTCTGATTATGAGAGACGTAAATTAGACAATTCTATTTTTTTGACTCTTGTACCTGGGGAGTGTTCTGTTTGGATGAAAGAAGTTTCTGTTTGATATTAAAAAAAATTTTGGAACTGTTCCTAAGCATCAAGATATTTAGGTTTATCTGCACACTGCTCAAAATGAAGGCAAGCAACACCAAGAATGATTGCTTAATACATGAACGTCCTTAAATTACAGTCTTTACAAAGTTGCTTCATTGAACTGGGAGAGATTTGTTCATCATTTTATTAGACAAATTGGCATACATAGAAAATGTACAGTATATTAAGTCCATAGAGTTAAAATATTCAACTTGAGTTTGTACAATGATTATGAATATCCCAGCATCTAATTTAAGCTGTTATTGTTATAAATAAATCATTGGAATACCAAAACAACTCGTGTTTATTATTCACATTGTTATTTTTTCTCTGTGTTGGCTACATTATTTATTCATTTAATAACCTGAACTACTAAGCCCATACATGTTTTTATGAACAATCATAAAATTTTGTTTTGTGATACACTGAGCCAAAAATGTATTTCAAGGTTATTGCTTCACAACAGCTTGTAGATCTTAATTACTAGTTGTGTGAAACAATGTCTTAGATATGCAAGAGGGTGTTTGGTCACAATTGCTCCACATGTATTTAGTCATTCAGACTTCTAGCCAAGTGTTCTTATAAGAAGATGTAAATTAGTTTTTATGAGCCTCACAGGAGAATGAATTGATCTATCTTTGCAGAAGGTTTCTCAGCTAAACAAAGCTATGTTTGAAGATTTGTATGCTATGACAATTCACATTTATTACACACAAGGAATCCTATTAAATTCTATTGAATATGCATTTATTTTCATCTACTGAACATGAAGTGATCATCTGTTAATAATGAGGCAGTGTTAGTTGTGGTCACAGTTCATCCACGTTTAGACTTTAAAATAACTGAAAACAATTTTATTATTTCTGAATATACACACAACAGTATACAATGAAAATGAGTGACTGTTTTGAGTTCAAACAACCACATTACTAAAGGTGTTTTATCACATAGACCTATTCAGTTCTGAAAAACATATTCTCCTTCTAGATTCAAGTTTTCTTTACTGTATTCAACTGCTTTCCTAACGTATTATCATGAGACTATTCCAGTTTTCCATATCTCAACACTTTCTATAAGAATACTCTGTATCCCATCCAACATTTATTATATCATGACAATGAGAAAGATTTTGTGACAGTCAATATAAATATATTGAAAAAAAGGGAGCTGAAGGGGATTGCAATCCCATAGGAAGAACAACAATATCAACCAACAAGACCCCCCCCCAGAGCTACAGGGACTAAACCACCAATCAAAGAATACACGTGGAGGGACCCATGACTCCAGCTGCATATATAGCAGAGTATGGCCTTGTCTGACATCAAAGGGAGGGGAGGCCCTTGGTCCTGTGAAGGCTTGATGCCCCAGTGTAGGAGAATGCTACAGCAATGAGGAGAAGGTGGAATGGGGTAGGTTTAGAGAAAAAACCAGGAAGGGAAATAATATTTGAAATGTAAATACACAAAATAACCAAAAAGTAAGAAGGAAACACAGGGAGTTGTTTTTATATGCCTACCACTGATAATAAATTTTAAGTTTTATGTAGGCCATAAGACATGCAGGTTTCCAGATATACAATATTTTACATGTGATTGTCAATAAATTTTCTGAATAAGATTACCATTGGAATGTATAGACTAAGTCAAAAGAAATTGTTATCCCTATTTGGAGGAGATCTGCTGGAGGCTTAAGCAAAAAAAAAAAAAGTGAACTGAATTGAAATTTGTTTCTGATACCCAATTCTTTCTTTAGCTGAGATATTGGTATATATCCAAGCTGAATATTGCTCTATTGGCTCAATGGGACTCATGTTTTCAGAGTCAGAAATGTAAAACCAGCTGTTTGGTGATAAAGTTTTGATAATTACAGAATCCAATTATTTGAAATAAATATCTTTATATGTATTATAACCTATTTGTTTTTATAGGGATTAAGTTATCTACTGACAATGAGTAATCACCTAGGATCTACAATTTTTTGCCTCCCTGATTTTCTTAAATCACTAAGAAATCATATTAATATGAAATAGTCTTGTGGAATTCCCTATAGTAATTAGGAGTATGCCATTTATTAGGCATGGCTATATAGAGACGCCATATTCTTTACTACTTGTCTTAATGTCTTAAAATCAATAAATTTCATAATATCATACCTTGCTTTGTCACCATGAAGATTCTTTGTATTCACAGTAATATGCCTAAGATTAATAATGAAAACGATTAGTTATTCAGTTCCTCAAATGGTCACATGAGCATCTAGATATATGAGAATTGTGGAGTTCTTATATTTGGGGGTAGAAGAAGATTTTTTTGGAATACACTTTTAAAGTAATTTCAGTTCTATAAACCAGGCTAGTCTTGAAGGAACTCAGAGATCCAACTGACTCTGCTGGGATTAAATGTGTGAGTCCCCACACTCGACTTAATTTTTTAAGATTTATTTTTGTTTATATGAATTCACACCGTAACTGTCTTCAGACACACTAGAAGAGGGCATCGGAACCAATCACAAATGGTTGTGAGCCACCATGTGGTTGCTGGAAATTGACCTAAGGGCCTTTGGAAGAGTAGTCAGTACTCTTAACCACTGAACCTTGAACAGAGGTGTGTAGCAATGGGGTATGGAGAACTGGGGTAACAACCAGAAAGTCCCAGATGTCAGGAAAGCAAGAACTTCCCAGTACCACATGGGGATGACATTAGCTGAAATAGACCACAAAGGGGAGGGAGAACATGGCGAGACGATATCCAGAAGTTAGGCACAACCCCCAGTTGAAGGATGGGGTCACCCACCCATCTCCAAAATTTTAACCCAGAATTGCTCCTGTCTAAAGGAAATACAGGAACAAAGAGTGGAATAGAGACTGAAGGAAAGGCCATCCGGAGTCTGTCCCACCTGGGGATGCATCCCACATGCAGACACCAAACCCAGACCCTATTGTAGATGCCAAGAAGTTCTTGCTGACAGGAGCCTGGTACAGCTATCTCCTGAGAGGCTCTTCCAGATCCTGACCAATACAGATGCAGTCTCGCAGCCACCCATTGGACTTAGCACAGGGACACCAACAAAGGAGTTAGGGGAAAGACTGAAGAAGCTGAAGGGATCTTATCTGGCATCAATGTGAGGGAAGACTTGATGTCCCAGTGTAGAAAAATGCTAGGGCAGTGAGGCTGGAGTAGATAGGTGGGTAGGGGAGCACACTCATAGGAACAGGATAGGGGGGATTGAATAGGAGAGGTTGCAGAGGGGAAACTGGGAAAGGGCTTAACATTTGAAATGTAAATAAATAAATTATCCAATTAAAATTAATGTCAGTGAGATGAGTAAGAACTTAGTAGGAATTTGTGGCAGTGTTGGCCCAGAAATCTTATTCAAACCTTAAGAAGGTGTGGAGATCTGTAGGTACAGAAGGTGCAGAATTCAGGTTAAATAAAAATGAGAGTTGAAGGAAGATTCACAGGATGAAAGTCAAAAGAACTAAGGAGAATGTATATATGATGATTCTAGAGAGATACAGAAAGCAAGACTCTATAGGGCAAAAAGAGCTCTGATAAAAATTACAGCCTGATTTTAAAAAATTAGGCAGATACTAAATCCTTTTAAATAAGAAATTATTTAAATATATGTCTATTTTCTCTTATTAACTGATATTGTTTTCTAATGTCTTATTTCCTTTATTCCATAAAATAATTAAAATAGGTGGGGTATTTGATTTAATTGTCTATTCCTATGTCTATCTTTTATGGTTTTATCTTGTCCGATTTTATTAAAATTAATTTGTTCTTCTCCCATATATTACTTTCTACCACAGTTTCCACTCTGAGTCCCCTCCCTGCAATCCTCTCCTCCTCCTCTTTCTCATTTCCCTTCAGAAAAGGGCAGACATTCCAGGAATATCAATCAAACATGACCTATCAAGCTGCAATAAGACTAAGACTAGGCACCCACCATTGTGTTAAGTCTTGATGAGGCCAGTAGGAGATAAAAGGTCCCAAAGGAAGGCAAAAGTTTCAGGAAAAGCCCCATTCCCAATGTTAGGAGTCCCACAGGAAGACTAAGGTACACTATCATAACATATAACCAGAGTGTCAGATTCATACAGGCTGCCTGGTTGTTCATTCTCTGTGAATCTGTTTGAGCCCAGGTTAGTTGATTCTGTGGGTTTTTTTGGGGGGGTGGGTGGGTAAGATGTCCCTGGAACCTCTGGTTCCTTCCTCCCTGTCTTCCTCAGAATCCCCCAACTCTGCCTAATATTTGGCTCTGGGTTTTTACATGCATTACCATCAGTTGCTGGATGAATCCTCTTTGATGACTCTTATGCTAGGCTCTGGTCTACTCTTTTGCCAGACATGTTTGGTTCTATCCTAGGTCTCTGGGTTATCTAGCCTCCAGTTCCTTGCTCTCTAGGCAGTGTCAGGAGTGGCTTCCCTCGTTTGTTGGCTAATCCCCCAACATTCCTCCTATTTCTATTCACATCTGCCCCAGTCTACCCTTCCTAGGAAGATTCATGCATCTCCCTTAAAACCCTCCTTCTTACTTAGCCTTTCTGGGTTTGTGGATCTGTTTTGTTATAATAATAATGATGATGATTATTTTTATTATTATTAAAATATAATTACATTACTCCTTTCTGCCTCCATCCTACCTCTAACCCCTTTCCTTTCCCATCCCTCCAGCCTTCATACATTGACCTACCTCTAGTGTTTAAATAGCATGTTTTTAATTGTCACTATAATACATGAATAAATATATAAATGCAACTTGATTAGGCCATTTGATACACCTTGGGTTTATATGATTTTAATGTTGATGATTTTGTATTGGATCATCAATTAGGGCAGTTATTACTGGGAATGTCCAAATCTCCCATTTGGTAATCATTAGTTCTTAGAGGATTTGTTTTCTATGATTAAAACTCCAGGAGTGTTATCACTTATTCATTAGCAAGTCTATATATTTTGTCAATGTTCACATCTTGTTTACTCAGTTATATTGCTGAATGGTCAAGAGTTTCACATCCTTGTTACTTCTAGAAGATACTATCTCTCAGCAGACTCCCTTGTCCTCTGACTCTTACAAACATTCTGACCTCTTCTGAAATATAAGACTCAAGTGCAGGAGTTGTGATTTAGAAGTATCAATTAGTACTGGGCTCTACAAGAGCCACTGTTATCTGAATTATGACCTGCTATGATTTTCTGTAATTATTTTCCTAGCTATCAAGAGAATCATCTTTGAAGAAGGATGAAAGCTACAGTTCTTTATAGGTATAAAGATTAGTTTTATAATGCAATTAGAAATTATACTGGTCTAGTAAAGTGTTGGTAGTAGTTTCTCTTCTAATATCCACAAAGTTACTAACTCATGCTATTTGATAAGATTTCTAGTACCAGACATCACTACTTTCCTATTGGGTATGTCTTAAGTTCAATTAAGCTGTTGGTTATTGTCAAGATAGGGACACCACTACTGGGTTTATAGTTGTATCATCATCTACTGTTAATTAGTATAGTTTATTGTCATCAAAGTTGAACAGTACTATTGATTGTTTCCACTCATAGAAACCTTACAGAGCCTTTCTTGTACTGGCAAAACTAGACTATAGGATAGAGACTATCAAGAAAGACTTGGCTAAAATCTTCTGAGTCCTGTGTCCAAAGCATGAAGTATCTTTAGCAATAGGAGCATACCTTCAACCTCACAGAGGCACAAAAAGAAGCATAAATAGCCTATATTTTTGGACAAGTGACTTAAACTACAATGACTAGCAGTCCAAATGGAAGTATATTATCTGGGGCTTTTACTAAATAGTGTATGGATCTTGAGTGAATATTGTTACCGCATATGGGAGTGTGAGTGTGTGTTTGTGAAATTTTAGAAAAATATAGATAATAGGATTTCTTGAGGCTTTAATCAAACATTCTTGATTTTATTTGTCCTTTCTTCTCACTTTTTCTGTGCTGATCTCATTCCTCCATCTTCAATTAGAGACTGCTCCCTGTTTTTCACTCTTCCACATTCATGTTACTTGAATCCTGCTGCTCATCTCTCTGCCCACATCCCATGTTGTTGTAATGTAAGTAGTCGGAAGCCAGCAACAGAAAGCCTGATTCAGTGTTAACAGTGTTGACTGAGTCCTACATGATGACATCATGAAATAAAGTGCTTTCTACAGAAAAGATGTGAATGCACTTGAAAGATTTCTAGGTTGTGTTAAGAAATCAGTAGGACAATGGATTTTACCTTTACCTATATTCTCTATTAATTTAACTACCAATTATTTCTTCTGATGGAAACCTGGCAATAATATTCATGAGATTTCCATACCCAATAATTACAATTAAGGAATGATTGGATATTTGTCACAACTTTGTATATTAATGAAAGTATGCAAAAGTTCAAATACATAGGATACAATCTATGTACATGATACTTAGGATGAGTACAATAAAATATGTTCTTATTACTGTTATGATAAAGAAAAAAGACACATGATTTATTGCCAGAAAATTTTTAAAAGAAAACTTGAAAAATGTCAGCAGCATATTCATTTTGTATCTCTTTTACTCATCCTCTCAAGAACACATTGGAAGAAAAGAAAAGGAAATGGAAATACCAGTAACTAGACAGTAGCTTGTTCACGATAGTTAGAAAGAACTATCGTTTCCATTTGATTTTTCTCTTTTTATTATTTTGTGCATTTTAGAAATTCAGAATGCATTACTTATTTTAAAGTGAGTAAACACACTTTAATTTCAGGTATTACTAGCTGCACCTACTAACAGTATGTGTTAAGCTTTAGATATGATTTCTCCATCCAAACAGCTGCTGAGTCCTCACTCATGGCACAAGGCTTGCCCTCATTGCCATGCTCATTGCATAAGGCTTATTGTGAAGGATTATGGGAGTGCTCAACAGGCTTGATGACATATAAGTGAGATCTGAAGGATATGTTGCTGAAATCAGGAAAGGGTCAGTGAACATTTCCTATATAGTGAATGGTGAAGCTGTTGGATCATCTTCATACATTCAGCCTTGTTGAAATGACTATATATTATGTTTCAAAAAATTCTTCCAGGCATTGGGAATATACAAGTGAAATATGTAGATGTGTGAAATATTCAGATTCTCTAAATGTTTAGCTCAGATACTATAGCTGAAGAGTCAAACTGAAATCAACACTCAAAGATTACTTAAGCTATACTGAATAAAGAGTTGTACTACAGGAATACATGTCTGTATAAAATGCATTGTTCAACAAAACAGTCCCCATAAAATGGCTCTAAATTGAAAATAGATATTTGATAATGATACCAATTGTTTCTTTCAAACAATATTTGCTAATGATCAAAATTGTTTTTCATATTGCCCCAAGAATCATAACTAAAATTAGACAAGAATATCCATTTTCCTGTACATACGTTACTGATAGTATACAAGGTGGTTCTGATACTTTCAGTTCATTTGTGAACCATTAGAAACGTATCTTAAAGTGATAAATATACAGGGATTCCATTTACTATTTAGGCGTGTGGTTATTGAATAATTTCCCACATGCATTAACCTACACTTTCTTGGTTAGAAATCCAAGTCCATCAATGCCTAGTGCAGGAGGATGCCATGACCACAGTTATTGTGGAGATTCAAGCCATGAAAATAGATCTCAGAGCTTTCAGTCTTATAGAATAATACTATTCTCACATATAACACCTGTACAACCAGCCTAAAAAAGACTTAGTAAACCAAGCCCTTGCATATATGGCAATAACAATTTATATATGTAATATATTGTATACAATAAAGCACTTAAACTTTTTAAAGTATTTTTCACTCACTTATTTAATACAAAAGTTGTAAGCACTTCTGAAGTAAGAGTCTCTTTTTAGGACTTTTTTTCTCAAGTGACTAGAGTGACTAACATGAGAAAGATGAGAAAGCCACTCTATATCATTTTACTGATAAATGAATTATCCTGTTTTGATGAAGAACACAGAAATTACCCAAATCATATCATCCTGGTATTTCTTGCTGTTGAGTAGTAATTTCATCCAAGGGAAAAGGGAACTTCTTGGAGGTAAGTTTATTGATATTTGTATGTTGTAAAGGAGGGAAATCATTCCATCCTGTACAGAAGCTCTTTAAGACTTGGGACTTCTAAAGGAATGCTTATTAACACTCAGAAATTTAATAACTCAACACCTTCAGGAAATCCCTAAAACTGATCAGATGTACCAGACCCTTTCATCCCTAAGCTCAAATAAACCTTATACTGAGATACACTATCAAAGGAACATAGATACCTAGAACAGGACCATCAGTTGAATGATCTGGATGATGTGCAAATCAATTAATGTGATTGAAGACTTTCTTCAAATTGTTGAGTTGCCTGCATGTTCTACAGTGACTTTCAGTTTTCCAGCTTTCATGAATCAATATGAATTAACACATGCTTGCATGACCTTTTGGTGATGCAGCTAACTTTGTATAGTCTCTATAACTTAGTACCCATACTTAGTACCCATCTAGTCCCTATACCTTAGTACCCATACTATTTTAAATGTCCACACTGAAACTCATTGGTTCCACAAGGTGGACTTTGTTACTATCAATACTTTGATATGTTGATTCCGCCTCTAATGTGAGTATACGTTCATACTTGTCAGAAATATTGTCATTTTGCATATGATCCCTGTTTTCCACTCCATTTTACATACCATGCATGCAATTGACTTAAGTTGGAACTACATAACTTTACATTTTAGAACATTCTAGAAATGCAAGCAAGAACAGCTAATCTTAGGCTTTTGAGACATGTACTTACTTTAAAATGTGTTTTATCCAAACCCACACAGATAAGAAAATTTTGTTTGACATAACTTGTTTTGGGAAACAAACAGACAGGTGTAAGGAAGCTTGCTTAGCACCATACTCTACTGGAAAGCTAAAGGCTGGTAGCAAATGTAAATTCTTAATCTTCTTATAATTTTTTAAATTGTAAAATTATCAAAATGCATGAGTCAAATTTTTATACATAGTCTGATGGCTCGATGAGGCTATCCTTATACACAGTATGACAGGTACGTGAGGCAATGGAGACATTACACCATTTCTTAATTTAGGTCCTCAGTCATTTCATTATTATCCAGTGTAACCCTGGCATTCAATTAAAAAAATATATGAAAGTAAATGCAATCAATCATTAAAAGTGCAAAAAGAAAATGTATTTTTCCTTTATAAAATCAAACTTCCTTATTTGATGGTCCACAAATTCACCACTTCAGAATTTTACAAAAATGATGAAGCATCATAATTAGTTATCTAGGTAAAATATAGATGCTTAAAAATTAAATGCAGTAAATATTAGAATAGTGGTGTCTTAAATTTATATTTTTGATACTTGACAAGGTTATCCAGTGTTTAATGGATTCAAACAAGAGTGAGGATGAATGAAGAGAAGGAGGAAAATTAGTAGATTACAATATGATTTTTCTGCTCGAGGAATGAACAGGGATTTAATAATTCTTGACTGCTCATCTTTGTGTTGGAAAAACACTATTTGGCATTTTACATTGACCTTGATGTTGACACTCATCATTTGACAACAGAATCTTCAGTTCTGGATTCTTATCCAGTAAAAACATAAGACTCATGCAATAGCTCCAGAATCCAAAAAATATGACACTATATTTCAACAATGACAGAATTGGAAAACACACCATTAATACTTATTTTTGAGAATAGAACACAATTAAAAAATATCATTTATCAATTTGTTCTATATTAGTTAAGAAATATAAGCATTGCTTATTATATGTTTTGTGGACTTATAAAAGTAGAAACAGACTGACTCTTTTGGCTCTTCTTGACACTCTTTTTCTCCTATTATGTTACCTTATACATTCTTGATATTAAGGTATTGACTTTATTTTATTTTATCTTATTTTGTCCTGTTTGGCTGTTACCCTGCTGCCTTGTGGAGGCTTGTACTTTGTACTTTCTTAAGAGTAAAAAGAGGGTATACACATACACACACACATACACACACACACACACACACACTCATTGTAGCATAGAAAATAGAAAATAAAGTCCACATAAGGATTGGCATTCAATAAAATATTAGAAAAACTTCCAATGCCAGTAATAGCTGATTCTTGACTAATTAAATCTTTGAATAAATAATAAGTTTGATACAATCATTGAAATTTATAGATAGAAGGCCTTTATGGGTCAAATGCAGCCATTGTCACCCAAACAATAGTGTCCTGGATGTTGGAGAACACATTAGTTGAACGGAGTGAATTAAAGTTATTAAGCATTTGCTGTTTCAAAATCTTACCTAATATTTTACATGATCTTATCAGCAATCATGAGAGATTTCTTACTTGGCATATGGGAAACCTAACACTGCACAGTTTTTAAATAGCAGTTAAAGAATGAAAAGGAGTGTTCAGCTTTTCTTTTACAACTTGGCATGGGTTGTTTCCAGTGAAAACACTGATGTAAAATCAGTTTGACAATATAAGAAACCACAGAAAAATTATGCCTGACTAATTAAATCCTTTAATCACTCTGCAGAACAAAATTGAGAAAACTCAACTTCAAAAGGAGCATTACACAATTTTTAATTTACATGAGTGCCCCACAATAGACCAAAATTCAGGTACTTATTTCTAGAAAGTATTATTCAGGAACAAATTCTTTTCTGAACAACACTCACATTTTTATTGGTTTTAAATTGACCAAAATTACACTAGAAATCAGATTTTTTAAAAGCATTCATTTTTCTCCAAAAAGTGATACCTGCAAATACCTCACAATTATCAACATGTATTAAAACCTGAGCAGATAAAACATCATTTCTTTATTTATTTTACCCTCTATTTTTTTTAATTTTATTTTCTAAGTTTTTTTTATTTACATTCAAAATCATTTCCCCTTTCCCGTTTCCTCCCTCCCCGAAAGTCCAATAAGCCCCCTTCCCTCCCTCTTTTCCCCATTCAACCCCCTCTCGCTTCTCTGTCCTGGCATTCCCCTACATCCAGTCTTTCCAGGACCAGGGGTCTCTCCTTCCATCTTCTTGAAATCTATTGATATGCAAATTGTGTCTAGGGTATTCCGAGATTCTGGGTTAATATCCCCTTATCAGTGACTGCATACCATGTGTGTTCTTTTGTGATTGGGTTACCTCACTAAGGATGATATTTTCAACTTCTGATCATTTGCCTAGGAATTTCGTGAATTCATTGTTTTTAATTGCAGAGTAGTATTCCATTGTGTAAATATACCACATCTTCTGAATCCATGCCTCCGCTGAGGGAGATCTGGGTTCTTTCCAGCTTCTGGCTATTATAAATAAGGCTGCTATGAACATAGTGGAGCATGTGTCCTTATTGCATGCACTAAAGCCCCTGGGTATATGCCCAGGAGTGGTATAGCCGGATCCTCCGGGAGTGTCATTCCCAGTTTTCTGAGGAACCGCCAGACTGCTTTCCACAGTGGTTGTACCAGCTTGCAATCCCACCAGCAGTGGAGGAGTGTTCCTCTTTCTCCACATCCTCGCCAACAACTGCTGTCTCCTGTGTTTTTGATCTTAGCCATTCTGACTGGTGTGAGATGGAATCTCAGGGTTGTTTTGATTTGCATTTCCCTAATGACTAAGGATGATGAACATCTCTTTAGGTGCTTCTCAGCCATTAGATATTCTTCAGGTAAGAATTCTTTGTTTAGCTCTGTACCCCATTTTTTAATAGGGTTACTTGCCTCTCTGGAGTTTAACTTCTTGAGTTCTTTGTATATATTAGGTATTAGCCCTCTGCCGGATGTAGGGTTGGTAAAGATCATTTCCCAGTTAGTTGGTTGCCGCTTTGTCTTTTTGACAGTGTCTTTTGCCTTGCAAAAACTTTGTAATTTAATGAGGTCCCATTTGTCAATTCTTGATCTTAGAGCATAAGCTATTGGAGTTCTATTCAGGAAATTCTCCCCTGTGCCCATATGTTCAAGGTTCTTCCCTAGTTTCCTTTCTATTAGTTTCAGTGTGTCTGGTTTTATGTGGAGATCCTTGATCCACTTGGAATTGAGCTTAGTGCAAGGAGATAAGAATGGGTCAATTTGCATTCTTCTGCATGTTGACCTCCAGTTGAGCCAGCACCATTTGTTGAAATGCTATCTTTTTTCCACTGGATGGTTTTAGCTCCTTTGTCAAAGATCAAGTGACCATAGGAGTGTGGATTCATTTCTGGGTCTTCAATTCTGTTCCATTGATCTACATGCCTGTCACTGTACCAATACCATGCGGTTTTTAACACTATTGCTCTGTAGTACAGCTTGAGGTCCAGATACTGATTCCCCCAGAGGTTCTTTTACTCTTGAGAATAGTAAAATTCTTTTCTGACCAAATTCTTTTCTGAACAACACTCACATTTTTTTTGGCTTTAAATTGACCAAAATTACACTAGAAATCAGATTTTTTAAAAGCATTCATTTTTCTCCAAAAAGTGATACCTGCAATTACCTCACAATTATCCACATGTATTAAAACTTGAGCAGATAAAACATCATTTCTTTATTTATTTTCCCCTCTATTTTTTATTTTGTGCATTATCATATAATTGCAACCTTTCTCCCATTCCTTTCCTCCATCCCTAATCTTCCATATAACCAACCACCCCATTGCCCCCTTCCGCTCCCTCTCATATCGTTCATCCCTCTTCTCTCTGAGAGTGTGGAGGCTCCCACTGTGTATCTCCCAACCCTGGCCCATCAAGTCTTTGCAAGTCTAGGTATATCCTACCCCATTGAGGTTAGACTAGGCAGCACAGTTAGGGAAATGGATTCCAAAGACAGGCAATGCCTTTAGGGATAGACAGCCCCAACTCCAGTTTTTGGGGGACTTCCATGAAGGCTAAATTTCATATCTGCTACTTATGTGCATGGTGCCTATGTCCAGCCTGTTTATGTTCTCTGGTTGGTGTTTCAGTCTCTGAGAGCTCCCAAGGGTTCAGGTTATTTAATTCTGTCGATCCTCATGTGGAGTTCCTACACACTCCCTGTAGTGTTCCTTCCCCCAACTCTTCCATAATTGTCCCAAAGCTCCAACCCATTTTTCTTCTGGGGGTCTCTGCATCTGTGTAAGTCAGCTTCTGACTCTCAGAGCCTCTCAGAGAACAAGTTCTGTTAGGCTCCACTCTGCAAGCATAACAGAGCTTCATTGTCTATCAATAAGCTAGAAAATTATTATATAATGGTGATGTCTCTTATTTCAGTGACAAAATATACTATACATAATTCTAGGATAAGTCTCAACTAAGATACATTGTAGTTTATATACATTAATGTAGATATATCACATAAAATGCATGAAGCTGTAATATGTATATTACTATAAATAACTGATATATGTACTGATATAAAAGTGATTGTATGATACATGTAATCAATTAAATATGGTAATCAATTAAATATGGTAATACAGAATTAGATATACAGATAACCATATAATAATATACTTATTAAACCAAATTAATATATAATTAAATATAAATAAATTCAATACAAAAAATACAATATGATTAGAAATTAATTTTATTGTTTAAAATGATAGCCTAAAGTTTAAAGAGTTTAAATGATTTTCTGTAATCAGAACATTAGAACATAAGACATAGCCAGATTACAAACACAGGCGTCTGCCTCCTAGGGTTTCAGAGCAGTTTCAGGAATGTCTTGAATGCTGTACTCTACTCAACATTGCTGCCATTTAGATTAAGGAAACATCCTTCTTTAATTTTGTGTAACTTTTTAGAATGTAAACAAGAGCAGTGTATGTCTACCTGTATTCAGAAACCAGAAAGCACTAAACTACCCATTTCTCACATAATCCCTATTCCAAACTTATCTCATTCTTATATTCACACATCACAAAACAACAAAAATATTTGTAGAAAAGGGCCATGTATGCACTGGAAAGCAAATTCTTGGTTATAGTTTCAAATTATAACCTGAATCAGAATTATAAATGCTAATATTCTTAACTCTAAATACTAATGCAGCTATGCATTTAGATTTTCTATTTCTTGAACACTAAAAATATAAGTAGTGGCTGAAACATACTTAATTTATTTATCTGAATCCTATAATATATATATATATATATAATATAATATATATATATGTGTGTGTGTGTGTGTGTGTGTGTGTGTGTGTGTGTGTGTGTGTGTGTGTGTATGCTGTCATGGACCAGCCAGCATTATAAATACTGGTATGAAGATTTCTAATATAGTTTAAAGCTTAAGCTTTTCACAGGGGCAGTCTTCCAGGTAGCTCTTTTTACTTTAGACAATCATTCTATGGTAAAACCCACCAAATGGCTAGCTTTATACCTCTCTGCTCTGCTGTGGTCCATCTTTACCCCTCCCTGTCTGACTTGGAATCTCTTGCTTGTGTGTTGATCTCTCCCTGGTTCACTTTCTGCTTGGAAGTTCTACTCCTATGTTCTGCCTACTTAATGGCCTTCATATATTTATTACTACTGATCAGCTTTGAGACAACCTCTAATAGAATTCTAGATTGCCTTTAGGCATGTGGTGAAGGACAAATATTTACAAAACAGAAAACCCAGCCATGGGCCATAGAAGTGACAATGCCAAAATTCTGCTTGAGACAAAATTTCACCCAAAGTAAAAAAATAAATAAATAAATTAAAAGGTCACTCCAACATACACATACATATATTTGGTATATATATTTGCAATGTATATTGATACAAATTTTAATTATATATATTACATATATTAAAATCATATAATCATATAATGTATATACAATATATATGCATATATATATATATATATTGTAAAATTTCACTTCCAAATATCACATTTTTCCTTTTCCCTTATTTTAAGCTTAGTTGTATTTGGGAGATGTCAATAGAAGGGTCTGTCCTATTATTTACCCAAATTTAATAAGAAGAGGACTGTCTAGCTACTTCTTGCTTCTGGATGGACACAGAGGATACAGATTTCCTTTTCTTGCTTTCTTTCACAATTTCGGAGAAAATTTGCATCTCATATTTTAAATAATTCTTCAGAGTTGGGTTGTGGCATACACATTGCTAGCACAGTTGAAAATATACAATATTAATGTTTTTCTCTACATCCCCTTCAGAGGAGATGATTTCATCTGTGGTAAGTAGTAGTTAGGCTGGTAGTGAGTACTAGTTATACCAAAGAACTCCCCCTGCCTTTGGTGGAGAATTGAGATAACTGATAAACTGACCAAAGTGTGGTTGCTTCAGTACTTCTTAGAAGGGGGAACAAAATACTCACAGGAAGAAATATGGAGATAAAGTATGGAGCAGAGATTGAAGGAAGGCCATCCAGAGACTTTCCCACATGGGGATCCATCCCATATACAGACACTACATCCAGACACTATTGTGGATGCTAAGAAGTGTTTGCTGACAGAAGCCTGATATAGCTGTCTCCTAAGAGGCTCTGCCATAGTCTGGCAAATACAGAGGTGGATGCTCACAGCCAACCATTGCACTTAGCACAGGGTCCCCAATGGAGGAGTTAGAGCAAGGACTGAAGGAGCTGAAGGGGTTTGCAACTCATGAGAAGAACAACAATATCAACCAACCAGACTCCCCAGAGCTCCCAGGAACTATACCACCAACCAAAGAGTACACAACGAGGAGCTCCAGCTGCATAGGTAGCAGAGAATGGACTGTTTGGACATCAATGGGAAGAGAGGCCATTTGTCCTGTGAAGGCTCAATGAACTAGTATAGGGGAATGCCAGGGCAGAGAGGCAGGAGAGGGTGGATAGGTGATCACTGTCATAGAAGCAGAGGGAGGGAGGATGGAATAGAGGGTTTCGAGAGGGGAAACCCAGAAAAGGGATAATATTTGAAATGTAAATAAACAAAATATCAAAAAAAAAAACCCCAAAGACATCGTGAGTTTTACAGTCAAATAAATAGAGCTTGAGTATATCATCTTGACTGAGATAACCCAGTCCCCAAAGGACATAGATGGTATATACTCAGTTATAAGTCGATACTAGCGATAAAATACAGGATACCCATGCTATGCTCCACAGACCAAAAGGATCTTAACAAGAAGGAAGGCCCAAGTGTGGATGCTTGAATCTCACTTAAAAAGGGGACTAAAATAGTCATAGGAGGGAACTGGGTGGGAAACGGGATGAGGAGGGGTATGGGGGTTCTGGATCAGGTGTGCAAAGGGACAGGAGTGAAGGCCAAATGGCCATTAGAGTGAACAAAAATATGCAATTTCATTGGGATGGGGAGATAGGAAGCATCTCAAGGACATGATAGAAACCTAGGATAGGGAAGGTCACCAAGAAACAATGGGGATCACTGTAGCTACGACTAAGCATTGTGGACCTGTCCTGTAGTCAGACAGAAATCACAATAGTGTTAGGGACACCAACCCATAGACAAAACTTTCAACCCCCAATTTTATTCTGTCTATAAGAAATGCAAGGACAGGGGATGGAACAGAGACTGAGTGAATTGCCAAACAATAACTGACCCAACTTGAGACCTATCCCATGGACCAGCACTAATCCATGTTACTATTAATGATCATCTATTATCCTTGGAGACTGGAATCTAGCATGGCTGTCCTCTTGAGAGGGTTCACCCAGCATCTGACTCAGAGGAATGCAGAGACCCCCAGCCAAGCAGGGGATGGAGCCTGGGGCCTCTGATCGAAAAGGAGGAGGAAGGATAGCAGGCCCTAAAGGAGATAATAACTCCATAGGATGACCAACATACTCAACTAACCTGGACCCTTGGGACTCGCAGAGACCAATCCACCAAAGACCATACATGTGGTGGACCTACAACCTCATACATATATGTAGCAGAGATGCAGCTTGGTCTTCATGTGTCTCCAGAACAACTGGAACACGGGATATCCCAAAAGCAGTTGCCTCTCTATGGGATATGTTCTTCTACCTGGGATGTCTTGTCTGGCCTCAGTGGGAGAGGATGCATCTAGACTCCAGGAGACTTGATGTGCCAGGGTGGGTGGATACACAGGGAATGTCTCCCACTCTCAGAAAAGAAGAGGAGGAAGGGATATGGAGGAAAGATTATGGGGATGGATGACAGGTAAAAGAGTTATTGAGAAGGACGTAAAGTAAATAAATATAATTTAAAGAAAGAAAGAAAGCCTCCCCTTGAGATGGATCCCAAGTTGGGCCGATCACTGGACCACCTTTCCCTTAGTCGTTTCTCCATTTTTGTCCCTGCAGTTCTTTTAGACAGGAACAATGCTGGGTCAGATTTTTTTCTTTTTTCTTTCTTTCTTTATATTGGATATTTTATTTATTTATATTTCAAATGTTATCCCCTTTCCCAGCTTCCCCTCTGCAAACCCCGTATCCCATTCCTCCTCCCTCTGCTTCTATGGAGATGATCCCCCACACACCCATGTACTCCCACCTCACCCCCTAGCATTCCCCTACAATGGGGAATCAAGCCTTCACAGGACCAAGGTGCTTCCCTCCCATTGATGCCAGATAAGGTCATCCTCTGCTACATATGCAGCTGGAGCCATGGGTCCTCTTTGGTCGGTGCTTGAGTCCCAGGGAGCTTTGGGGATTCTGGTTGGTTGATATTGTTGTTCTTCTTATGGGGTTGCAAACCCTTCAGCTCCTCCAGTCCTTGTGCTAACTTCTCCCCTCAGTTTGGGTCTATGTGATCACTCTGATGGTTGGCTGCAAGCATCCACATTTGTATTGGTAGGTTCTGGCAGAGCCTCTCTGGAGACAGCTGTATTAGGCATCTCTCAGCAAGCACTTCGTGACATCAGCAATAGTGTCAAGGTTTAGTGTCTGCATATGGGATGGATCCCCAGTTGGAGCAGTTTCTGTATGCCCTTTCCTTCAGTCTCTGCTCCACTCTTTGTCCCTGTATTTCCTTTAGACAGGAGCAATTCTGGGTTAAAATTTTGGAGATGAATGGATGGCCCCATCCTTCAACCAAGGGCCTTGTCTAATTTGTGGATATGGTCTCTACAGGTTTTCCCTCCCCTTTGTTTGGTATTTCAACTAATGTCATTCCCATTGGTGCCTGGGAGCCTCTTGCTTTCCTGGCATCTGGGAATTTCTGGTGGCTACCTCTAGTCCCCCATTCCCTATTGTTACCCACCTCTGTTAAATTTCCTGACCCTCTGTATATTTTTGACTGTGGGATGGCAACTCCATCCCTCAACTTGATCCCCACTCTTTGTACTAGAGGTGACCTCTCTTCCTGCTCCCTACTATTGGGCATTCCCTCTAAGGTCCCCTCCCTTTTAGTCCTGAGATTCTCTCACCTCCCAGGTTCTGGTACTGTTTAGAGGGTCCTCCTACTTCCCTACTCCCAAGGATGCATATTTTTATTCATTTCGCTGGCCCTCAGGGATTCTCTCCTGCCTCCAGTCCCCAATACCTGATCAAGTACTGCTTTGCCCTTCTCCCTCCCCTCTTCCACCCCAATCCTGCCTTCCTTCCCTCTGCCTCCCAAGTGGGATTGAGCATCTTCATTTGGATCCTTCTGTATGATATGCTTATAGACAGGAGCCTAGCATGGCTGTCCTCTGAGAGGCCGAACAAGCAGCTGACTGAGAAAGACATGGATACTTACACCCAAACACTGGACTAAAGTCAGGGGCCTCTGTGGTTGAATTAGGGAAAGACTAAAAGAAGCTGAGGAAGAGGGTGACCCCATTAAAAAAAAAACCAGCAATCTCAACTAACCCTTGCAATCTCTCAGACACTGAGCCACCAACCAGGTATCATACATGAGTTGGTCCGAGGCTCTGACACATATATAGCAGAGGACTAGCCTCAAAGGGAGAAGAGGTCCCTAACTCTTCAGTTCTAAAGAATTGAGGTCCCAGGGTGTGGGGAAGTCTGGCAAGGGTGGGCAGTACATCCTCTTAGAGACAGGAAACATGGGGTATTGGGGGATGGAATGAGGAACTGTGGTAGGGCAGACAGTAAGAGAGGAAATGACTGGACTGTAAAAATTAAAAGTTATTTTAAAAACAAGAAAAAAGAAAGGAAGGAAGAAAATAAATAAATAAATAAATAAATAAATAAATAAATAAATAAATAAATCCAAAGAAGAGGGAGTTAGAAATTTTGTAAGTCTGTTAGAAAGCTTAAATTTTAAATTGGTAATTGTTACAAAGGATTTCAAGTCCATAAAGTAGTATACTACCTAGAGAAAACACAATGAGTGTTCTACTGTTTCCTTTGAACAATCTAATAAAAGGCATCCCTTTCAGTCATAAAAGGATAATTCAATACCATTTTAATTTCTTTTTATCATTATTCTAGATTAGGTGATTATATGGACAATGAATGCATTTTAGAACAAGATATTGAAGATGCATGAGAGACTTAAATTACTTCTATATTGGAAAGTTGGCATCCTCCATGCAATTAATTAGAATGTTGATTTTAAGATTAAATAATTGTATAAGATTGGGTATATTAATTTAGACAAAATATGTCTTTGCTAGTTCTAAAATCTTACAAAACTTGTTAGTACTTGCCCTTATTTTAGTAAAGCACATCTAGAGAGTGCCAATCTACTATAATTACAAAGTAGCAATCTGATTATAGTCTATAATTCTGGAAACTAAGACATGAAATATAGTTCTTGGAATGCCACTCATCAAATGAAAAATAACGGAACTAACACTGATACTTGAAGAACAGCTTGTTTCTAATAGATACTGTAAAGCATCCTTATGTACTTTTTAATAAATTTTGCTTGTAGGAAGAAACAACTCAAGATGTAGTCAATATTTGACCTAAACTCAGGATCCTCCTGCCTCAGCACAACAAGCACTGGGATTCTAAGTGTGTGGTACCAAATCCAGTCTATTTTTAAAATGTCTAAAAATTTGGGTTTTTTTTCTGGTAAACCTTAGAAGAATAGGAATTAACTTTGTCTATCAGATTAACTAAATAGAAAACCTGAGGAAATCCAAAATCTCTTCTCTGAGAACATTGGCATTCAAAAGAGGAAATAACGCATTGTAATAAAGTTTGAGCATCTATGTTTTTCTGATGAATGAGTGAGATGATGTTTTCCATACATAAGAAGGAACACTAACCCTTCATCAAGGAGAAGGAATGTATGTTGCTGCTTATGTATAGAATGATACATAGAATAACTAGATGATCAATGCTTCTATTATACAGAATTATCGATAAGTCTTGAACAAAACATAAACCAAATTTTCAATTCCATTTGCCAGAATATATTTGAAAATTCTGGGAAAAGTTATCGATTATTTCATAGCACAAATCTCCACTAAGCTTAACATAGATCATTAAAGGGATACATAACCATCTACAGTGACAAATTAGAATTATTTGGATCAAAGCTTCTTTATGCCTATGACTATTCATAGAAAACATGTTAGCCTAAGGGCTACCTTAACATAGAAGATTTAAAATGAACATTGTGGAGAGAAAAATGGAACTATCTATGGTCCTTTGGAAATAATTCAGTAGTGAGCCCACCTTTGGAAATAATTCAGTAGTGAACCCACTAAAAGTTTCAAAATATATATGCACACACAATTTACAAGCATGCATTTAGAGGAAGTGCAAACCAGATTGAAATTATGGAAATGAAAGAACAAAATACCAGTTTCCAGAGGACAATAAGCAAGACAAATTGCAAAGAGAATATATGAATAACTACGTCAAGCAGAAACTTAGAGAAAGGCAGGAGTTCCTAGTTAATAATTACTTTGGATAAAATATTCCCAGATGATCATTTCTTCCCTGCACAATGTCAGAGCTGCATTTAATGGCTACCATTTGTATCTGGCCATCCACAAAATTAAGAAGTTCATTCTGCAGTACAAAATTTCAAGAGGTTCTGGAATTTCGAGCTTTTAAATGAATCATTCTCTTATTTGTGGCAATGCACACTTTTGTTCACAACACTTATAATGAATTAAAGTCTCATTAAAACTTATTAATGGCTGGCCATGCTAAAGAAGAATAAAAAAAACAATTTTCCTTCAATGTCTCTGGACGTTCATTAATTTGTCACTGCACATGAGTTCATATGTATTTTTAACATGAGGCATTTTACCTTCTACACAAATTAAGTCTTAAGGCTGGTATTCAAAAATGCCTGAAGCTGCACTCATTTTGAATATAGCTCATATTTCAGCAACCCTTGAATTAGCTGTAGTGTAACTGTTAGATATGTTTCATTAGATATTACACAATTTGCTTTCCTAAACCAAACATGGACTTCTCCTGTTTCCTCAGATGAACATTGTCTCCCCATGTTCTAGTTGGAATATGATTCTCTTCCTTAGAGGCTTGAAGAAAAATTTAAGACCATTATAGCAGCACTGACTAGTAAGAGATTTTTATAACAAGTCTGAGTAATTTACAAATGTTAGTGAAATTCATAAGGGAATGGATTAGTTAGAAGATTAAGCTGTTATTGAGTGAGGCTGTCTCCTTTTGGTTGTCTGTTCTGTATGGATCTACATGTATATTTTCAAGTCTTTTTTTATTATTATTTTCTACATTCTTTATTTATATTCCCGATGATTTCCCCTTTCCCGGTGCCCCCCTCACTGAAAGTCCCATAAACCCTCTTCCCTCCCCCTGTTCGCCAGTCAACCCCCTCCAGCTTCTCTGCCCTGGTATTCCCCTACACTGCTGCATCCAGTCTTTCCAGGACCAGGGGCCTCTCCTTCCTTCTTCTTGGGAATCAATTAGTATGTGAATTGTGTCTTGGGTATTCCGAGTTTCTGGGCTAATATCCACTTATCAGTGACTGCACACCATGTGTGTTCTTTTGTGATTGGGTTACCTCACAATCCAATTCCACTCATTTGCCTAAGAATTTCATGAATTCATTGTTTTTAATTGCTGAGTAATATTCCATTGTGTAAATATACCACATTTTCTGTATCCATTCTTCCATTGAGACACATCAGGGTTCTTTCCAGCTTCTGGATATTATAAATAAGGCTGCTATGAACATAGTGAAGGATTTGTCCTTATTGCATGCCGGGGAGTTCTCTGGGTATATGCCCAGGAATGGTATAACAGAGTTCTCCAGCAATATCATGTCCAGTTTTCTGAGGAACTGTCAAACTGATTTCCAGAGTGGTTATACCAGCTTGCAATTCCACCAGCAAGGGAGGAGTGCTCCTCTTTCTCCACATCCTCACCAACACCTGCTGTCTCATGAGTTTTTGATCTTAGCCATTCTGACTGGTGTGAGGTGAAATCTCAGGGTTGTTTTGATTTGCATTTCTCTAATTACTAAGGATGCTGATTATAAGGTAAAATGAGGACCATTTGATAATTTACCTGATCTTTGTTACCCAGCCCCAGAGAATATGAGTTAAACTTTATAATCATATTTTTAAATTACCTGAGTTGTCTGCTTGGGAAAATCAACAAGGATGCTAAAATCAGCATTTTGGCTTAGATATAAGCTAAGAAAATTTTATGATTTGAATATGAATGGGTTCACTTAAGAGGATCATATACTAAAGTCTTATTTCTCAGCTGATAGCACTGTTGAGAGGTGATTGTAGGATAGGGTACTAATATCATCACTTTATTTATGGTTTCAAAGCTGGATGTGTGCTTTGGAAGCAGAACTTCATTGGAAGAAATGAGTAACTTTAAAAGGTTGCCATGAAGGCACCCCTTGCTTTTCATTTCTCCTTGCTTTTCAATAGTTTCTTTTCAGTCTCTCATGAGTTGAACCATCTTTGCTCCCACATATTCTTAGAAGCAATGGAATCAGCTGACCATAGAGAAAAGCCTCTGAAACTATTAACACGTATGTGTGTGTGTGTGTGTGTGTGTATGTGTGTGTGGGTGGGTGTGTGTGTGTCTGTAAATTTTTGAAACTTTCTCTCAGGTATTTTGTCGCAATAAAAAAAAACTGGTCGTTTAGTCCCTGGGAGCTTTGGGGGTACTGGATGATTCATATTGTTTTTCCTGCTATGCAAGCTCCTTCATCTTTGTGGGTCCTTTCTCTAGCTCCTCCATTGAGGACCTTGTGATCAGTCCAATGGGCATCAAAGGGAAGAGAGGCCCTTGGTCCTGAGAAGGTTCGATGCCCCAGTATAGGGGAATGCCAGGACAGGGAAGCAGGATTGGGTGGGTTGATGAGCAGGGGTATGGAGGGATGTTATAGGGTATTTTTGGAGGGAAAACCAGAAAAGGGGATAACATTTGAAATGTAAATAAAGAAAATATCTAATAAAAAAAGAAAGCTGGTGTTTCTCTGATATCTAAGAAGCTCATGTGGCCCATCTCTATGCTCTGTGGTGTGTTAAATGAAAATGGCTCCCATAGGCTCATAATGAGTAGCACTATTTGGAGGTTTGGTCTTATAGAAGTAGGTGTAGCCTTGTCTGAGTAAGTGTGTCACTGGCATGGACTTTGAGGTTTTAGAAGTTCAAGCCAAGCTCAGTGTCATTCTCTCTTCCTGTTCCCTTCTGATCCCTTGTAGAAGTTCAGTTACCTTTCCAGCATCATGTCTGCCTGCATGCCACGATACTTTCCACAATGAAGAAAATTAACTAAACTTTTGAACCTGTGACCCAGTTCCAATTAAGTGTTTTCTTTTATAAAAGTTGCTCTGGTCATGATATCTCTTCACAGCAATAAAAACTCCAAGAAAATTTCTCTTTCATTGTGAAGTGGAAACATAAGTGTTCTTTGGAAAGTCAGTTGTGTTGGATGGTGTTTTGCTAGGGCAAACACATGAAGGAGTATTTTCCAGACATGAGCAAAAGGCTAAGACAGACTCAGGAAGAAACATTTCACCAACACACAAATAGGAGAAATGATGTTTTGCTAAAGCAAGCACATGAAAGGACACGTGATGAAGGATTCTTTGCTAATGCCACATGTATAGGTCAGACTTACATTGTGTACTTGAGCTCATTTGTCAGAACTCCATTGAGGGAAACCCCCTAAAAAAGCTGCTTATGGTGGGCTGCAGTTTCTTGTAACCCACAGACTTGGGTTGATTGGCAGTTATGTCAGCTGAGACAGACTCCCATGCTGAGGCAAGACACATGCTGAGGAAAGACCCATGGAGGACAAGTGATGTTTGGAGGGAGTATTAAAAGGACTTGATGTTACAACTGATAAACGACTTCAGCAAAGTGGCCGGATATAAAATCAACCCAAGCAAGTCAGTAGCCTTCCTATACTCAAAGGATAAGCAGGCTAAGAAAGAAGTAAGAGAAATGATACCCTTCACGATAGCCACAAACCATATAAAGTATCTTGGCGTGACTCTAACCAAACAAGTGAAAGATCTGTATGACAAGAACTTCAAGTCTCTGAAGAAAGAAATTGAAGAAGACCTTAGAAGATGGAAAAATCTGCCATGCTCATGGATTGGCAGGATTAATATAGTAAAAATGAGCATCTTACCAAAAGTAATATACAGATTCAATGCAATCCCCATCAAAATCCCAACTCAATTCTTCATAGAGTTAGAAAGAGCAATTCAAAAATTCATCTGGAATAGCAGAAAACCCAGAATAGCTAAAACTATTCTCAAGAGTAAAAGAACATCTGGGGGAATCAGTATCCCGGACCTCAAGCTGTACTACAGAGCAATAGTGTTAAAAACCGCATGGTATTGGTACAGTGACAGGCATGTAGATCAATGGAACAGAATTGAAGACCCAGAAATGAATCCACACTCCTATGGTCACTTGATCTTTGACAAAGGAGCTAAAACCATCCAGTGGAAAAAAGATAGCCTTTTCAACAAATGGTGCTGGCTCAGCTGGAGGTCAACATGCAGAAGAATGCAAATTGACCCATCCTTATCTCCTTGCACTAAGCTCAATTCTAAGTGGATCAAAGATCTCCACATAAAACCAGACACACTGAAACTAATAGAAGGGAAATTAGGGAAGAACCTTGAACATATGGGCCCAGGGGAGAATTTCCTGAACAGAACTCCAATAGCTTATGCTCTAAGATCAAGAATAGACAAATAGGACCTCATTAAATTACAAAGTTTTTGCAAGGCAAAAGACACCATCAAAAAGACAAAGCGGCAACCAACTAACTGGGAAATGATCTTTACCAACCTTACATCCGACAGAGGGCTAATATCCAAGATATACAAAGAACTCAAGAAGTTAAACTCCAGAGAGGCAAGTAACCCTATTAAAAAATGGGGTACAGAGCTACACAAAGAGTTCTCACCTGAAGAATATCTAATGGCTGAGAAGCACCTAAAGAGATGTTCATCATCCTTAGTCATTAGGGAAATGCAAATCAAAACAACCCTGAGATTCCATCTCACACCAGTCAGGATGGCTAAGATCAAAAACACAGGAGACAGCAGTTGTTGGCAAGGATGTGGAGAAAGAGGAACACTCCTCCACTGCTGGTGGAATTGCAGGCTGGTACAACCACTCTGGAAAGCAGTCTGGCGGTTCCTCAGAAAACTGGGCATGACACTCCCGGAGGATCCGGCTATACCACTCCTGGGCATATACCCAGAGACTTTACCTGCATGCAATAAGGACACATGCTCCACTATATTCATAGCAGCCTTATTTATAATAGCCAGAAGCTGGAAAGAACCCAGATGTCCCTCAATGGAGGAATGGATTCAGAAGATGTGGTATATTTACACAATGGAATACTATTCTGCAATTAAAAACAATGAATTCACGAAATTCCTAGGCAAATGGTCAGAACTTGAAAATATCATCCTTAGTGAGGTAACCCAATCACAAAAGAACAAACATGGTATGCAGTCACTGATAAGGGGATATTGACCCAGAATCTCGGAATACCCTAGACACAATCAGCATATCAATAGATTTCTAAAAAGATGGAAGGAAAGACCCCTGGTCCTGGAAAGACTGGATGTAGGGGAACGCCAAGACAGAGTAATGAGAGGGGGTTGAATGGAGAAAAGAGGGAGGGAAGGGGGCTTATGAGACTTTCGGGGAGGGAGGAAACGGGAAAGGGGAAGTGATTTGGAATGTAAATTAAAAAAAGAAAATAAATTAAAAAAAAAAGAAAAAAAAAGAATAGACAAATGGGACCTCATTAAATTACAAAGTTTTTGCAAGGCAAAAGACACTGTCAAAAAGACAAAGCGGCAACCAACTAACTGGGAAATGATCCTTACCAACCTTACATCCGACAGAGGGCTAATATCCAATATATACAAAGAACTCAAGAAGTTAAACTCCAGAGAGGCAAGTAACCCTATTAAAAAATGGGGTAGAGAGCTAAACAAAGAGTTCTCACCTGAAGAATATCTAATGGCTGAGAAGCACCTAAAGAGATGTTCATCATCCTTAGTCATTAGGGAAATGCAAATCAAAACAACACTGAGATTCCATCTCACACCAGTCAAGATGGCTAAGATCAAAAACACAGGAGACAGCAGTTGTTGGAGAGGATGTGGAGAAAGAGGAACACTCCTCCACTGCTGGTGGAATTGCAAGCTGGTACAACCACTCTGGAAAGCAGTCTGGCAGTTCCTCCGAAAACTGGGCATGACACTCCCGGAGGATCCGACTATACCACTCCTGGGCATATACCCAGAGGCTTTACCTGCATGCAATAAGGACACATGCTCCACTATGTTCATAGAAGCCTTATTTATAATAGCCAGAAGCTGGAAAGAACCCAGATGTCCCTCAACGGAGGAATGGATTCAGAAGATGTGGTATATCTACACAATGGAATACTACTCTGCAATTAAAAACAATGAATTCACGAAATTCCTAGGCAAATGGTCAGAACTTGAAAATATCATCTTTAGTGAGGTAACCCAATCACAAAAAAACACACATGGTATGCAGTCACTGATAAGGGGATATTAACCCAGAATCTCGGAATACCCTAGACACAATTCGCATATCAATAGATTTCTAAGAAGATGGAAGGAGAGACCCCTGGTCCTGGAAAGACTGGATGTAGGGGAATGTCAGGACAGAGAAACGAGAGGGGGTTGAATGGAGAAAAGAGGGAGGGAAGGGGCTTATGGGACTTTCGGGGAGGGAGGAAACGGGAAAGGGGAAATGATTTGTAATGTAAATTATAAAATAAAATAAAATAAAATAAAAAGGACATGATGGACAGTGATGGAGGCTGAGCTTAGGTTGCTTACAGAACTAGCTGTGTAGCACTTGCTGGTCCCCTGTCTTTGCTGATCTTCACTCTGCTGAGAGGGAATGGCTGAGAACTTTTCCTGGCATTCCTCTTGGTCCTGTTCCCTCCTCCTGACTTGTGTCAAGTATGAGTACTGACTGTTCCTGCTAGGTCATACCAACGCTGCTGCTCACCTAACTCTATCAAACTAGACTAATGGTATATCTGTAAAGTGTTTGCAAACTGATCTAGTGCTGGTGCTGGTGCTGACTCTTGTCAACTGAACTGCTGATTTCCTGACAATGCAGATAGGTTTTGCTCCAAATAACCCTTTCTGAGTGGTTCACCTGGCGTGTATCTTTCTTTTACACACTTCTAGTTGGTAGTGGGCTAGAGGGAGGTTAAAACATTTGAAAGCCATGATTAAGAATAGCAGCCTTATTTATAATAGCCAGAAGCTGGAAAGAACCCAGATGTCCCTCAACGGAGGAATGGATTCAGAAGATGTGGTATATCTTCACAATGGAATACTACTCTGCAATTAAAAACAATGAATTCACGAAATTCCTAGGCAAATGGTCAGAACTTGAAAATATCATCCTTAGTGAGGTAACCCAATCACAAAAGAACACACATGGTATGCAGTCACTGATAAGGGGATATTGACCCAGAATCTTGGAATACTCTAGACACAATTTGCATATCAATAGATTTCTAAAAAGATGGAAGGAGAGACCCCTGGTCCTGGAAAGACTGGATGTAGGGGAACGCCAGGACAGAGAAACGAGAGGGGGTTGAATGGAGAAAAGAGGGAGGGAAGGGGGCTTATGGGACTTTCTGGGAGGGAGGAAACGGGAAAGGGGAAATGATTTGGAATGTAAATAAAAAATAAGATAAAAAAAGAATATGGTTTGAAAAATTTAAAGTTACAACATTGTATATTGAATTGCTTTTAGTTTGTCCCATCTTTGCCATGTGAATCAAAATAGATAATCCTGCATATGTGATCTCTCAGTATTCATTGGTCATGAATATTTCTATATGGGACTTTTTCTAAACACACTAAGTGGTGCTTGCTATGTGCTCCACAGTGTGTGTTTCTTACTTCTGCAACTAGCAGTTATGTAAGTTTTAATGTAGTCTAAGTCTTCTGCCCCCGACACTTTTGGCTTACTCAGAGTATATTCCTTTCTGGATCTCTATCAAAGTGGGTGGCTTTCAGTGTGCCCCAGAACATATGTCAGAAGATTAGAAGCAACAAAATGTCTTCTTTTTCTTTTCTTTATTGGTTATTTTATTAATTTCCATTTCAAATGTTATCTCCCTTCCTTGTTTCCCCTCCACAAGCCCCCTGTCCCATACCCCTCCCCCTGTTTCTATGAGGAGGCTTCCTCACCCACCCACCCACCCACTCCCAACTTACTGCCCTAGCATAACCCTATGCTGGGGCATTAAGCCTCTTATTTTTCACAGGTTATAAAAGATATAGCAGTTTGGATTTTACAGTCACATGGATAGCTCAGAGGGCATCACATATTAATATCAAAGACAATAAAGAAAACGTCACACATTAAATATTAGTATTAGTCTTGAATCCTCTGTAGTACAGCTTTAATCCTTATGCTGGTCTTGACTCTGTCTTCCACAGGCAAGTGCTTTTAAGAGGCACAAATCTCCCCAAACTAGAGTAGGATTTTGAGTTTGGAATTTGAGTGAGTCAAGGTTTGATTTGTTAATGAAACATTTCCTGGATTTTTAACAATATTTTATATAGAAACAAATACTCTCAATCAGATATGAAATATTTCTACTCTGCACTGAGAAAGAAAATGTATTTAATGTTGCAACCCTGGTTATTGCTGGACTAAGATGCTGGTATGAGTCAGTATGTCAAAATAACTAAATGATAACGTGACAATCAGTAATGGAGAATCTAAATCTTTAAGGATGACCTTTAACTCTATCATCCCTACCATCTTCCTTCCTTTGTGGAATAAAAGCTACGCTTTACTGGTAAGGATGGCAGATGAAACAGGAAATATTTTGTAGGCTTCTAATTAGGTTTTTTTCTAACCATAAAAGATATTTATGTATAAGACTTTTTAAAGTCACTATTCCAATAATTATAAGGCTCCATTTCACTCAGTATTTCTTTTCTAAGTTAACTACTCAATTATCTAGCCATTATTAAGACATTAACCCTTCTCTGAACTCTGAGATTCCACCTCATACCCGTCAGAATGGCTAAGATAAAAAACTCAGGTGACAGGAGATGCTGGAGAGAATGTGGACAAAGATGAACACTCCACCATTGTTGGTGGAATTGCAAGCTGGTAAAACCACTCTGGAAATCATCCTGGTGGTTCCTCAGAAAACTGGATATAGTATTACTTGAGGACCCAGCTATACCACCTATTTGTCATATACCCAAAAGATGCCTCAACATATAACAAGGACACATGTTCCACTATGTTCATAGCAGCCTTATTTATAATAGCCAGAAGCTGGAAAGAAGCCAGATGTCCTTCAACAGAGGAATGGTTACAGAAAATATGGTACATTTACACACTCAGCTATTAAAAACAATGACTTCATAAAATTCTTAGGCAAATGGATATAACTAGAAAATATCATCCTGAGTGAGGTAACCTAATCATAAAAGAACACATATGGTATGCACTCCCTAATAAGTGAATATTAGCCCAAAAGCTTAGAATACCCACAATATAATTCAGAGACCACATGAAGCTCAAGAATTAGAAAGACTAAAGTGTGGGTCCTTCCGTCCTTCTTAAAAGGGGAACAAGATACTCATGGGAGCAAATACAGAGACAAAGTGTGGAGCAGAGACTGAAGGAAAGGCCATCCAGAGACTGCCCCTCCTGGGGACTTATCACATATACAGTCACCAAACATAGACACTATTGTGGGTGCCAAGAAGTGAATGCTGACAGGAGCCTGATATAGCTTTCTCCTGAGAGACTCTGCCATAGCCTGACTAATACAGAGGTGGATGGTTGCAGCCAACCATTGGACTGAGCAGGGACTCCCAAATGAAGGGGTTAGAGAAAGGACTCAAGGAGCTGAAGGGATTTGCAACCCCAGAGGAAGAACAACTATATCAACCAACCAAACACCACCCCCCGCCCAGAGCTCCCAAGGACTAAACCACCAAACAAGGAGTAGGCATGAAGGGACCCATTGTTCCAGTTGCATATGTAGCTGAGGATGGCCTTGTCAGGCATCAATGAGAGAAGAAGCCCTCAGTCCTGTCAAGGCTCATGCCCCAATGTAAGGCTGGAGGTGGGAGTGGTTGGAAGTGTGGGGAAATTCCCTCATAGAAGCTGGGGGTGTGAGGAGGGAATAGGGGATTTTCAGGGGGAAAACCAGGAAAGGGGATAACATTTGAAAAGTAAATAAAGAAAATATCCAATAAAAAAAGAATGAAAAAAAAGAACTGGGGAAATATATGAATGGCTAGTATAAATCCTTTTATCCTGTCCAAGGTATAGCATTAAAATGGGAACAGTAGAGATGAAGTAAGCTGTTGGCTCTGCCTTCCCTTTAAACCTAGGATCAACAGAATTTTTTGATGGGCAGTTTGTGGATTATTAAAGAGAAAAAAGAAAAATTCAAAAACAATAGTTGATTTGGACTTCGGTGTCAGAAAAGAGCCACCAAGAACTTAATTGAGAAATATCACAGGTGATACTAGCTGGAAGAAGAACTCTAGAATTTCTTTGAGAGGGACACAGTTTACAAAACTACTAAGCAGAGAACTGGATGGTGATTTCAACCCATTTGTCATGTATTTCCACATGAAAAGATAGTATAAACTGATCTCTCTTATTTTGTCTGTCTTAATCATTTCCCTGAACATCACTAGAAGTAAACTTGATAGAATCAGAGATATTTACTACTTTTCAAAGTTTAAATCTTCACATGAAGATTTATTTGAAATGAGTCGTATGGTACCTTAAAATTACATTTTGCCTCTGACCTGCTCAAACATTTGACAAGAAAATGCCCTTATCAGGCCATAATGGCATCTTTTCTATGCTGAACTAATAATACATTTTTGGAAAACTCCATTTAAATGGTACAGATGATAATCTATATCTACTCTCCACGGCACTCTCAAATGCACTGGAAGATGAGCCACAGGGGAAGCCCATATGTTAGAAAGGCATGCTTCATTTAGCTATTTCAACATGATGGCTGAGGGCTACTATAGATGGAACTGCTCAGAAAAGATTACATATCTTGGCTTCGGGCAAAGGAAAAAAAAACATAAAAAAAAGATGGCGCTAAGGGCTAAGAGCTTTATTGAAATTCTACAGAAGCTTTACAGGAACAGTGAGCTCCTGGCTTGTTATCAGGTACCTGCATTTTGGGCCTCCTGACACTCTATAATTGAAATTCACTGCCTGGACTTTAGTCTATAAAAATGGTATGCTGTCATTAGCACTAGCTGCTCACAGTATTCTCCTGTCACTCCTTAGGCCAGCTTAAACCATCTCAGAAGAAATAGCCTATTTCATGTCAGACCTCAGAGTTTGCAACTATTACAGTGGAAAGCTAACACAATGTTTAGCAATGTGGTAAAGACTAATACATGAGAGTTGGCGGAGAAATAGGAGTCTTTCACTTTCAAAATTCTGTTAAAAATTAATGCCCTTACTTGGTACCATCTCTATTACACTGCTCCTGTCAGAATGAGAATTATTACCTTTTTAATTGCATTTTAATTTAACCTGCTAATGCCATACTCTCTACCTTACACTTGAAGAAGTATTTGAATGTTATTTCTGCAATAAGACATGTTAATGTAAGAATTACAAGCCCATATTTCACATTCATGATATGAGGAATTGAGGCAATTATACATTAGCCAAAATAGAAAAGAGGAAGTAATGAATATCATACTGCCAATTTTTATTAAAATACCTGCATAAGGAGAACTGTGGTTAGTCCTACCTTTGAAATTAGAAATGTCTGTAACACTTGGTGCTCAGAGTTACATTGAGGTAGTCAGAGAAATGTTGTTTCCCTGGTAACCAATATTAGAAGGGAAGTTATCTCATTATCAATAGACATAGGACAGGCTGGCTATGGTTGTTATAGTAATTGAATTATCTCAGTTTACCAAAAAGCAAAGAGTAGATAAGTATGAATCTTCTTAGTGAGCTAAGATGCCAAACTACAAAACACTGGAAGGTGAATTTGATTATCTTCTGCTGTTACATTTCAGTTTTACAGTAAGTTCCATGAAAGAGAGTTTTTTTCAAAGTAGAAATAAATAAAAAATATGACATGGTTTTGGCAAAATTAAACTGTATTGTTTATGGCCAATAGAAACATGAACAGGTCTTATGGATTATCTTCTCTTCTGCCTGTTCATAAACTTTCTTTTAAGATTTCAAAAAAGTTTTTACATTCTTAGACTAACCAAACCGTAAGGAGATCAAATATTGGAATAATCATAATGTCTTAATTGGCTTCTCTATGGGTGCCTACAGTATTCGTCGCATAGCATCTTTGCTATCTGCCCCAGTTCCTTGATGCTTAAATTCTATAGTTTGGGACTGTGGAGTAAACTTAGTGATTAATGTGTTTGCTGCACATGTATGAGGACCTAAATTAGGCTCTCCACAACTCAGATAATGCCAAATTTAGTAGTCATTTTATTCAGAATTCTGACATTCATACAATTCTACACTACTAGAAGCTTGATTCGGAAAAACTTTGGTAAAAATCAGGGTTGCCATTAAAAGAAAAGCTTATATCAACCTTATGTCTCTTTGAAATACTGAAATAATACATTTACTTATTGATGAATTAATGATTTAGAGTTATGAGTTCTGTGACTTACGTATTTTTCATAAGATTAGTGCCTTAATTATGCTATATCAGCCATACTACATATATTATATATATATATATATAATGTAATATCAATTATGCAATATATCTTCATGTTCTAGTAATAGTATGTAGGTCAAAAATAGTTGTATATTTTTTCTTATTACAAACTAAATATAGTCTGATTTGGTAGAAAAATTGTTAAAGAGAAAGCACAAGCTATAAATTAAATAGGTTCTACCTAAATTCTAAATTAGTTGTTTTCAACTTTCCTAAAGCTGTGACCTCTTAATACAGTTCCCTGTATTGTGCTGAAATCTATTTTCATTACAGCTTCATAAGTATAATTTGGCTGCTGTCATGAATAGTAATATAAATATCTGAAATGCAGATGGCCTCAGCAACCCCTGTGAAATAGTTTTCTTGACCACCAATGGAATCATGATCAAGAGGTTGATAGCCATGCTTTAAATGAAGCACTCAGGTTATAATGTTTTCTATTATTTTAAGATAAAGTGATTAAGATGTTCTTAAATGAGATAAAGGAATAAATTTTGGTAATAAGACCTTGGTAAAAAATAAAATCACCTACAAAACAGCTTTCTATACATTTACAAGCCCTCCTTACAGACAGAAAAAAGATAGTTGCTTATTTTGTGCATTTCTGTTTTGGTGTGGAGGTGGAAGTCATATCTTGCTTGGTAGCTCTAGTTGGACTTGGCTTTATGATCTGTTTGCCTCAGCCTCCCAGGTTCTGAGATTATAGATGTGAGCTCATATTCCTTTCACTAACCTAATTACTTTATCTCTTCTCTTATACTCATGTCTATGATAGATCTCAAATAAAAACTGCATATTAAGTATATAAGTGAGAATATGCACTTATTCAGTTGAAAATACAAAGCTTATGTGAGAATTCTGCCTGGTAAGAACCTCAACAGAAAGAAGGCTAATCAGGAAAATGTGGATCTTTCAAAGAAGAAGAGAATAGGATTTGAAGCAAGGTTCTTCTGGGGAGGGGTAAATGGCATACCTTTGCTCATATGGTTCATATCATATAAGAAATCAAAAAGGATGTTATAAAAGGAAAGAAAAAGTGTGAAAAGGAGGAAATAGAAAAAATGGAAATACAGCAAGGGAAAAGGACAAAGAAAGAAGAGTGAAATTGGGGACATTGAAAATGGAGGTGAGAAAAAATAGAGAAAGGGGAGAAAGGAATAGAAGTTATGGAGACTTTGGGCTACTCACACTACTACTTATGGTTTTCACTCTCCCTTCCTGCACACCTTTATTTTGTAGTTCTTAGAGATTCAACTTTACTTTTAAAGAAAGCAAAGAACAACAACAGGCAGTGAAAGAAAAGTCATTCAGCCACTGGTGCAAAATTCTGCTGTTCTCAAGCCTTGGGAAGGCCAGTTTTCAAGTCAATGCCTCCTAGATGAAGTAGAGACACTCTGGGGCGCTGAACCAATATTATCTGTAGTAAAATATTTTTCATTTATGTTATTTAAGTTTATAAAGCATCTTCTTCCTACTCTTGGAGGCAGGGATACTGCCTTCATCATATTTGTGCAAGACCAAAAGAGAGGTCCTACATGTTGTAGTGGTCCACGGACAATGATGCAAGAAGGTCTATAGAGGAAAACAATGGTCCTTAAAAGATGAGGGAACCAAATCTGGATATGGATTATGGAATAGATGAATCATATTATATGAGACCCAAGGGATGTAAAATATTTCAAATAATGATCAGGAGAGTGACTCTGGTTAAAATGGCCTATGATAAAACTTTTATGTTTTCATTTTGTTGAGACAGCCTTATATATCCTATGCGGGCCTGAAACTTTCTAGGCAGCCAAGAATAACCTTGAACTTCACACCTACCTGCCTTTACCTTCAGTTCCCTTTGTTAATATGCTTATGTCACTATTCCTGATCTTTGTGTTACTAGCAGTCAGTAATGGGAATTAATGCATACTCTGATAAACCTTTCATTTCTGATAAAAATCAAAGCAATTTTAGATATATCTTTTATGAGCAGCATTATCCTGTGCATAAAGCTCCTGTAGACATGATCATTGAGATACATATTCCATCAATAAAAATCTAAAATATGGGAATTGTGTTGTACGTTTTTAATCCTAGGACTTCTGTTTGTGGGTCAGATATAAGCAGCTCTCTGTGAATTCAAGATAATTTTATCTACATAGTGAGTTGATGACATCCAGGGCTACAAATGACAAGAGGTGCTAGTAATGAAGATTATCTAGAAGATATGCAGATGGCCTCAGCAGAGTGGTTAAATTGGTGATAAGTAAATAAAATTTCAAACCTAGTGTATAGGCTCTGAACACTATCAGTATGGTAAAAGCGAGGCGCTGGACTCATACAATCTGAATTCACTACTGGTAAAGCTGATATTGTAGTGAGCATTGGAAATGGAACCATGCCTCAGTCAGTCTCATTCCCTTACATAGTGATATGTCTGACATGCAGCTCTAGACCTGTCACACTCAGAGACCATGCTCTTCCAGTCTCCCATATTGTCTACTGAAGGGATGTGCCTCTATGGGTGACTAATCTCTCTTCTCTCTCTCTCTCTCTCTCTCTCTCTCTCTCTCTCTCTCTCTCTCTCTCTCTCTCTCTCTCTCTCTCTCTCTCTCTCACTGTGTGCATGCATGCATGTGTGCGTGCATGTGTGTGGGTGTGTGTGTGTAAATGACACTTTGTTTTCTGATTTCCTATTTCAAATTACAAAAGATTTGTCCTACCCCGCCACACATTTGGCTGCTGTCAACTCTGCTAAAAAAGCCATTGTATGAGCATGGGTTTTCTTAACTTGAGGATTTTTTTTCCTTCTATACAAGCAACATGTCACAACTTGAGTTTGCTCACAAATTCAATTCAGAAACAATCTTAGTTTATTTTGATTCCTCTTTTCATTGAACATGTCTATATATCTTCAGCATCAATGTCCAAATGTCTACTGTTGTATCTTCCTTTTTCTTTGACACAAAAGAACTAGCAGCCAAATTGCCCTCCCCTTACAGAAAAGATATTAAATGTTTTTCTTTAATGTGAGGTGTTGAAGCAGGGGCGATATAGGTAAAGGTGTCATGAGTTACTTCTATGGTTTTGTTGTGAGAAGTGGAGATTTAGTTGCTTTTTACATCAGTTCTACTTAATAACATGAAATCATGGAGGGAAGAAGAGAATTAGAAAAGCCTTAAAACTAAACAGAGGATTTGTTGGTTTCTGACTTAGATTATCTAACACATGCATGCACAGGCATGCACGCACACACACACACACACACACACACACACACACACACACACACACACTTCATTAGGTAACCTAGTTTTGTGTTTTGTTACACAACCAAGCTACACAGTCAGGTTATCCTCCAACTCTGCATTATCTTTCCTCTGCTTCCAAAGTACAGAGGTTAGTGATGTGCCCTTGCAAACTTAACCTTACGCAACATCAATGAGTACTCCAGTGCATTACATCTTACTCTGTAGAGATGAAAATGTATGACCCAAACAATTCATGAGCTAGATTTAAAAGAGAAAAGCCCAGCTATGGTCCGATTTTTCCATTTGGATTAACTTTTTCTAGAAATGAGCAACTGAACTCAATTTTCTGGCTCTGAAAGATCAAATTAAAGGGGACATTTTGTCCTTGCTAGCTTTGCTAAGTCATTTAGAAACCCATTTTCAATCAAAATTGTTTGAACTAAGGTTTACACAGTTCAACAAGGCAAGTTCCTTTATAACTGATGAAATAAATATTAATAATTATTAAATGAAAATCATCATTTTGTCTTTTCTTGAGATGATCAACAAATTTCCTGGTCAACTTTGGTACCCAATAACTACAACTACTTGAAACAAACAACATTAAATGGGATAGTATACACAAAGACTATCATGTGACTGTACTTCAGAAATACCTGTAATTGTCATACCCTTATGGAAGGCTATGATGAAGACACAGCAGAGATCACAAAAATGAATGTACTATCTTCTATAGAGTACATTTTTGTAGCTGTTCCAGACCAGTGAACATCTAATCGAGAACATCACTCATTGTCTGCCCATGGAAAATGTTGTACACAATTTCCTCATCTAGAAAACTGAAATAAATATAGAGGCATAATTACAAATACATAGGGGAAACCCTAAGGCAATAAAATAATGTAACAAAGGCACAACTGAAAACTACAAGATTTCTCAAAAGTCTCAGAGATACTAAGTTAAAGTTGTATGTATGCATGTGTGTGTGTGTGTGTGTGTGTGTGTGTGTGTGTGTGTGTGTGTGTGTGTTTCTGGTCTTTGTTTCAAAATAAGATTTAAAAATAATGGTTTACAAGCTATTGAATTTAATAGTAACTTCTGACTCACCCATTTAAAATTTTAATTAAAATAATTGAATGTGACCTGAAGGGCAAAATGTCCTATCTGTCAATATCCAAGGACAATAAAGACAACAGTATACATCAGAAATGACTTCAGTATTGTCAGTTTATTAAATGCTGCAGTGCATAAAATCATATTGCTTGTAGAAATTAGTAAATAGAAACATGTTGGGTGAGAATATTAATTGATCCCTCAGTTTAATATTATTTAAAAATATATTACATCATTAATGTGAATGGATTGAAGAAGAAAATACTGAATAAAGGATATTGCCTGCTACCTAATTTTCATTGTTCAGCTCACAGCATAATTGTGTTAAATCTACATAGAACAGATTTTTCTTCATTTTGCTAAATACAAATATGGTAGAACAGAAATTTTTAAATCATTATTTTCTGCAGCATTACATCTTAGGCCAAATACTTAAAGTTATATTCCAGGACAAAGCTCTGTCTAGCACAAACATTTCAGATGTAGTTTGCCATTAATATCCTCTCCATTTCACATTTTAATTTTTTTGTTTTATTCACACACATACATATATGTTCTTGTGAGTGCCTGCCACGTGTCTGGGTTGCTTGTAAAAGACTGCGTTAGATCCCTTTGAAGTTGGAGTGACAGGTACACAAGAGTCACCTAAGGTGGGCTCTGCAGTTTGATCTAGGGTTCTGTGAAAGAAGAACAAGTGCTCTTCAATACTTCAGCCTGGCCTCACACTTTTAAAAGAAACGAAATATAGCTTGACTAGTCTGTCTTTCATTTTTCTCTATCTCAACCCACTGTGATTCAAAGCGATATTCCTCTCCTAGATGTTTTAAGTTTTGTAAAAGCAGAATTGCATTGTTGGCAATGGTTTCACATCCTTGTCACCATAAACCCCAAACTCTGCTATTTTCTGTAGCCTTTATCTTCACCCATTTTTTTTTACACAGATGCCAGTTGGGTAAGCAGTATCTATTGTACCTGCTTGACAGATTCTACCTCAAGTTTATGGCAAAAAATTCTACATGTTTCTTAGTTTTGGTCAATTTTGTAAGAACAATAGTGTTGAATTTAATCCAAAAGAATGTTCATCTACTCCTTACAGTTCTATATGTGAAGAAAACTCAAAAACAGTGATATATTATTGTATTGTACAGTTTCTCCTGGCAAAAATGTTACAGATACTTTTATTGGAGACAGCTTTGTTTAGCTTCTATCCTGATCCCCACACCCCACCAAAAAAAAATCCAGAAACATCCTTTTCCTTAGACAACTGGATATAACCTATCATAAATCTTTTTTAAAAATGTTAAAAACAAGTTTATCTAGGCAATATGAATTATTAGATCCTCGTACCATTTGTTAAGAATAAATACTTTAGGAAAGCTAAGAGTTAGCATAGGGAACCTCGGATATAATGAAGGAATGAGAAATGCATGATGACATTGATTCAACTTCTAATGTATTATGAAATACAATCCTCTCTAATGTGCATGAAACCATTATTTACAGTGCCCTTGAAATTCACTTGAAACTGGTCATATATTACTTTCTATCATATAGATATAATTTAGTGTACTGAGGTTTTAGGGACATTGTATTGTCTCTAGAAGACTATCAACACTACGATGACATGCCAGTTATAAGATGAATTATAATTAATTCATTAATAAAGAAAGAGGATTTATTAATTAGGACAAAACTAGGAAGGGAAGTGAGTAAATAAAACAAGGAGTCTGAATCAATCTTTTGTGTGACATGAGATTTATGTTTAAACAAGGATAACATTAGAGAGGAGGGAACAAAAGAAATTATTTTCTTCAAAGTAGGCCTCTGACCATCATTTTGTGCTGCAAGATGGTCATAAGACATTCTTCCTGTTTGAAGAGATAAAGTAGTCGTTGCAAGAATATAATTTCTTCTGCAGGATGCACCCTATCATGGAAAATGGCCCAGTCTGGTGGAGAGTCCTATTCTGTGATGTTTCAATGTACTCTGAATTCAAGGGGAAAGGTTAAGGGCAGGGACTAATGTTTGTATCTTCAGACAAAATAATATATAGAGAGAAATGCAATAGGAAGACAGCAATGTCGGGACTTATTCTGTTTTGAGGAAGTTTGTGGGTCCACATGATTTTTAGCAAATGTGGCATCATTATTCTGGCTGTTCTCTCCCTGAACTCTCCCCATGTGATTTAACTCTTTCTTTCCTACTTCTAATTTTATAACTCATAGCTAAAAGGACACAACTTACAGTTCTAACTCATTCATTATTATTAGTGAAGTTCCCTGAAAAATGTGTGTGTATGTGTATGTGTGTATATGTGTATGTATGTGTGTGTGCGTGTGTGTGTGTGTGTGTGTGTGTGTGTGTGTGTGTGTGTGTGTGTAGAGAAAGAGAGAGAGAGAGAGAGAGAGAGAGAGATCAATATTTTAGGAAACATCAATTTTATATATGTAATTCATTTCTAGACATTAGTTTTACTTTCTCTTGAACGGAATCTGATTGATATCACTGCATTCACAGAAACAGCTATGAATGAAGTGGAATCACCTTCAGAGTAGTTTGAAACAGTATAGTGCTCAGAGATAAAAAATATTTCAACTCCACTGTAAAAGGGAAAGAATATGAGGATATGATTTATCTAATTACATTCCTATTTCTCATTTTACCCTGTGCTCTGAAGTCATCATGGTATTTTTTGCATAGTAATTATTTTTGGAGATAAGAATATATCTATAGAGTTCTTTAATTATTTTAATGTTTTTTCATTTCGTGAATGATCTGTGATTATTTTGGCACATTAAAAGGGTTGAAATGCACAGTGTTTTTTTTCTTTTAATTTGTGAAACTAAAATATAATTATATTATTTTTCTTTACTATTTCCTCCCTCCAACACTTTACATTCATATAACCTATTTTTCCCTCTAAAATTCATGAACTCTGTTTCTTTATTCTTAATAAATCTTTATATATTCCTAAAACTATAAATGTACCCTATTCTATCAAGTTGTATTACTTGTATGTGTATCATTTCATAGCTAACAAAACTACATCTACTTCAACTGTTGCTAGCCTATCTATAGCACAACTCCTGTTCCTAAGGCTTAGAGAACATAATCCAACAGAGAGGAAAGACTGTAAGGTCCAAAGGATAATGAAGTTTGTTAAGAGATTATGTCTCCTCGAAATGTAAGGAAGGCTAAATGTATTGTCAACATGGCTATCTAAATAAGACCTGAACTAGAACAATATTAAAAGATATGCTAGTACAGAAAGGGGAAATCTCACATGGTTCCAAGTCCATTTTTCCCTTTTATTGAAAGTAAATTATTTTTTCACATAATCTATCTATATAATCCAGCCAATCAATTTTGAATTTTAGTTTAACATTATGTTTAAAATAAATATATACTGTATTTATTTTCATGAGATATTCCTTTTATCTCAATGCCATGTTTTTTAATTTGTGATTTACATTTATATATAATGTTTGGTTAAATATATGTTTATATCATAACTTACTTATTCTATTTTTATCTCCCCAGAATATAATGTGGAGAAACTGATGCAGTTTGCATAATTTCAAGTATGATCACAGCCTCCGATTATTTTTCATAAGATACAGCAAAACATGTATGCTTTGACAATGTGTAGAGCCCATAATGACCCTATTGGGGATAGAGTGACATGGTTTCTGTCCATGGGACTAGGCCCTGGTTTGAGTCTCCAGGAATGTCCATGGCTGCTGTGGGCATAAGGCTTCTTTGTGTAATAATCTATGTATTTTCTGGACCCCCTAACAGTGGAGCACTCTTTCTTTCAGAGTAATGCCCTTCCTGTTAACATTAATGACTCCATGATAATTAAGAACAGCAAGAGTCCAAGACTTGAGGGTGTGGCTACGTCTCAGAAGAATGGTAAACCTTGGAACTTTCAGAACAGCCCTTAAGGCTATGGGAAAGAGATCTAAATACATGAGTTCAAACATATATAATTTCTCAACTATATGAAAAATAAGGGTGCAATATGAATTATATGAAGGGCTTCATAAATCTAAAGGAGCAGAGGTAGCTATACTATGATCCAGCTGGTCAGAAAGATACGAAGATAGGCAAATACAAATGTATACAAGTTCCTGAGTTCAAGATCAGCCTGAGACAGAGAATCCAGGTCCAGGTGTGGTGGAAATGGTAATTTCAGGGGTCCCACCCAACAACTAGTTTATTGTCTGCGCTTAACAATGGCAGACATATTTCTGGATTCTTTTTTAATATTAAAAGGAAATGTGTGCTCACTGTCTCCTAAGAATTACCATGTTAAACTGATGGTTGTGAAATATGTTAGGCTTTTAAATTGTTTCAATTTTTAGACTTTTGTTTGAGACAGGGTCTTACATAGCCTGCACTGGCCTCAAACTCTGTATGTGATTGAGGCTGTCCTTGAACTCCTATCTTCCTTCTTCTACCTCCCAAATGCTGAGATTACCATGCCTGGCTCAGATTTTTAGACTTTAAAGACACTAAGCATATAACCTTCATTTTTCTTGTTTTTTCTTGCCCCTGCCCCACCCAACTACTGCATATGCTTTCGAATTAATGTATTTCAGTATTACCATTAAAACATGAGAATCTTTCTGCTTTCGTGGTTCTGGGAAGCAAACTGAAAACCTAGAATGTGCTTGGTGAGTATTTGACCACTGAGCTACACTCCTTAGCCCCAAAGATGGGATTCTTAACACTCATGAAATGACCTAGGAGCAGATTGTAGCATCAGTAGGTATTAAAGCTTCTCAGACTCTATCACTGAAGCTGCTAGTCATTACTGGCAATCAGTTTAAAGTACCAGAGATCTTCTGGGAAACATCTGCCATTCACATTGTTTTCAAGTGCTGCTTGCTAGCATTTTGGTATATTTGGAGCCATAAAGAGAAAGTATCCACTGTTGACTACTTCTGCTGTGTCCACGCTGCTTTTCCTGTGAACTATTAATGGTGCTTCTCATTCTCTGATTATGTATCTTTTATGTATTAAACAAGTGAATTAAAAGTTGTTTTCATAATGACAAACAAACAAAAAGAATTAAGGTACTGTAGTCATCGGATATTGATTTGTAAGATAACAAAAAGGAAACCTGGAGTAAATGACTGGACCTGTGTTCTGCAGGAAATGAGCTATCCAGAGAATTTTTTAGGACAAAAAGAGAGAACTCCTTGGATAACACATACAAGCAAGCAGGACATGGGCAGAGAAATCTCTTGGAATAGCAAGCAAGCATAATATAGACAGAGAGATTTCCAGAGAGAAAGCAGAACACAGAGAGAAGCAGACTGGTAAAGCTATATCAAGTAGAACACAGGTCATTCATCAGCTTGGATCTGAGATCTGATTTCAAGTCATTCTTCTTGCTGCTCCCAGATAACCCTTCTCTCAGAACCCCTCTCCAAAGTGAAGCTAGTCCTCGGCAGTAATGGATAGTAACACATGACATTTTAATTATCTAAATAACTGCAAAATGATTTATTCAAAGAATATGGATGCTGAGGATGCAATGGTGAACGTTGCCCATTCTTTTATGTCATTGAATTTAGGGTTCGCTTTTGTTTGTTTTATTTTGTTTTGCTTTTCTTTCAAAGAACTAACATGGATGAACTAAAACCCACTGTATTACAATCCAGTTGTCTCTCTCTTAAGCATATACCCAAAGGACTTCATATCATTTTACTAAAATACTTGAATATTCATGCTTGTTGCTACATAATCATAGAAGATAGAAAATTCAAATAGGCTATGTGACCATCGTCCATTGAATAAATGACGGGAATGTGATACATTTACACAATTGGGACAAAATTGTTCATAAGAATAAGGAGGGAACTAAGGTTACTGTAAAAGCTAAGAGCCTGGCTATAAGGCTATCTGTAAGAAGGAGCATTATGGAAACAGGATTGGGAAAAATCCCTTTGTTCCTTCCTTAGCTTACTCTAGCTTTGTTCTTTCCATTAAAGTCCATTCTTTTTAACATTTTTGTATATATATATATATATGTGTGTGTGTGTGTGTGTGTGTGTGTGTGTGTGTGTGTGTGTTTGTATTACACTCCTGATTTTATTCACCTCTCACTGTCCACCCTCTGACTGTTCCACATCCCATACCTCCTCCCCAAACCTGTCTCCACAAGGATGTCATTGCTTCATTTTTTAAAACAGCAGAATAGAGTAATGTAATGTAAGCAATACTTGAGAAACTGTTGGGATGGAAGAAACATTTGGAGAAACAGACTGACCTTCGTAAGCAACAGAGTTGGCAAAGAGTATGGACAAACTTGTCAACAAGACCTGAGGTTAAATCCTGTTTTTCCATCTTTAGTCTCTAAAAAACTTAGGCTGGAGCCATGTTATCTCTAATATCCAATTTCTTAAATTGGAGACAATAAAACCAATAGGTAAAATAGAACATTGCATGATACGGGAAGTGTTTGTTAGAATTTCCAGATTGGGACTTCCAACAGATGTGTGTGTGTGTGTGTGTGTGTGTGTGTGTGTGTGTGTGGTATATGTGTGTTACAGGAAACTTTCTACAAGAGAAGATTGATTAACTTAAAATGACTTAATGATTGTGTAGATGTTGGAATATTACAGGTCCAGAATGTAATTGCAATTGATTCTGAATTACCTTTTCTTCCATAGTATACTTTTATTACCAACCTCTATAAATGTCTTAGCATCTCTGACTATTTTTCCTGGAAGTTCAAGGCTCTCTTTGTGGGTTGTTGGTCTTGTTAGTAAAGAATTTATAAATAGAGAAAGGACACTTTATGTGTAGTTCATTAGCGTTTAGGGGAAACATCAGAAAAGGTAAGCTTTGAATCTTGGAATTTTCCAAGAAGAGGAAAGTAGAGAATAAAAGAAGGGAAGAGAACACCATGTCTTTTTGATTTAGTGTCTGGAAAACCTGCATGTTCATCAGGGGAACTGCAGGGTAGAAAGGAAGAGGCTTCAGAGATAGCATGAGGCAGTTCAGAGAGCCAGGAAAATGGATAGTTTTCTATTATACTCTATTATTTCTATTCTATTTCTTCTATCCTAAAGGAAATAATTCTCAAGAGCAGAAGGGGGATAGTGGGCAGAAGGAACCCTACTCCCTTGGAGTAAGGATGCATGGAGTGCAGGCATGTGATCTATGTAGTATATTGACATGCTATCTGCCTTTCCCACATTCTTCTGCCCTTTTCTCTTTTCTCTCAATGAAGCCCAGGTGAGGAGGGACAGTCCATGTTCACTTTGTTTCTGAAGCCCAGCTATGGAAGGGTACCCACTTTTTTCTGTAAACTGAGTTCTTTCATGTCATCCTGGAAGTAGGTTTAGTTTTTTTTTTTTATGTCTCTATTTTCCATTCACACTATTACTTTTGGAAAGTTAGAACTGACCTCTTAGTTTACCAACTGAAAAGCTAAGATTGTCAAAGGAGTCGTAGGGCAAATGCCTGCACATTCTGCCTTAACCCATCAAGGATGAATCCACCAATGCTTATAAAGTATCTGTGTTTATATCTGTGCTCTTCTGGTTGCTGTAAAAATGGAGCTGTCTCTGCTCTGGAACATGAAACTAAAAGTAAACTCAGTCTGCCTTTCTATTCCTTGCTCACTTAAATTTGACTCCAGAATAAACTGCATTTTATTCCTTTGATGTGACATTCTACCTAAGGACATACATATACAAATAAAAATGCATAATTTTTACAAAAGAATAATGCATAATTAAACTGCAAAAAATGTGTAAATCAGAAAGGTAAAAAGGCAAATGGCAAAGAGAGAACAACATCTATAATTAAAATGAGTGAGCATAAGACATGATGGGAGGGATGCTAAGAGAGTGGATATCTATCTAACTCATACAAATATGATCTAATCAGGTAATTTGGGACAGTTTTGCTCAGAGTCTCCACACATAAACTAAAGAGTACTCCACAGAATCCAAAGAGACTTCTGGACGAGTAAGAACCTGAGCTGTTTGTTGGAGTACCAAACTTTATTATCCTCCACCGATGTCTGGCAGCTCATACATTCCTACAATTCCAGGTCTAGGGAATCTGAACCTCACTGGCCTGCACAAACAACTGCAATCCCATGGAGATATGCATTTATACATATACATAATTAAAAATAAAAATAGAATACACAGTAAGTTTCTAATGCTAATCGAAGTACATGTATATTCACCAGCCTGTGAAAGATGCGCGTGCACGCACACACACACACACACACTTACACACACACAGGTGGCAACATTATTAAGTGTGTAAAGTTAACAACATAATACTATGTAAACATGCAATGATATTTAATGTATGAGATCAAGTATATGTATGCTTATTTTTAAAATGATTATTTTGTGACAATAATTCAAATTTTATTTTTTGCCTCTTTTACCATTCAGATTTAATCTAATGAATCAACCAAGAAAGATATGTTTGTATGTTTTTATGTACACATGTGTGAGGTGAAAATAATGATATTCATTCTATGATTACAGAGATGACTAAAAGGGTAAAGGCACTGGTTATCTAAGCATGAGGCCCTGAGCTCAGATTCACAGCACCTATGTAAAAATCCTTGCATGGCCTCAAGCTACTGTAACTCTGATCTGAATGAGGGGTTAGAGCCAGAAGCACCATTGGACCTATGATCAAGGAGCCTAACCAACAAAAGGTGTCTGTGAGCATCAGGGTTAGTGGCAGACACTGTTTCAAGGGAATAAGGCCAAGTGTGGGAGAGGAGCATGTTTAAGTCCCCTGCACATACACAAGAACATAACGAAAGTGCACCCTCACACAATATGCACACACATGCATGGACCACACACATTTAATGAAAAATATTAATCCTCAAATTTGTTCTCCAAATATGTAATTGAGGTTGGGCAAATTTTTAACCAATTATATTTCTATATAAAGCAAGTGGTTTTCTTTTGTCTTTTTTATTGAAAAAGGAAGTAAAAACATTTTATGATAAAATTAAAGATTTACATGGAAAATGTTTCTGACAAAATTGAAGAAGCATATAGAAAAACACATTAAGATTGACAATTTTCATGGAAAATTAAAGAGTAAAATGATAGACATAAAATCATTGCTAAACTAATTGAAAAAGGAAGTAGAAACATTTTATGATAGAACTGAAGATTTACATGGGAAATATTTCTAATAAAATTGTAGAAAAAATATAAAATAACAATAAAATTAAAGATTATCATGGAAAATTACAGATAAAATGGTAGGCATAAAAATATTTCTAAGTTGATTGAAAGTAGAATTATAAATATTTTCTGATAAAATTGAAGAACTACAAGGAAAATATTTCTGATAAAATTCAAGAAATATATAGAAAAATGCGTTAAAATTTACTATTTAATGGGGAGGGAGGAAACAGGAAAGGGGAAATGATTTTAAATGTAAATAAAAAAACTTAGAAAATAAAAATAAAAAAAACAAAAAAAAATTACTATTTCATGGAAAATTATACAGATAAATTGATAGGAATAAAAATATTCCTAAGTTGATTGAAAGTGGAATTATAAATTTTTCTGATAAAATTGAAGATTTACATGAAAAATATTTCTGTTAGACTATGTTTTTTTGGTGGGGAATTGAGTCCATTGATGTTATAAGATATTAAGTAATAGTGATTGTTGCTTCCTGTTATTTTTTATATTTGTGTGGTTACTTTCTTTTGGGTTTGTTGGAAAAAGATTACTTTCTTGCTTTTTCTATGGTGCAGTTTCCCTCCTCGTGTTGGTGTTTTCCGTCTATTATCCTGGATTTGTGGAAAGATATTGTGTAAATTTGTTTTTATCATGGAATATCTTGTTTTCTCCATCTATCATAATTGAGAGTTTTGCTGGGAATAGTAGTTTGGGCTGGCATTTGTGTTCTCTTAGGGTCTGAATGAGATCTGCCCAGGATCTTCTAGCTTTCATTGTCTCAGGTGAGAAGTCTGGTGTAATTCTGATAGGCCTGCCTTTATAGGTTACTTGACCTTTTTCCCTTACTGCTTTTAATATTCTTTCTTTGTTTAGTGCATTTGATGTTTTGATTATTATGTGCCAGGAGGACTTTCTGGTCTGGTCCAGTCTGTTTGGAGTTCTGTAGACTTCTTATATGTTCATGGACATCTCTTTCTTTAGGTTAGGGAAGTTTTCTTCTATAATTTTGTTGGAGATGTTTACTGGCCCTTTAAGTTGGAAATCTTCGCTCTCTTCTATACCTATAATCCTTAGGTTTGGTCTTCTCATTGCTTCCTGGATTTCCTGGATGTTTTGGCTCAGGAGCTTTATGCATTTTGCATTTTCTTTGACTGTTGAGTCAATGTGTTCTATGGTATCTTCAGCCCCTGAGATTCTTTCTTCTATCAATCACTTGTATTCTATTGTTGATGCTTGCATCTATGACTCTTGAATTCTTTCCAAGATTTTCTATCTCCAGAGACGTCTCACTTTGTGATTTTTTTATTGTTTCTACTTCCATTTTTTAGATCCTGGATGGTGTTGTTCAGTTCCTTCACTTGTTTGTTTGTGCTCTCCTGTAATTCTTTCAGGGATTTTTGTGTTTCCTCTTTAATGGCCTCTACCTGTTCACCCATGCTCTCCTGTATTTCTTTCAGAGATTTTTGTGTTTCCTCTTTAAGGGCTTTTACCATTTGATCCATGTTCTCTTGTATTTCTTTAAGGGAGTTATTTATGTTCTTCTTGATGTCCTCTAACAGCATCATAAGATGAGACTTTAAATACAACTCTTGCTTTTTCCTTGTGTTGGGGTATATAGTACTTGCTGTGGTGGGAGAACTGGGCTCTGATGTTGCCAAGTAGCCTTGGTTTCTGTTGGTAGGGTTCTTGCACGTGCCTTTAGCCATCTGGTTATCTCTAGTGTTAGTTGGTCTTGCTGTCTCTTGCTGGAGTTTGTTCCTCCTATGGGCCTGTAACCTGTGTCTGTACTCCTGGGAGACCAACTCTCTTCTGGCAGGATTTGTGCACAGAAGGCTGTGGAGCTGTCTGGTTCCCTGCTGCAAATGGTGGTCGGAAGGGAAGATTCCTGTCAGGCTCCACTGATCGTATGCCCTGTGCCCTTCTAGCTGCACCCCTCCAGAGAGAAGGTGGAGATCTCACTTCTGCACTCAGAAGTGAAATCACTACTGTGAGATCACTCTCTCCTGGCAGGCTAAGCACAGAAGGTTTTGGAGCTGCCTGGTTCCCTGCTGCAAATCAAGCGTTTTCTTTTAACTCAAATGAATTTTTTATTAACACTTATCAAAAATATCATTTCTTAAATTTACTTTTTTCATTGTTTTCATTTATAATATGCACCTGTATGAGATTTCAACAAAAAACAATATTATTTACAAGAACAAAATTCTGTAACAATGAGAGAAATCTTAAACATTTCATCTTCCTTACGATCCTGCTTTAATATCTTTCCAAACCCTTGGAATTTCAAGATTAATTTTAAAAGTCATCTTTGTTTCTGTTCCAATGTGAAGTGAAGGTATTTGCCATGTTTTTTGTTTGTTTGTTTTTGTTCCTTTTTATTCCTCATCCAAAATTTTTCTTGTCCTTTTCTTATTGTGAAAGTATGACTATCAATAATCAGTGGAAAACTTCAACACAAGGAGGGAAACTATCCCCTAGAAAAAGGAAGAAAGTAATCTTCTTTCAACAAACCCAAAAGAAGATAGCCACACAAATGTAATTCCACCTGTAACAACAAAAATAACAGGAAGCAACATCACTTTTCTTTAATAGTTCTTAATTTAAATGGACTCAATTCCCCAATAAAAATACATAGACTACCAGACTGGATAGGTAAACAGGACCCAGCATTTTACTGCATACAGGAAACGCACCTCAGTGACAAAGGCAAATACTACCTCAGAGTAAAAGGCTGGAAAAACATTTTCTAAGCAAATGGTTCCAAGAAACAAGCTGGAGTAGCCATTCTAATATCGAATAAAATTGACTTTCAACCAAAAGTTATCAAAAAAGATAAGGAAGGACACTTCATACTCTCAAAAATCTACCAAGAAGAACTCTGAATTCTGAACATCTATGTTCCAAATACAAGGGCACTCACATTCATAAAAGAAACTTTACTAAAGCACAAAACACACTTGCATCTCACACAGTAACATCGGGAGATTTCAACACCCCACTCTCAGCAATGGAAACAGAAACTAAACTGTGATTCAGTGAAACTAATAAAAGTTATGGACCAGGTGGATTTAACAGATATCTATAGAACATTTCATTCTAAAACAAAAGAATATACCTTCTTCTCAGCACCTTCTCCAAAATTAACCATCTAATTGAAATAATCCCATGCATCATATGAGATCAACACAGACAAAGGCTTCAATAGCAACAGCAGAAAACCCACATACACATGGCAGCTGAACAATGCTCTACTCAGTGATAACTTGATCAAGGAAGAAATAAAGAAAGAAATTAAAGACTTTTTAGAATTGAATGAAAATGAAGGCACAACATACCAAAACTTATGGGACACAATGAAAACAGTGCTAAGAGGAAAACTCGTACCTCTGCATGCCTCCAAAAAGAAACTGAGCATAAACTAGCAGTTTGGTAGCACCTGAAAGCTCTAGAACAAAAAGAAGCAAATATACCCAAGAGGAGTAGATGGCAGGAAATCATTAAACTCAGGACTGAAATCAACCAAGTAGAAACAAAAAGAACTGTACAAAGAATCAACAAAACCAGGAGCTGGTTCTTTAAGAAAATCATCAAGATAGATAAACCCTTAACCAGACTAACCAGAGGGCACAGAGACATTATCCAAATTAACAAAATCAGAAATGAAGGAAATTCAAAAAATTATCAGATCCTACTACAAAAGACCATACTCAACAAAACTGAAAAATCTGGAGGAAATGGATAACAATTATCAACCAACCAGAACTCCCCACCCCATCCACCCAGAGCTCCCCACCCCATCACCCAGAGCTCCCATGGGACCCATGACTCCAGCTGAATATACATATGCAGAGAATGGCCTTGTCAGGCATCAATGGGAGGTGAAGTCCTTGGTCCTGTGAAGCCTTGATGCCCCAGTGTAGGGGAATGCCAGGGTGGGCGGGCAAAACTGAGTGGGTGAGTGGGTGGGTGGTAGAAGCAGGAGGAAGAGAGATTGGATAGGGGGTTTCTGGAGGGGAAACCGGGAAAGGGGATAACATTTGAAATATAAATAAAGAAAATATCCAATGAAAAATAATCAGTCTGGCCTTCTCAAAACTGAACACCGTGTGAAGCTTATGGATAAGGTGTGATGGGAATCTGTTCTGAAAATCATGGGTCACAGGCTCCACCTAAGAACAACCAATACCAAAAAAAAAAAAAATCCTCAGGCTTGTTTATATTGCATCTCTAAACAATTTGAGGTTATAATTGTATCAAGAGAGAACTGTATGTTGTTAAAATGTTCAGCTTAATAAACCACCTATAACAAGTACCTTGCATTTCAAACCACATATACAATGAAGCCCCAAGTTTCTTTGTAATTTTTAAAATCCTTCCAACTTTCTGTAGTTGTAGGTGTTTTTCACTAATATGATCTTACTGCCAATTTCTGCCATCTGTTGATCCTGATTGACCACTTTGTAAGAAAGGGAGAATTCTGGGGTAGCAGGAACTATTTCCATCCCTTTATACTGAACCTATTCATTACTCAGCTGACAGAGACAAGTGTCCTAGAATTTCCTTTTGAACTAAGGGATTGTTATGACAAGTCCTAATGTTACAGTAAATTTTTAGATTCCCAGTGCCTACTATCCTGAGAATCTGATATAATGAAGAGCTATGATTTCCTTGAACAAATAAAAGAAAATATTCAGATGAAAAGAACAGAGAATAGCATATAATAAAACATCTTCATCTGATTATACCAACCACACATTTCACATACTTACATTCTAACAACCTGTTTAACTCTAATCTTAAATCTGCATTTTAAGATTTAACAATTATTTAACATCACTAGTTTTTAAATTTTTATTATAGAGAGCACTCCTTACATAGAATTATTTTTTGAGTGTATAATATATTAATGTTGCCCAGAGGCAAGATACTGTAAAGATGTCTGTAAAGATCATTCACTATTCAGTTTGACGACAAATTTTTGTTGATCGAATTGATCTACATTTCATCTTGCTCCTGTATCCGGTCAGCCAGAAGCTCCAACTCCCACTTCTATTCTGCCATCCTGACAATTCATGTAGGTTGATTCATTTTTTATTAGTATTTTTAGCTGGCTTATTTCACTTGTGGAGTACTCATTGTTCATTTGTGTGACCAAATATTATAGGATTTCCAGGTTTTTAAGGAAGGGTAAGATTCAGTTACATAAAGCGTACCATTTCTATTTTCCTTTATCCAACTGCTAGTGGGAATTAGGTTGCCTTCACATCTTGGTTATTGTAAATAGCACACTGAATATGTGAGAGCTGATATCAGAAGCTATCCATTACTTGGGGCTAGAGTTACTGTTTGTGAGCTTCCATGTGGGTACTTGCAATTGCATCTAAGTCCTGTCAAAACAGGTGTTCTTAGCCACAGAGACAACTCTCTAGCACTTTATTCTTCATGTATAGAGGATACTCTAGCCGTTTTATACTTTTTCACTTTGCTTTGCTAAGGATAGAGCGCAAGAATGTAAACTTTTTACAGTTTTTAAACAATTTGTTCAAGTCTTTGATTGTAGACATTCCAATATTTATTATTAATCCCATCCTGCTTTTGACTTTTGAGTGTTGAAGTCAAGTGATGCTGGTCATAGTTTTATGTGTTTGTGGGCAGCCTTTAGGTATTTTGGGGAAAAAGTATATGAAGTCTTGGCCCATTTTTTCTCACTGAGGTTTTCTTTAAAACTACCTAGTTGATGTTACAGAGTTTTAAATGTTTTAGATTTGTGATGTGCAAATATTTTATTCAAATTACTCAAAATTCTTAGTTATTTTTTTCCAGCATAGAAAGATATCCAACTTAGATATTCAAATTAGAAAAGAAAGATTTATTTAGTATGGTTGAAAATAGCAGATATTCGTGCCCATTAGTAAATTTGTTGTACTGCTTTGGATTTCAGGGAGGTAGCACATCAAAATGGGAGTATAACTCTACACCCAAAGGCCAAAGAGAATAGCAGAGGAAGGGTCACGGCTAGTGTTCTGTGATTCCTTTTGCGGACATGCCTCTAAAGGCCACCTACTCCATCTCACCTTTTAAAGGTTCGACTTCCTGACCGTGCTATTCTTGAGATGAAACATATATTATGTGAACCTTGGGGAGAAATCCAATAACCAAACGACAGTATTTTATGGTGCTTTTTCCTGGACTAATGGCTTCCCTTTATTGGATTTGACTTTGATGTAATTCTCCTGGTTCACTTTCAGTTTTGTTTCTTATAATATGAAACCATTGCAATGATCAATTTCATAAAATATTGGTCCTGTGTTTTACCATCTTAGGGTTTTTTGTTTGTTTGTTTAAATTTTATAGAGCTAATTTTATACAAAATTAAGTAAGAGTTCATTTTAATTCCTTCTTCCTTTTCTCTGTATGGAGTCAAATTACACTTGGTACTTGATCCATTAATTGTGCTGGTTAGCTTTTTTTGCAAGGATATCTTAGGAGGCATGTTTGCAGCTGTAATAACCAAAAGTATTGGCTTATGATTGTTTTATTCTGTCATATCTATCTGGTTTTGCTATAAAGATACATAAGTTTCCAAGAATGAGCAGGAAAATTGTCACTATTCTTTAAACTTTTGAAGATTTTAGAAAAATGACACCTTCTTAAATTATTGGTATAATTCATCAGTAAGAACTTCTATTGACTTGTGAGAGTTTTGTTGTTGTTGTTTGCTTGCTTGCTTGTTTTTATTGCTAGGTTTTGTTAGAAGGTTTTGATTACTGATTTAATCTGAACAATTTTACTTTTCCTTAAATCAACTGATCAATTCTTATCAGTTTTATTAATAGTGAGCTTAAAACTTAACATTCTGAGTTATTTGCTTGTAGTTTCTAATTTAGTTGTGCGCCTCCATTAGTGCTTAAGCACTTTCTTCCACTCTGAGCCTTGGGATTGCTGTCCTTTTACATGTAGCCTGGTCAATAGAGCTATGTGGTTAGTTTGAAAAGTTCTTTATCTATATCCTGATTTTAGACTATAATTTGCTCTAATTAGATTTTCAAGAAATTTATAAAATAGATATAAAATGCTTCTATATCAAGTTCATATTCCCACCTATAAACATTTTATATGTATTAATTAGTTTGGCTACGTTTTTTTTAATAAAATGTCAGAGCAAAGCTATGAAATTTATATTTATACAGCTTTACAAATCTTCATCAAATCCACTGTCCAGTACAGTATCTGCTGCTAATGTAGAATTTTATGACTCTGAACCTCACCCTTGGTACTCTATAGTTATATCACCAATCTTTTAGTATATTACAGGTTCTTTTTAGTATGCATGATATTATTTTTAAACATGCTTGTTCAATTTATTTTTATTGAAATCATGATTCATTAATCCAAAGTTTACTTAACACATGATTGTGAACTAGTTTTTTCTCTTTCAGCCGTTGGCTCATTGAATTGAGGTTGAGTAATATACTTTCTTTTTTTCTTTCTTATACTTACTTTTTTTATCTTTTAAATTTTTTTCAATTTTGTATTGACAACATATTATTCTCATATAATACATCTCAACCAAAATTTCCCCTCCCTCTACAACTCTGAGCTCAACCCCCACCTCTATCTCCCCATGATCCACTCTTCCTCTGTTTCTCCTGGAGAAAAGAACAGATTACCAAGAAATTATAGCCAGACATGGCAAAAATGATACAATAAGACACCAGCCTGAACTTTCTGCCTGGGCAGTTAATCAGTGTGACTGTCCCTCTGAAGACTCCATAGTCAGAAAGCCTACCAGGATATCTGCTGCACTCAGGGCAACAGGAAAGAGGTACCCCCAAATAACCTCATCATTGAGGACCTCGGAGAAGAGCAGCAGATGTGGGATTTCTCCTGTCTACATCCCTTCTGGCCTACACCTTTAGATAAGGCAAATTATCAGTCTGTCTGCCCTCTAAAGATTCCACATTCTCCTGGCCTCCCAGGAGAACTGCTGCACCAGGACATCAGACCCCAGGGCAGTCTGAAGGCCACCCAGGAAAACTGCTACACCCAGTTCAATAGATCATCAGCTTGTCTGCCCCTCTGAAGACATCCACAGTCTGAAAGTCTCCCAAGGTGTCTAAAGCAGCCAGGGCAACAGGTCTCCCAGGAGAAGTGCAGCAACCCAGGGACACAGGAGTCAGGCCCCAGACAGAAACACCCAGAGATAACCAGATGGTGAGAGACAATCACAAGAACTTAAGCAACAGAAGTCATTATACTTTAAGCAACATCAGAACACAGTTCTCATAGCACAGTGAGCCTTGAATACCCCCAAACACCTGAAAAATCACAATGCTGACTTAAAATCCTATCTCATCATGTTAATAGAGACCTTTAAGGATGATATAAATAACTCACTAAAAGAAATTAAAAAAATAAAACACAATCAAACAGGTGAAGAAGCTGCACAAAGCAGTCCAAGACCTAAGAATGGAAGTAGAAGCGATAAGGAAAACACAAATGGTGTCAAACCTAGAACTAGAAAACTCAGGAAAGAGGTCAGGGGCTATATATGCAAGCATCAATAACAAAATACAGGAGATATAAGAGAGATTCTCAGATGTATAAGATATCTTACAAGATATTGACACAGTCATCAAAGAAAATACATGACATAAAAAGCTCCTAACCTAAAATATCCATGAAATCCAGGACACAATGAAAAGACAAAACCTAAGAATAATAGGAATAGAAGAGAGCGAAGATTCCCGGCTCAAAGACCAAACAACATCTTCAACAAAATCAAGGAAGAATACTTCCCCAACCTGAAGAAAGAGATGGCTATAAATGTACAAGAAGCCTATAGAATATCAAATAGGTTGGGCCAGAAAAGAAAATCCTCTCATCATGTAATAAACAAAACATTAAATGCACAGAACAAAGAAAGACTCTTAAAAGCTAGAGGGGAAAGGACCAAGTAACATAAAAGGGAAGAACTTTCAGAATTACACCATACTTCTGAACAAAAAACCTAAAAGCCAGAAGAGCCTAGAAAGAAGTTATGCAGATCCTAAGAGAACACAAATGCCAGCCTAGGCTACTAGCATATGCTAGCCTAGACTACATCACTCACACTAGCTTAGACTACATCAAAACTCTCTATCATCACAGATGGAGAAACCAAATTTAAACAATATCTATCTACCAATCCAGCCCTACAAAGGATTCTAGAAGGAAAACACCAACAAAATGAGGGTACCTACAATAAAGAAAACACAAAAATTTAATCATCTTACAACAAAACCAAAAACATACACATAATGGCACCTACAACAGCAAACATAACTGGAACTAACAACCATCTCTCTTTAGTATCCCTCAATACCAAAAGACTCAATTCCCCAATAAAAACACATAAGCTAACAGACTGGTTATACAAACAGGATCCAGCATTTTGCTCCATACATGAAACAATCTCAATGACAAAGACAGAGACTACCTCCTAGAGTAAAAGGCTAGAAAATAGTCTTACAAGCAAATGGTACCAAGAAACAAGCAGGGGTTGCCATTCAATTACCCAATAAAATAGATTTTCAACCAAAATTTCCCAAGCAATATAAGGAAGGACACTTCATCAATGGAAAAATCCCAAGATAGAAAGTCTCAATTCTGAACACATATGCTCCAAATGCAAGGGCAACCACATTCATAAAAATCTATACTAAAACTCAAAACACACATTGACCCCACACAATAATAGTGGGAGTCTTCAAACACCCAACTCTCACCAATAGACAAGTTATTGAAACAGAAACTAAACACAGACATAGTAAAACTAATAGAGATTGTGAAGCAAATGGATTTAACAAATATATATATATATATATACATATATATATACAGAATATTTCACCCAAAAAAAAAAGAATGCACCTTCTTCTCAATACCTTATGGTACCTTCTTGTAGTAGCTATTCCTGGTTGTAAACTTGACTCTATCTGGAATCCAGATCAATTACAATCCAGAATTGGAAGGCTCTCCTGTGATCCTAATATGGAGGCTAAGAAATACAAGTTTCTGACCTGGATCTTGGAGGAGATCTTGAGGCATAGTGGCTATGAATTCCAGAAGATTAAGACAGGGAGATCTCTGAGTTCAAGGTCATTTGGGATTAAAGGTATGGTGGCATACACCTTTAATCTGGGCCACACCTTCTGCTGGAAACCTACATAAGGACATTGGAAGAAGGAAGATGGACTCTCTCTTCTTTGCCTACCTGCTTTGTGGGACTGAGCAACTGCTATATCCTTGGACTTCCATCCACAGCTGCAGTCTTGTGGCACTGAGCAACTGCTAGATCCTTGAACTTCCATCCACAGCTGCTGCAGACCATGGCTGGGGAGTTGGACTAAGACTGTAAGTAATCAACAAATTCCCTTACTGTATAGAGACTACCCGTACTATATGGTCTGTGACTCTAGAGAGCCCTGACTAATACACTTATACAAAACTGACCATAAAGCCTATCACAAAACAAGTCTCAATAAATACAAGAAGACTGAAATAATTCCATGCATTCTATCTGATCACCACAGACTAAGGAGAGACTTCCATAACAACAAAAACAATAGAAAACTCACATATCCATGGAAACTGAACAGCTATCTAAGGATAACTTAGTCACGGAAGAAATGAAGAAAGAAATTAAAGACTTCCTATAATTCAAAGAAAATTTTGACACAGCATACTTAAACTTATGTGACACAGAGAAAGTAGTGCTAGGAAGAAAATTTATAGCTCTAAGAGCCCTGTTAATGAAATTGGAGAAATCATACAGGAGCTACTTAACAACATACCTTAAAGCCCTAGAACAAAAAAAAAACAAAAAAAACCAAAAAATCCCAAGAAGAGTAGATGGCAGGAAATAGTCAAACCAGGGCCAAAATCAACCAATATAAACAAAGAAACTGATGCAAAGAATCAACAAAAACAAAAGCTGGTTCTGAGAGATCAACAGGATAGATAATCTATTAGCCAAACTAATTAAAGAGCACAGAGACAGTATCAACATTAAGAAACTCAGAAATGAAAAGGGAAAAATAACCACAGAAACTAAGGAAATTTAAAACACAATCCTCAGATCCAACTACCAAAGCCTCCATAGAACTGGAAAACCTAGATGAAATGGATGAGTATCTAGACAGACACCTTGTGCCAAAGTTAAGTCAAGATCAGGTAACTGTCTACACAGTCCCATATCTCTAAGGAAATAGAAGAAGTCATTAAAAACCTCCTAACCAAAAAAGCTTAGTAGCAGGTGGATTTAAATTGGAATTCTACCAGATCTTCAAAGAAGAGCTAATATCAACACTCCTCAAACTATTCCATAAAATAGAAACAGAAGGAAAATACCTAATTCAATCTATAAAGTCACAGTTACTCTGATACCTAAACCACACAATGACCCAACAAAGAACTTCAGACCAATTTCACTTATGAATATCTATGCAAAAATACTCAATAAAATTGTAGCAAACCAAATCTAAGAACACATCAAAACCATCATTCACCAAAATCAAGTAAGCTTTATCCCAAGGATGCAAGGTTGTTTCAATATATGAGAATCCATTAACATAATCCACTATATCAACAAACTGAAAGGAAAAAAAAATCACATGATCATCTCATTAGATGCTGAGAGGCTCTGACAAAATACAGCACCTCTTCATGTTAAAAGTATTAGAGACATCAGGAATTCAAGACCCGTATCTAAACATAATAAATGCAATATGCAGCAAACCAACAGCCAATATCAAATTAAATTGAGAGATACTTGAAGCAACCCCCCTAAAATCAGGATCAAGACTCGGCTGCCCACTTCCGACTTACCTACTCAATTTAGTTTTTGAAGTTCTAACTAAAGCAAAAAAAATGACCAATAAAGAGCAAGGGGATAAAAATTAGCAAAGAAGAAGTTAAGGTATCACTATTTGCAGATGATATGATAGTATACATTAGTGATACCAAATTAATACCAGAAAACTTTTACAGCTGATAAACAACTTCAGCAAAGTGGCTGGTTATAAAATTAACTCATATCAATCAGTAGCCTTCCTCTATATAAAGAATAAATGGTTGAATGGGGAAAAGAGGGAGGGAAGGGGGCTTATGGGACTTTTGGGGAGGGAGGAAATGGGAAAGGGGAAATGATTTTGAATGAAAATAAAAAAACTTAGAAAATAAAATAAAATAAAAAAAAAGAATAAATGGACTGAGTAAGAATTTTGGGAAAGAAAACCCTTCATAATAGTCACAAATAATATAAAATATATTTGGGTAACTTTAACCAAATGAGTGAAAAGTCTGTATGACAATAATTTTAAGTCTCTCAAGAAAGAAACTGAATAAGACCTCAGAAAATGGAGAGAACTCCCATGCTCCTAGCTTAGTAGGATTAACATAGTAAAAATAGTCAACCTACCAAAAGCAATCTACAGATTCAATATAATCCCCATCAAAATTCCAACAGAATTCTTCACTGACATGGAAAAAAACTAGAAATGTTGATATCTAAAGGAAATGCAGGGACAAAGAATGAAGCAGAAACTGAAAGAAAGGCCATTCAGAGACCACCCCACCTAGGTATTGATCCTATCTGTAGTCTCCAAACCCAGATACTATTGTTGATGTCAAGAAGCACTTGCTGAGAGGAGCATGCTATAGCTGTTCCCTGAGAGACTCTGCCAGATCCTGACCAATACAGATGCAGATGCTCGCAGCCAACCATCAGACAGAGGATGGGGAGCCCAGTGAAGGAGGAAGAACAAAGTATGGATAGTCTGGTCCTTCATAGAAGGGGGAACAAAATATCCACAGAAGGAGATACAGAGACAAAGGGTGGAGCAGAGTGAAAGTGTGGAGCAGGGTCTGAGGGAAAGACCATCCAGAGCCTACCTCACCTAGGGATACATCCCATATACACTTACAAAACCCAGTCACTATTATCGATGCCCACAAGTGCTTGCTGACTTGAGCCAGATATAGCTGTCACCTGGGAGGCTCTGCTAGTGCATGAGAAATACAGAGGGGGACACTCTCAGCCAGCCATTGAACTGAGCACAGGGTCCCCAATGGAGGCGCTAGAGAAAGGACCCAAGAAGTTGAAGGGTACAGCACCATAGGAGGAACAACAATATGAGTCACCCAGTTCTCCCAGAGCTCCTAGGGACAAAACCATCAACCAAAGAGTACACATGGAGTTACCCATGCCTCCAGACACATAGGAAACAGAAGATGGTCTTGTTAGACACCAAAGGGAGGAGAGGCCCTTGGTCCTGGAAAGGCTCTAGGCCGCAGCGTGGAGGAATATCAGGACAGGGAAGTGGGAAAGGGTTGATTGCGGAACAGGTGGAGGGAAGATGGCTTATGGGATTATGTGGTGGGGGGAGGAAGAAAGAAAGGGGGCAACATTTGAAATGTAAATAAAGAATATATTTAATAAAAAAATTTATAAAAAACAGTTACTGGAAGGATTGAAGGAGCTGAATAGGATTATAACCCCATAGGAAGAACAACAATATCAACTAACCAGACCCTTAGAGCTCCCAGGGACTAAACCACCAACCAAAGATATACACATGGAGGAACCCATGGCTCTAGCTGCATATGTAACAGCTGATTGCATTATCTGGCATCAATGGGAGGGGAGGCCGTTGTTCCTGTGGAGGCTGATGTCCAATATAGGAGAATGCTAGGGCAGTGAGGTAGGAATAGGTGAGTGGGTGGAGGAGCACTCTCATAGAGGCAAGAGTAGGAGGTATGGGATAGAGGGTTTGCAAAGGAGAATCTGGAAAAGGGAATGACATTTTGAAAGTAAATAAATAAAATAACTTTTAAAAAATGATAGTGAAAACAATTCTCAACAATAGAAGAACTTCTGGGGGAATCATCATCCCTGATCTCAAGCTGTACTACAGAACAATAGTGATAAAACACTGCATGATACTGATACAGAGATAGACAGGCTGATCAATGGAATAGAATTGAAATCCCAGAAATAAACCCACACTTATGGTCACTATATCTTTGACACAGAAGCCAAAAATATACAATGGGAAATAAAAGTATCTTCAATAAATGATGTTGGTCTAACTCGCAGTCTGTATGTAGAAAAATAAAAATAGATCCATATTTGTTACCTTGCACAAAGCTCAAGTCCAAGTGGATCAAGGACTTCAGGGCTGGAGAGATGGCTCAGCCGTTAAAGGCTAGGCTCACAACCATAAAATATAAAGACTTCAAAATATAACCAGATAAACAGAATCTAATACAAGAGAAAGTGAGAAAGAGCCTCAAACTCATTGATACAATTGTTTGTTTAATAGTATAAGATCAAAGTTATTAAATGGTGAATTTTCCTTTATAACAAATCTGCAGCATCACTCAAAGCCATCTATAACATCTCACTGCATTCCACCCATATTAGACCTACCTCTACTTCTCAAATCATCCAACTTTATTCATATTCTAGGACTTTTTAAGTTCTACCCTTTCAGATTAATGAGGTGTGCCCATACTCTTCAAAAAGAGTGACCTTCTTGCCATCATTAAAAAATGTTTAAAAAGAATACATGGATACCATATTTAATATGTCAAACTATTGTTTGTGAACCTTTTCCTGATGCATGTATTAAACTATAAGATGATCTTGATTGCTATCCTACCATATCTGTCAAATTCCACTCCTTTGGTAACCCTTTTATGGAAATATCCAAGAGTGCATTTCATCTATTTAGACTTTCTAGTAACTACAAGCATCCAGGATTCATAATTATGCAGAACTGTTATTTTAAATGAACAAATTAGTAAAAAAAAAAAGATTAATTCTAAACTTGTCTTCCTAAATTTGTTTTTAATGCAAAAGAACTTAAGAAAAGACAGTATTATCGATACTAAGAACAAATGAACATTAAACAAAAACAGGTATTTTACATAAGCAATCTTAATTCTTTTCCCCTCAAAATGTCTCTGCCTTTCCACATGGATGATAAATGTGAGTTTTATAATTTTATAATTTCATTTTGGATTGTGATATGGAACTATTTTTTAAAGGAAGAAATGGATGCACTCATCTTCACAAACAAAATTCTCTTAAATGTTTAATAATGATTCTACAGTTTAAAAGTTTTTCAAAAAAATAGTGGAAATATTTAAAAGATTATGTTCACATAGAGTTTATACTTCATGACTCTTTTATATTAGAAAATAAATGCTATGTGGTCACATTCAAATGTGATAGAGAAGGTCAAGTGGAATAAAGATCATACTGTTTTCCCAAAGTCAAAGATAAAATGCACATCTCTCAAAACATCACACACATCTCTCAAAAACATAAAGAAACCAAAATAATAACTACCACTTTGCAGAACAATGAAAGGTGTGGCTTTATAGATATTTGCTCAACTATCCAGGAAGAACCTTGAGAGGTAGGCTAAACTGCTGGGAGGAAATGAAACCTGAGAGCTGGATTATATTTATGGATAATATTGCCAAAAACATGTGCAAACAAAAAATAATGAAAAAGTATATTCACTTGATTCCCACTTGCTACTCAAATTCTTGTTTGACACTGAAATACTGATTCATTGCTTCACAAAATAAAATCATTTCCCAGAGTAATGTGTACTGATTGTGTATTATGCAGCCTCACTGAATTCATTCATTCTAACAAGTTTTTGCTTATGTCTATTGTATTCTATATAAAATCATATCTGTGGTCAGATAAGTTTCCTTGTTCTCTGAAATAGCTGCTACATAATTAAAAAATATCAAAGACAATATGTAACTATATAGAAAAGTCTCAATAAAAAGCAAATTTAAGTCATGTAGCCAGGTAAAGCACAGTGATATACACATGTAACCTTAGGAACCAGGACCCTGAGGCAGAATATTCTAAACTTTAAGACTACTCCATAACCAACTTCGTGTCAGACAATGAATAAATAAATAAATAAATAAATAAATAAATAAATAAATAAATACAATGAAATGAAATGTAGCAGGGTGATGAAGCAGAAAATTCCATTTTAAATTTGGCATTAAATAGCCTCTTAATTATTTCACTATATTAAAAATATAAAAGAAGTATATTCCCATAATACACATTCTCCAAATTTAGGATTGTATGTGTCATTTACTTTACTGAAATGCTAAGCTATATCAATCAAATTTCTCCCTCCTGGAAACAAAGTTATTCCCAAATGAAATATTAAATTCCTCCCAATTTCTAATTTTTAAGAGGAAAAATTTCCATGGGGCTATCCTCAAACCCATTTTTGAATGAATGAGCCAAAGAATAGAACTACAGAACAGAACATCTTGAAACGTATTATGTAGCAGTCTGGCACACAGCTGACATTTAAAAATGTTTATTGTCATATATACAGATGCTCTTTAGCTTATGAAAGACTCATTTCCTGACAGAAGTAAGAATAACATCAGTCCAGAAGCAGCCAAAACACCTAATATGGTAGCTTAGCAACACAGATCAGGATGTAGTGATGTTCTCTGCATATCTGACTGCAGAATCAAAGAGAAGGTGGGACTTAATGTTACTGCCCAACAACTCAACAAAGCATCATAGGATATGACTTTTTAAAAATCCAAGCAAATATCAAAAATCCAACATTGACGCATGAATCTCTGGACCACTCATCTTTCATACTCTTTTAAAGTTGAGATATTGTAAGTCAAAACATCTTAAGATGAAAAAACATTTGTACCCTTCTAACAGGAATTTAGTCTCAGATTTACATAACTTTGTCCATGACCAGTTAGAGCTCCAATAGGTTAATTATTTAACATATGGGCAAGAAAGATGCATATAAAAAAAAAACCATAGGCATATGTAAGTATATGTTACCGTTTGATAGTGTGTCACTTCTTCTTGTATGTCTGAAATTTATCCTTCCATTTCATCAATCAACAAGCAACAATCTTCACATCTTTTCTGCAAGGGCATCATTGCAGAGGTCAGATATTACAGATTATACATAGACAAAGAGAAGTAGAGACAGAGACACATGCACACAGACACACACAGAGATAAATAAACACAGACACACACACACACACACACATACACACATACACACACACACCAGGGACAAACAAAAGGATTGACGTCAGAGTTCATGTGTATGATATGTAGCTACTTTACCCTTCTGAACAATCCTAGTCCTAAGTCACCACATCTCCTCGGGTATTTATATTTATATTGTATAACTTAGCCTTCTTACTTTTAGTTTGTTTTTTTTTTTTAGCTCTGGGAATTTCTACTTTTTATATGCAGAACAGAATAGCATGTATGCAAGTTTACAGAGAAATATACCTACTTGTCCTCAGTTTTAGCACTTATAAGTGTAGTCTTAACCAAAATCAAGGACATAATATGATAAGACCCTTGTTTGTGATTGGGAAACCAAACACCACTATCTGTCATATCTTCATATCCTCTAGAAAAGATAAAAAGTAATTAAAATGGCAAGCAAATGCCTTCCATTCACTCATCTTCTGAATGAGAGGATGTCCTCTGGTAACTAAAACAAGAAGAGTCAATTTATTTTCCACAGGGTATGTTGTAGGTGTGGGTCTAAACATGAATGAGCAGGTGCTGCTTTTTAGAGTTATTCCAATATTGCTTTGTGCTCATCTGGGCCTGAATCATACTCTAGGATCAGTGGATAGACATTACTGAATTGCAGAATATGTGATCAAAATCTCTTAGTGTAAACTGAGAAAAATGTTGCAACTTCTGTTTCTGAGATCTTAGATACAAGTATTTAAGTCAAATCACTCATCTGTAGCACCAACCAGACCAAGAACTGAGGAAGAAAATGGACAATAACAAACAGTAGGTCAAATGCTTTCAGCAGTTCGATAATTTATTCAAACTATATTTATAATTCCAAGTGTCAAAGCCAATATTAACTTTAGTAATATCACATAAGAGAGAGGTTCTTGGTGAATGTTCATTTCCTGCAATTGATTGTTCTCCTACCTTACTTTCTACCTTACTCCTTTCCCCTTTCCCGATCCTCTTCCCTCTTCTTCCTCATTTTACCATCTCTACCAATATTCCTTCCTTCTTTTCTTATCTCTTTTCATCCTTACTCCATACAAATGCCATATCTATATATATATAGATAGATAGATAGATAGATAGATAGATAGATAGATAGATAGATAGATAGAAAGATAGATAAAAAAGAGATAAAAAAAGATTAAAAGATAGGAGGATCTTTTATTTAATGCCCAGATAAACTACCAACAAAGCTCTCTTGTCTATTTTTGATAAATTGTCTCTCCTTAGCATCAGTTCTGTCCAAGATACATTAATGCATGTGCCAAAGCCTATATGACTGCTAAAAGTGTGAGGTTCAAAATATGGCCAAGATTTTAAGTTTTGATAACTTTTTGGCATACTATGAGCATATATTGACTTTTCACCTTTTCTTTCTATCTCTAGCTGCATCCAAAGTATCCCATAATCCATGTGCAATCAAGTGCTCACTCACAATTCTAGTCCCACCTCCTCCACATTTAGACATATAATTTCTCTATGAAAAGATAATTTTAGCACATAACCAACACAAATTACAAAACGAATATGAGGCATGGCCTTAGTTTGGCTTAAGATGGTCCATCCTGTAGAAGTCTCCATGTAGAATATGACACAAGTGTTCTTTCTCATTCCCCAAGGCACTTGGCCAGGGGGCTTGAGGAGAATACATCTGTATACTCCAATATAGAAATGAATATTTACACAGATATTTGAATTTAATTTCAAATAGGTTGATATTAAGTATTAGTTAATAAAGTGTCATTAATCACTATTGTTTCCCAGTGTTACTAGCTCTATGTGAGATGTTCAACACAACAGAGGTCAATCACTGGGGGAAGCAAATGTAGACTTTCTGGAGCCCTGTAAAACATTCCTCTGGATGTTGCTGAAGAGGAACACTATTGGCATCTTGTTTTGACATGAATATTACTGAACTATATCTGCTCAATTAAACTAAAATCTCCTTTATAGAAATTACTTGTTATTGAGAACAATATGTGACAAATCTTTTAGGATATAAGACTGATTGGAACAAATCATTCAGCATTAAAATTTGGCCTTTACAGGAAATATTAGATTATCCATCATATCATCTGTAATGATCTTGGTGAATATGGTTAGATGAATATGAAACAGCCAATGAGGCAATTTAGTTTAAATAATGTACAGAGTAGATATCAGGTGCTGAGAAATCCCATAGGCTCAGTATGTCAATAAGAAGGATGGTACCTTAATAAAAGTGTTGAACAGGCTAGAAGCAACTGACTGGGATAAGTAGAGCAGAATTCAGGAATGATTAAAAGATCTCTACCTGCATAGCTGCAGAAAGGTTTTAGAGTTCATTTCTGTCTTAATCCACATGGTTATAGAATTTAAAGGCAACAAGTTTATTATTTTAAGACTACTGATGCTTAGATATACCCTCCATAAATGCAGTTTCACGAATGAAGATGGTAGACAAGGTTAAACCCCTCTAAGGGAAATAGAGAGCATGGCCTGATGAAGACATAACCAGGAGTCAGCACAACACACGTGCCTGTGCCTTTGTTGCTCTTCTCCTGTGGTAGAGAAAAGACTAAAATATCTAAAACTGGAAGGAAACTTGCAACTTTCAAATAAAGCCCTATGTGGACTTATCCCAACTGGTTGTCCCTGGGTCATAGCTGAACTTCTTTCTTCTACAGTGACAGTGGACCCCTTTACTATGCCAGAAGGCTCTGTTGCATTGATGTTTGCAATGATAATTCTAAGGTGTCATCTAGGAGATATTACTCAATTGAACTGTGAAACACTAATCTAAATCTTGTAATAAATATAATAATCTTAATGTAAGTTACTTTTGTAATGATTCAAGTAAAGTATAACAAATTAATAAAGATGCTCCTCAGGTGGGAGTCTATATAGATCTACAAAATGGAAATCTCTCTTGAGGCTCCATCCTCCTTTATGGAATTGGAGCATCCAGACTGCATAATCTCTTACCTATATTTGCTCTCTTCTGAACTGTGTACAGGATTCTGACTTCCCAGTTCACCAGAAGTTAGCTACTTAAAATAGAATGGTGCATATGTAGATAGAGATAAACTTATTTATGGAAATCTCCTCACCTTTTCTGTGGTTTCATGGTTTTAATTATCCATCACAATGGATGCTGAAACATAATCTGTACTGTGAAATGGAAGAATTGTTACAAAAATAAAAATTTCATAAATTTTAGTTGCTAGCATTCTGAGTAGGACAATGAAAAACTTTGCCACTTGGGCTGTAAATGATCTGAGTCTGTCCTCACAGATCTGCTATCTACTCCAGGTCACTTAGCATCTAGCAATTGCATTGTTTTTCATATGAATTGTCTGGGAAACTTGTCATATGAACTGGCTCTCCTGATTACTATGCATCCTCACAAACTGTATCCACATATCTATATCTGATCTACATCTGCCTCCTTAGTTACATAAGCAGAGACAGAATGGGAGTAGAAATGGGAGATTGTTCCACATGTACAGATAATCTTAGACTGTTTCTATATACATGGAACATGTAGATATGGTATCTTTGTACAAGCGGTTGCACATTCCTATTAAAGGTCCAGTACCTTTACACACACACACACACACACACACACACACACACACACACACACATATTTTTATGGCTCCTATCCATTCCCACATTTCCTCTTAAATTAATATCATCCAAGAAGCATCTCGTGAATATTAAGAATAAATCTGTCTAAAGGAAGTGCAGGTACAAAAACTACAGCAGAGGCTGAAGGAAAGGCAATCCAGAGACCGCCCCTCCTTGCAATCCATTCCATCTGCAGACCAAACCCCAACAGTATTGCGGATGCCAAGATGTGCATACGTACCAGAGCCTGGTATGGCTGTCCTTTGAGAGGCTCTGACAGCACCTGACTAAGAGACATGTAGATACTGCCAACCATTGGACTGAGGTCAGGGACCCCAATGGAAGAATATGGGGAAGTGCTGAGGGAGCCGAAGGGGATTGCAACCCCATAGGAAGAACAGCTGTATCGATCAACTGGACCCCTCAAAACTCCCAGAGACTGAACCACCAACCAAAGAGTATTCATGGGTTGGTTCATAGCTCCTGCTACTTATATAGCAGAAGACTGACTTATCTGCTATAAGTAGAAGGGCAGGTGTCCTTATTGCATGCAGGTAAAGCCTCTGGGTATATGCCCAGGAGTGGTATAGCCGGATCCTCCGGGAGTGTCATGCCCAGTTTTCTGAGGAACCGCCAGACTGCTTTCCAGAGAGGTTGTACCAGCTTGCAATTCCACCAGCAGTGGAGGAGTGTTCCTCTTTCTCCACATCCTCGCCAACAACTGCTGTCTCCTGTGTTTTTGATCTTAGCCATCCTGACTGGTGTGAGATGGAATCTCAGGGTTGTTTTGATTTGCATTTCCCTAATGACTAAGGATGATGAACATCTCTTTAGGTGCTTCTCAGCCATTAGATATTCTTCAGGTGAGAACTCTTTGTTTAGCTCTGTACCCCATTTTTAATAGGGTTACTTGCCTCTCTGGAGTTTAACTTCTTGAGTTCTTTGTATATATTGGATATTAGCCCTCTGTCGGATGTAAGGTTGGTAAAGATCATTTCCCAGTTAGTTGGTTGCCGCTTTGTCTTTTTGACAGTGTCTATGTTCATAGCAGCCTTATTTATAATAGCCAGAAGCTGGAAAGAACCCAGATGTCCCTCAATGGAGGAATGGATTCAGAAGATGTGGTATATCTACACAATGGAATACTACTCTGCAATTAAAAACAATGAATTCACGAAATTCCTAGGCAAATGGTCAGATCTTGAAAATATCATCCTTAGTGAGGTAATCCAATCACAAAAGAACACACATGGTATGAAGTCACTGATAAGGGGATATTGACCCAGAATCTCGGAATACCCTAGACACAATCCGCATATCAATAGATTTCTAAGAAGATAGAAGGAGAGACCCCTGGTCCTGGAAAGACTGGATGTAGGGGAACGCCAGGACAGAGAAACGAGAGGGGGTTGAATGGAGAAAAGAGGGAGGGAAGAGGGCTTATGGGACTTTCGGGGAGGGAGGAAACGGGAAAGGGGAAATGATTTGGAATGTAAATTAAAAAAATAAAATAAAATAAATAATAAAAAAAAAGTAGAAGGGCAGGTGCTTGGTTCTGTGGAGGTTTGATGCCCCAGAGAAGAGGGATGCTAGAGGGGTGAGGTGGGAGTGGGTGAGTGAGTGGGAGGGGAAGGTAGTGAGTGGGGGCATCATGGCAGGGAGACTGGAAAGGGGGATAACATTTGAAATGTAAACAATTACTCCTCTTCCTCCTCCTATTACTACTACTATTACTACTACTACTACTAATAATAATAATAATAATAATAATAATAATAAATAGATTAAAGAAGCCACCATTTGTACTTTTTCAAAAGTCAACCCAAAACTTATACTCACTAGTATATCTACTAGAAAGACTGTATTCATGACAAGTATAAAGAAAGCAAAGACTTTCTCATGTGGTTTTTACCTGCAGCCATGATCTTGAGCAAAGAGATTTTTCAGTATGATGTCTAAGTGTATTAAAAATTGGTACCCTTATATCCGAAGATCACTGTAGCTTTCACTCCACTTCAAAAACTAACAAAAACATACACAAAGAAGCCAGCAAACATAAAAACAACAACAACAACAACTTTACTTTGCACCAAGGAGACACAATTGCAGAAATCCACAACTGGGGCAAACTGGTTGGAAGAGCCTACCGTGGGACTCCCAGCCCAACTGATTTATCTATAATAAAATCCTACATCTATAGATCTCCAATATCACAGAAGAAACAAATGGAAGAACTATAAAAAGAAGAGGACCCAGGCATCTGATATCGTATAGTGTCTTCTTAAAGGACAAAACAAAGGAAACAGAGCAAATGACACCACGTTAGGTAGGGACAGGGAGCTCTGAGAGGAAAAGGTCTATATATGAGAAAAATGCCTTCTGAAATTGTCGTTATTTTTCCTCTCCCATCATTTTTCTTCTAGTAAGATCCTTAACTAATATCCATTAATATTCTTTAAGTTAAAGTCATTATACTTCTGCGCTTACCTATAGAAACCCACACACTCAGAACTTAAGAACATCCCAGATGACTTGAAGTGGAAAATTATTTTTAGTAGGACACATCTGGACTTGAAATGGGTACTGTTTACCACGAAATTATATAATGACTATGAAAGATTTTTAAAAGTTATCCAGAACATTCTGTCTGGACTCCATAGATTGCAATAGCTACAAATTCATCTTTCCAAGCCAGCAAATGAATTCTACATTCATAACTTCTTCCTCTAGCTCATTAAATCCATCCTAAAAATTTTGTAATAATGAACTAAATCAAAATAGATAGAAGTATGACATATTTAAAAGGCATTCATTGCCGGGCAGTGGTGGCGCATGCCTTTAATTCCAGCACTTAGGAGGCAGAGGCAGGTGGATTTCTGAGTTTGAGGCCAGCCTGGTCTACAGTGTGAGTTCAGGACAGCCAGGACTACAGAGAGCAACCCTGTCTTGAAAAAATAAAAAAATAAAAATAAAAGGCATTCATTTCATTAAAATAATTTTAAAATTATATGAGTCTCAAAGACAAAAGTTGTTTTCAAGAAGCAGTATTTTTCGGGTAAATTTATATTTAGACCATGTGTGTATAATAGAAAGTATATTGATTATATTTTGAGTACAATAATGCCATTTTAAAAATTATATGCATTTCTATAAGGTCAAACATTGTACTGAAATGTGTACTTTAATTATTAGACTGGGTAAGTAAATATAACCAAAACAATAATTAACATAAATCAACTGGAGTGACTAACTGATTTTAAAATATGTCTATACCTTATAGATGTTTACAAGTTTTTAAAATAATATCAGAATAAATAAAAGAGCACAAGCATATGAAAATACTAGTAATTAGTATCACTGACTTACAATATTTCTAATGAATAGAAAACATTAAAAATTTTAATAAAATTTTTATTAAAAAGCAACTGTTTTCATAAGTAGTGTAAAATATGTGTAGACTGATATTATGAAGGGCTAATCATATTAGTAAAAATATGGAAAACAAAGGAAGTAAAAGATTAAAGAATGCATGTCATAAAACATTCAAAATTTTATTATTACTCAAATCAATTAATGTTTTTAAATTTGTAACATATTTGGTAATCATTTTAATACTCTCAATGTATTCCAATTTTGATGTCTAAACATTGAAATATATCAGCCTATGAGATGAGAGTCATTCTTTTTTTTTTTTTAAAGCATGTGTGTGTCTTTTTTTTTTTTTTTTTTGGTTTTTCGAGACAGGGTTTCTCTGTGTAGCCCTGGCTGTCCTGGAACTCACTTTGTAGACCAGGCTGGCCTCGAACTCAGAAATCCTCCTGCCTCTGCCTCCCAAGTGCTGGGATTAAAGGCGTGCGCCACCACCGCCCGGCGAGAGTCATTCTTATGCAAACCACCACAATGGGTATCCATGGATTTTTATCTTATTTTATGTTTTAAAATTTTTGTGTTACTACACTTTTTCTAATACTTGTATAAATGCTTTGAATGCATTAATGCTATAAAGAATGACCATTTTAGACTCTTGCCAACTCTGCTACAGTGAAGGCACCATTTCCTGATACATCCTAGAGAACCAGCTGCACTAGGAGCATTGGGTAAGAAAACCCTCCCACCTCTGGAGTCCCAGAGCGTTACTGGAGTCTGGTGGGGTGCTCTACACAGCAACCACCAAAACCCCTGCCTTCTCAAATACCACTCTCCTTCCATTCTTTCTGAGCCTTCCCCCACCTTTCCTTTCTACTGGAGCAGAATTTTGCCAGCTCTGCAATAGTAAAGACACCATTTCCTGGTATATCCTAGAGAAGCAGCTGCACTCAGGACATTTGAGAACCAGCTGCGCTAAGGGCATTTGGAGCGTGGAGAGGCCAGGGAGCACAGTATGACATAACCAAGTGGAGCAGGGAGATAGCTAAACTCCCAGGACTGTGGAGAGGCTTGAGAGCACAGAGCTGATACTGGGCCACAGAGCTACTTATACAAACACCATCACAGCAGAGCTGGTCTCCCAGGAGTGCCTACATACCTGCATGCACAGGGAGAACAGGAATCCCAGGAATACAGAGACAAAGGCTTGCAGAACAGATAAGCCACAGTCCAAGACAGCAAAAGCAGAAAACTCCAAGGATAACCAGATGGCAAAAGGCAAATGCAAGAATATTACTAACAGAAACCAAGGCAACATGGCATCATCTGAACCCAGTTATCCCACAACAGCCAATCTTGGATACCCCAACACACAGAAAAACTAGACCTAGATTTAAATTCACATCTCATGATGCTGATAGAGTACTTCAAGAAGAACATAAATAACTCCCTTAAAGAAATACAGGAGAACATAGGTCAACAGGTAGAAGTCCTTAAAGAGAAAACACAAAAATCACTGAAATACAAGAGAACATGGGTCAGCAGGTAGAAGCCATTAAAGAGGAAACACAAAAATCCCTTAAAGATTTTCAGGAAAAAACAAGCAATCAAGTGAAGGAACGAACAAAACCATCCAGGATCTAAAAATCTAAGTAGAAACAGTAAAGAAATCACAAAGGGAAACAACAATGGAGATAGAAGACCTTGGAAAGAAATCAGGAGTCATCAACAACAGAATACAAGAGATAGAAGAAAGAATCTCAGGTGCTGAAGATACCATAGAAAACATTGACTCAGCAGTCAAAGAAAATGCAAAATGCAAAAAGCTTGTAATCCAAAATATCCAGGAAATCCAGGACACAATGAGAAGACTAAACCTAAGGATTATAGGTATAGAAGAGAATGAAAATTTGTAATTTAAAAGGCCAATAACATTTTCAGCAAAGTTATAGAAGAAAACTTCCCTAACCTAAAGAAAGAGATGCCCATGAACATAAAATAAGCCTACAGAACTCCAAACAGACTGGACCAGAACAGAAATTCCTTCTGTCACATAATAATTAAAACACCAAATGCACTAAACAAAGAAAGAATATTAAAAGCAGTAAAGGAGAAAGGTCAAGTAACATATAAAGGCAGACCTATCAGAATTACACCAGACTTCTCACCAGCAACTATGGAAGCTAGAAGATCCTAGGCAGATGTCATACAGACCCTAAGAGAAAATAAATGTCAGCCTAGGCTACTATCCCCAGCAAAACTCTCAAATACCATAGATATAGAAAACAAGACATTCTATGACAAAACCAAATTTACACAATATCTTTCCACGAACACACCTCTACAAAGGATAAAAGGTGGAAAATACCAACACAAGGAGGGAAACTAAAACCTAGAGAAAGCAATAAAGTAATCTTTCAACAAACCCAAAAGAAGATAGCCACACAAAGAGAATTCTAACTTTAGCAATGAAATTAACAGGTAGTAACAATCACTTTTCCTTAATATCTCTTAACATCAGCGGACTTGATTCCCCAATAAAAAGACATATACTAACAGACTGGATACATAAACAGGACCCAACCTTTTGCTGCATATAAGAAACTGACCTCAGTGACAAAGACAGTCACTACCTCAGAGTTAAAGGTTGGAAAACAATTTTCCAAGCAAATGGTTCCAAGAAACAAGCTGTAATGGCCATTCTTATATGGGATAAAATCGATTTTCAATGGAAAGTTATCAAAAAAAAAATAAGGAGGAACACTTCCTACTGGTTAAAGGAAAAATCTACCAAGATGAACTCTCAATTTTGAACATCTATGCTCCAAATGCAAGGGCACCCACATTCACAAAAGAAACTTTACTAAAGCTCAAAGCATACATTACACCCCACACAATAATGGTGGAAGACTTCAACTCCCCACTCTCAGCAATGGACAAATCATGGAAACACAAACTAACCAGAGACACAGTGAAACTGACAGAAGTTATGGAACAAATGGATCTAACAGATATTTGTAGAACATTCCATCCTAAAGCAAAAGAAAATACCTTCTTCTCAGCACCTCATGGTACCTTATCCAAAATTGACCATATAATTGGTGACAAAGCAGGCCTCAACAGACACAGGAATATTGAAATAATTCCACGCACCCTATCAGATCACCATGCTGTAAAGCTGGTCTTAAGTTCAAACAAAAAAAAAATGGAAAACACACATACACATGGATGTTGAACAATGCTCTACTCAATGATAGCTTGGTCAAGGAAAAATAAAGATAGAAATTAAAGACTTTATAGAATTTAATGAAAATGAGGATACATCATACCAAAATTTATGGGACACAATGAAAGCAGTGCTAAGAGGAAAACTCATAGCTCTAAGTGCCTCCAAAAGGAAAATGGAGGGAGCTTACCCTAGCAGCTTGACAACATACCTGAAAGCTCTAGAACAAAAAACAAATATACCCAAGAGGAGTAGATGGCAGGAAACAATTAAATTCAGGGTCGAAATAGAAACAAAAAGGACTATACAAACAATCAACAAAACCAGGAATTGGTTCTTTAAGAAAATAAAAAAGATATATAAACCTTTATTCAGACTAACCAGAGGGCACAGAGGCACTACCCAAATTAATAAAATCGGAAACAATAAGGGAAACATAACAGAAACTGTGGAAATTCAAAAAATGAACAGATCCTACTACAAGAGCTTATACTTAACAAAATTTGAAAATCTGGATGAAATGAACAATTTTCTAGACACATAACAGGTGCCAAGGTTAAAACAGGATCAGATAAACATTCTAAACAGTCCCATAACACCTAAAGAAATAGAAGCAGTCATTAACAGCCTCCCAACCAAAAAAAGCCCAGGACCAGATGGTTTTCGTGGGGAATTCTATTAGTTTTTCAAAGAAGAGCTAGTACCAATACTCTTCAAAATATTCCACAAAAGAGAAACTCAATGATCACTACCAAATTCATTCTATGAAGCCAAAATAATGCTTATACCTAAAACAAACAAAGACCAAACAAAGAAAGAGAACTTCAGACCAATTTCCCTTATGAAAATTGATGCAAAAATACTCAACAAAATTCTGACCAACTGAGTCCAAGGATGTTTCAAAATGAAATGTTTCACCATGATCAAGTAGGCTTCATCCCAGGGATGCAGGGATGGTTCAATATAGGGAAATCCATCAATGTAATCCACTACATAAACAAACTCAATGAAAAAAACCACATGGTCAATTCATTAGATGCTGAAAAGTTTTGACAAAATTCAGCATCCCTTCATGATAAAAGTCCTGGTGAAATCAGGAATTCAAGGCCCATACTTAAACAGAATGAAAGCAATATACTACAAATTGGTAGACAACATCTATCTAAATGGAGAGAAACTTGAAGCAATCCCACTAAATCCAGGACCAGAAAAGGCTGCTCACTCTCTCCCTGTCTATTCAATATAGTACTCAAAGTCCTAGCCAGAGCAATTAGAAAACAAAAGGAGATCAAAGATATACAAATTGGAAAGGAAGAAGTCAAAATATAACTATCTACAGATGATATGATCATATACATAAATGACCCCAAAAATTCCACCAGAGAACTCCTAAAGCTGATTAACAACTTCAGCAAAGTGGCCGGAAATAAAATTAACTCAAACAAATCAGTAGCCTTCCTGTACTCAAAGGATAAACAAGCTGAGAAAGAAATTAGGAAAATGACACCCTTCACAATAGTCACAAATAATATTACATACCTTGGTATGACTCTAAACAATCAAGTGAAAGATCTGTATAACAAGAACTTCAAGCCTCTGAAGAAAGAAATCAAAGAAGACCTCAGGAGATGGAAAGATCTCCCATGCTCATGGATTGGCAGGATTAATATAGTGAAAATGGCCATCTTGCTGAAAGCAATCTACAGATTCAATGCAATCCCCATCAAAATTCATAATCAATTCTTCATAGAGCTAGAAAGAGCAACTCTCAAATTCATTTGGAATAACAAAAAAACAAAAAAAAAACAGATTAGCAAAAACTATTCTCCACAACAAAAGATCTCTTGGGAGAATCACCATCTCTGAACTCAGCTCTACTACAGAGCAATAGTGATAAAAACTGTATGGTATTGGTAAGGAGACAGGCAGGAAGATCAATGGAATAGAATTGAAGACCCAGAAAAGAACCCCTACACCTACAGTTACTTGATATTTGACAATGGTTCTAAAAACATCCAGTGAAAAAAAAGACAGCATTTTTAATAAATGGTGCTGGATCAACTGGAAGTCAGCATGCAGAAAAATGCAAATCGACCCATTCTTATCTCAATTGTATCTTGCACAAAGCTCAAGTTCAAGTGGATCAAGGACCTCCACATAAAACCAGATACACTGAAGCTTATAGAGGAGAAAGTGGGGAAGAATCTTGAACGCATGGGCACAGGGGAAATTTTCCTGAATAGAACACTAATGACTTATGCTCTAAGAACAAGAATCGACAAATTGGACCTCTTAAAACTGCAAAGTTTCTGTAAGGCAAAGGACACTGTCAATAGGACAAAAACGGCAGTCAACAAATTGAGAAACGATCTTTATCAATCCTATATCCAATAGAGGGCTAATTTCCAAGTTATACAAAGAACTCAAGAAGTTAGACTCCAGAGAGTCAAATAACCCTATTAAAAATGAGGTACAAAGTTAAATGGAATTTTCAACGGAAGAAACTCAAATGGCTCTGGAGCACCAAAAGAAATGTTCAGCATCCTTAGTTATCAGGGACATGCAAATCAAAACTGATTTCCCTGAGATTCCACCTCACACCAGTCAGAATTGCTAAGATGAAAAGCTCAGGAGACAGCAGATGCTGGAGAGGATGTGGAGAAAAAGGAACACTTCTCCATTGCTGATAGGTTTGCAAGCTCATAAAACCACTCTGGAAATCAGTTTGGCAGTTCCTCTGAAAATTAGACATGAGGTCGCAGCTTTACCACTCCTACACAACAGGATGCTCCAACATGTAATAAGGACACATGCTCTACTATGTTCATAGCAGAACCCAGATGTCCTTCAACATAGGAATGGATACAGAAATTATGGTGTATATACACAATGGAGTACGATTCATCCATTAAATACAATGAATTCATGAAATTCTTAGGCAAATGGATGGAACTAGAAAGTATTGTTCTGAGTGAGGTAACCCAATCACAAAAGAACACACATGGTACGTACTCACTGATAAGTGGATATTAGTCCAAAAACCCAAAATAAACAAGTTACAATTTACTGATCACAGGAAGTTCAAGAAGAAGGAAGACAGAAGTGGGGCTGCTTTGCTTCCTCTGAGAAAGGGAACAAAATTCTCACAGGAGCAATTATGGAGACAAAGTGTGGCATAGAGACTGAAGGAAAGGCCACCCAGAGACTGTCCTACCTGGGGATTCATTCTATAAATAGTCACCAAACCCAGAATCTACTGTGGATTACAAGAAGTACATATCGAAAGGAGCCTGTTATGGTTGTCTCCAGAGGGGCCCTGCCAGAGTCTTATAGATTCAGAGGCAGATGCTAGCAGTCAACTATTGGACTGAGCATAACTATTAGAAAGGGTATAACATTTGAAATGTAAATGGAGTATATATTCAATAATAAAAAAAAGAATGATCACCATTATATGTAACATTTTAGTTTTTCCTCATTAAAAAAATAAGCGTGTGGTCCCCAATGAAGGAGTTGGAAGGCAGACTGGAGGAGTTGAAGGGGTTTGCAGCCCCATAGGAAGGATGACGATGATATTGACCAACCAGACACCCCAGGTCTCCCAGGGACTAAGCTATCAACCAAGGGGTACATATGGTTCCAGCCAAAAGAGTGGCAGAGGAATGCCTTGTTGGGCATCAGGAGGAAGAGAGGTCCTTGGTCCTATGAAGACTCAATAGATGCCCCAGTGTGGGGAAATCAAGGGGTTTTAGATGTCTGTGGATTGGGTGGAGAGACATCTTCTTGGAGGCAGGGGGTGGTAGGTTGTATTGGGGGTTTTCGGGGAGGGTGGAAACCAGGAAAGGGTATAACATGTAAATGAAGTATATAGTCAATAATAAAAAGAATGATCACCATTTTATATAACATTCAATTTTTTCCTTATTAAAAAATGAGTAAAATTAAATCTTAGCAATAAAATACTGAGTATCGATTATATTCTCTTTCCTACCTCTATTGTTTTACGTTTGTCCTGTTTTCAGACTTCAATATTTGAGAGAGAATCATTTGTGTACCAATCATGATGCAGTGGTCTTGGTAGTAAAATCTGTGCTGTCTGTGCTGAATGTAAACCTGTGTCAAACAGTGGCATACTAGCATTCGTTTTGTCACCAAACACATGCAGTTCTAGTCAATAGCAATTATAATAAATTGTTAAATCAAAAGCCGTGATTTTTTCTAGTGCTAAGGAATTGCTGCAGTTATTGTGAAGTTTAATTATTAGACAATTAACTACACTTAAATCATTTTATCACTATATATGAACAATGTATTGATATAGAATTTCATTTGATGGGTTAGGCTAGGTAGAAAACTTTTCTGCCATGAACTGAGCTATGTGCATTTATCACAGAGTGATCTCCCAGGCTCAGAATCATCTTTGCTCTTGTTCCGTATAACTGGCATTCTAGTCCAATGATACTTTGTGTTTCTGAGTGGAAACAGTAGGAAGAAAAGAGCACTGTTATTGTCTTTCTAGACATACACATTGAACTTAAGTTACCTCAGTTCTACATTCTGTAAGTGAATCTTTCTGTTTCCCTTATAGGATTTTTGGTAGAGAAAGTATTTCTTTCAACTTTTACTCTTATTCAAAATGCAACCATGTAATTAAGCCTATACTCTATTACCTTCTCATTTTATGCACTATTAAATTTATTTTTATTTTTATGGTGATGGTTAGATATAAAAAGTTTAATGAAAGTAATTTTCGGTATCTACATCTCTTCATAAACCAATAACATGGTGAATGCCATTCCATGACTATAGGTAAGAACAATTCTGCAGGAAGAAGGAAAGATATTGAGAACTTTGGATACATTCTGCATATTTGCTGCTCGGTACAGAGTGGCAGTTTGTGTGTCTCTCTTTTCTATTGACTCCTAACAGGCAGCATCTTTTCCCCATGTGGTGTCTAATGACAGAATTGAAGTTCCATTGAGAAGAAGGAGGAGTCTACATTGGCACCTTTAGTACTATGTGTTGAAGATGAATTTCTGAAGAACAAGGTTTGCATCACTCAAACTGGTCACTACATTTTGAGTAATATATTGCAAAATAATGTTGATTCTACACTAAATTTGAAAACTCACACAGTGTAAATGTGGAAATTTCTAGTTCCTGTGAGGATTTTTACAATAATGTATATACTCCTAGAGCATTGTGCTGAACTTGTTTCCTTGACCCCCTTCTGGATCAATGGGCATTGTTTATAGTCTTCACATACAATGTTTAATATCTTATTCATGTGTAGTCCTCTGTTCACACCTACTCTTATATCCTGTGATACGGAATCTAATTTGGCTCTCTGTTTCTTTGATAGAGAACATGACTAAAAGAAATTATGAAGGAAAGTTTTTATGTGTACATTTGAATCTTAGACTATCATTGAAGGATGTCTGGACAGGAACTCAAGCAGGATAAGGAGCAGCAATCAGGTAAGAACAATGCTAACTGGTTTGTTTTCAAATTCTAGTTCAGCTACATTTATTATATATATCACAAATAACTGTCCAGAGAAAGCATCACTAACAGTGAACTGTGCCCTTCCCTATAAATTAAGAATCAAGAAAAGAAAAAAAAATAACAAAGATAGATGATCTGAGTTTAACTACCCAGGAACTACTAGGTTGTAGTACTGTAGGTACTGGCTTGCGTATATCACTATAATAAAAATACAAGAATACATTTTGATTGTCATCAGCAATAACAATTTGTGTTTTAATTACTGGTAAAATTTAGACGAAGGAGTCTTGGTTCAAGATTGTGTATGAATTTATGTACCCTGTGGGAGTACTTAATTTTTTTTAATTACAATTTCAATGGGTAAAATGATTCTTTCTCTCTCTGAACAGAGGAAGTAATGAATTTCTTGTCTCATAAAATGATGGTGTAGTTTAGAAGAGTATATCATCATGTTGAGTTCTACTATGCTCTACATAAGGTAAATTGGGGTAGAACCAAGCTTTAAGTTTTATTGGGGAATGACTGACACTGTTAGGTTATTGTTTATACATTGAGGATTTAGTAGTAGAAAACTCACAAACAAAATAGCCCATGTCTCATGGAAATTATCTTGTAGTACTTGTAAAATTCTGAGTGCAGGGAAAAGATCTTCACATGGTAATAACACTTCAGGATTGTCAGTAAAACAAGAAATGTGGTTTTTCAGGACACTTGGCCTATTGTCTTGTTTGTCCTGAAATCAAATTAACTCTGAGTTTGCTATTCAGGACTGTGATTCCTTTTGGATAGTTGGAATTATTCTTAATGCTAATAAACAAAACACTGAGGTGCCTCAATAATTTGTGTTTCATTATTCTACAATATTACCATTGAATAGATGGGGAGATCCTATCAGCAATTCAATACTTACACTAGGAGACATAAGAGCCAGGTAAGAGCACATACTGTTAGCTTCTGTTCTGTTTAGACTTTTATGTATGTGTGTATATATATTTAATAAAATGGTTTGAGAAATCATTCAATGCTAAGATAGCTAGCTCCACCTGTACTACATACAATAAACTAATTTCAAAGGCATAACTCTCTAGCTATATGAACTACATATTCAAGCAGGATAAGGTTTACATTGTATAAATCTAGCAAAGGATAAAATTGCAGGTTAGAATGCTTGGCTAGTATGCATGTGACTCTTTGATCTATTTCTATTACTGATTTAAAATTTTTAAGATAAAAATCTCAAATATAATCATATAAAATGTTCCAGTAAGAAAAATTCCCATGCATTTTCCTTTCATGCAGAAAGCTGGGTGCTCCTACTCTGTGGTGTTATTCCTTCATGTATTCATTCTATAAAACCTTTTACTCACATTGACATTTTAAAAGGTTGTTTGCGATAGCTAGAAGCTGGAAACAGCCCAGTTGTCCCACGACAGAAGAAAGGATACAGAAAATGTGGTTCATTTACACAATGGAATACTACTCAGCTATTAAGAAAGAGGACATCATTCATTTTGCAGGCAAATGGGTGGAACTAGAAAATATTATCCTGAGTGAGATAACTCAGACCAAAAAGGACATGCATGGTATGTACTCACTAATAAGTGCTCCCTAAAAAAAAGAAAAAGAAAAAGTATAGAATATCCAAGGCACAGTCCACAGAAGTCAAAAAGGCCAACAAGCTGAAAGGCTCAAGTGAGGATGCCTCGGTCACACTTGGGAGGATGAAGAAAGCAATCACAAGTGGGGAGGGAGAGAGGGAGGGAACTGGGAGGGAAAGTGGATGAGGCAGGGAAGAGGGGAACCTCATCTGGTATTGGGTGAGAGAAAAGGACTGAAGACCTAAGGGCCTTCAGAAAGAATGGAACCAGACTACCTTGGGAAAGTAGGATATTGTGGGACCTTCCAAAATGTACCAGAGACTTGGGAGGTAAGAGACCCCCAGAAATCATAAGGAGGGACCGTAAACTAGATGCCTTACAGTGGGGAGAGGGAACTTGTCGAACTCACCTCCAGAAGAAAGTCGGGGCATCAAATGAGGAATGGCATTGCCATCCCACAGTCAAAACTCTGATCGATAATTGTTCCTGTCTGAAAGAGTTGCAGGGATGGAAATGGAGATGAGCCTGAGGAAAAGAAGGTCCAATGACAGGCCCAAAGTAGGATCTAGCTCAACGGGAGGCCCCAAGGCCTGACACTATTACTGAAACGATGGAGCACTCACCAAAAGGGACCTATCATGACTGTCCTCCAAAAGACCCAAAAAGCAGCTGAAAGAGTCAGCTTCAGATATTTGCACCCAACAAATGGACAGAAGATGCTGACCACTGTGATTGAGCTAGGGGAAAGCTTGAAGAAGCTGAGGAGGAGGATGACCCTGTAGGAGGACCAGCAGTCTCAATTAACCTGGACCCCCTGAGATCTCTCAGACACTGAACCACCAACCAGGCAGCATGCTCCAGATATGAGGCCCCCAACACATATACAGAAGAGGACTGCAGGGTCTGAGTTCAGTCAGAGAAGATGAACCTAACTCTCTAGAGACCGGAGGCTCTATGGAGTTTACTGGTATGGTGGGGAGGGGGCAGGGGTGGGGACATCCTCGCGGAGACAGGTGTGCAGGGAGGAGGTATGGGATATGGATCAGTCAGAGGGTAGACCAGGAGGGGAATAAAATCTGTAGTTTAAAACAAAGACAAATAAATAAATAAATAAATAAATATAAAAAAGCTTAGTAAATACTTAGAGATTTTCAAGGAATCTAAATACTGACTCCTTCCTCTTCCTCTTCTTTTTCCTTTTCCTCCTCTTTCTCTTCCTCTTCCTCTTCTTTTTCCTTTTCCTCCTCTTTTCCTCTTCCTCTTCCTCCTTTTTCTCCTCTTCTTGGGTCTTTCTTTCAAGTATTTTAAATGCTGGCTTCCTTTCATGTCTAATTTCAGACTCAATTAGAAATTACTTGTGTCATTGAAGGTTCATAAGGATTAGAATTCAACAAATAAGTATATTATTCATAGTGAAAGTATAAATGATATTGATTTTTTATAACTAAAACTATGTCTTTGAATGTGTAGCTAATATTTTACTGCATCACTTTATTTTAATATGTGTACATGATTTTTCAAAAATTAATGTTTACATGAACATAACCATGACATGTAAATACATCATTTCTCAATCCACACATATCAGCCTAGTGTCCCACTTCCTCACCTTTGGATTGCCAACCCCACATTCCAGTACAATGACAAGAACCAAGAACAAAATTCACATGGTAAGCCCATCCTTTCAGTAACTTACAAAGCTATCAAGTAACTGTTTGATGGTATAAAAACCAAGTCGACCCTTGTAGGCACCAGTGGTGTTTGTATCACAACCAAAATGCTCAACAAATGCAGAATGTCTAGGATCCATTTTACTTCTACAAATTGATTCAAAATTGCTTCTACTGAAAATTTTAATACATTTTTACATCTCTAATGATATTGATGTTATCTAACATCTTATGACTAAAAGTTTTCCTTTATTACAAAGGAAATCACTATGACCAGCTAGTGCTAGTAGTTTAGCAAAGATGCTAGCAAGAATATATTTACAAATATGTTTACAGAGGAAATTCATTGTTGCTTTGTTCCCCAACTTCTCTGTGCAGATGCTTTCCCATTTCTGTGGCCAGCAGTTCCTTTCTACTTGCTCTGCCTCGGGAAGTGTCCTTGGTGACTTATTTGGATCAACAGGGTGAGAGCCACTCAGCCACTCTGATGCTGTGATGTCACTTTCATAACCTGAAGAATTGACATTAACTGAATTTTCATTTCAACTCAAATCTAATGCTGTCTGTGGTTCTAATAACTAATGAGCAAGCTATAAAAAGTGTCTGCTGCTACTTTCTACTACTCTAAGAAATCAGACAAAAGAGCAGGATGGATTTCATAAAGAACTTTCTTTGTATGTGTTAGCTAAAAATATCAGATACTTTGTTTTCATTGTGTATCTTCTGTTATAGATATAAATGATCTCCCTTTGTTAATGAAGAATTATGTGTGTATCTGAGGGGGGTGTTATTGTGGGTGTGTATTGTGTACATCTTGGTGTTTGCAAAAAAATGCATATGGTGGCCAGAATCCCACTTCCTGTGTCTACTCCAATTGCTTTCCCTCATATTTTGTGAAACAGTCTCTCACTGAACCTGAAACCTATTAATTCTTCCTGGTTAGCTGGGAATGAGCTGGGAAGGATCTGCCAGTCTCTCTACTCAATAAGTGGCCCTTAACTTATGCACACATTACTATGATTACAAATATGTGGTGCTGAGCTTAGAGTTTATATCGATACTAGAGAAGATATATACTTAGATTCTCATTGTTTCACAATAGACACTTTAACCACTAAACCACCTTCCAAACCCCCTTTTAAATATCAGCCTGATATCATCACACACAAGCACACACATGTGCACACACACACACACACACACATCCAAAGTTGCATGTGTTTGTTTATTCATTAACTTTTGAAGTTATAGTAGCTATGAACCATCAGGTGATTGTTCAAAAAAAATGTTCCATTCATAGTAAGTGTAGTCAAGGGACATTTCTGAGATTCTGTCACTCCAGTGTTATAGACAGAAAACAGATTTCCTGTGTAACTTATGAAGAGTTTCAATCATAAACTTCAGGTTTGCTTAACTGGCAAAATACCTTGGTATAGAACAGAACCAGAGACCTAGTGCATTAGGCAGATGCGAGCAGGTTCAAGTATATTGTATGCATAGATTTCAAGTTAGAGAAGAATGAGATGGACTATCTTGAGCATTGAATTTTACATGATACTCAAAATCCCACTGGACACCCAAAGACCAAGAAATCAAAGACCAGATAAGTGGCAGCAGTAAGACTGGCCCTAAGAAAACTAGTTTTGTCCTGGTATTTGGATCACTGACTTTGACAGATATGAAAGGGAGAAAAGATATGATATGTACATATCTGTGCTAATGAAAATGCTGAGAAAAGCAACAGGAAGTATTGCTTATTTATTGCAGTTCTATGCACATATTTTCCCAGAGTTATTACTTTTGTAAAAAGTCATGCACAGCACAACCAGATCTGTAAGAACTGTTTCTTAATGCATTCCCCTTTTGGAGAGACACTCTGAACATTATCATATTAAAGAGTGAAAAAGTTGCTGCAGCAAGCATCAATGTTGTTTAAGCAGCCTTTCCTAAACTTAATTACCCACAGAATACCATTTTCCAGTAATAACTCTTAACTTTCTATTAAATGTACTCTCTTCCTGTTTAAATTCTAGCAGTCAAATTCATGGTAGAAATGTAGTAAAATTTAAGAACACACACAGACCCAAATTTTAAGACTTTTGCCATCCAAGCAACTAGAGCATCTCTTCACCAATTGTTACTGATAATCAGTTTCCACATCCAGTGTGTATAAGGCAGAAGGTGTTCTACTTCAAACCTCTGGACCTTCTGCTTCAATGCAAAGCAATCTCTGGTGGCTCCTAATCCTCTTGAACTTTAAGAGCCTCTACTGGGATAACTTTTTTTTTTTTTTTACAAGAAATAACTACTTTAAGTAGTTTCAGAGACAGAAATGTCACCTGTCAAAACTCTACAATAAATATTAGCCTTTATGTTTCTCCTCCCTCAAAGAATCTATTCTTCTACCTTGGGAATCTACTTTCCTTTTTCATATTATAGATAGAGAGACTATGGATTGACCATGACAATAAAAAGGACAGAGAGTTGACAATATGATGAACTGTAGTTGGAAAGGTCATGGATATGTGCTGACTTGTAAATAACCTTCTATAGTCATAACTAATATACTTCACTAGTTCTCACTCATCTTGCACTCTGATCTCTGCATTAATTGCTATTTGTGTTTACAAAATCTCAGTTCTGTAATATTAGTGCTGTGAATCAATTAAAAAATACCACACTATACCCCTGGCAACTCCGAGTATAGAAACAGAGGGATACACAAACTCTACTTGTTTGATGTGAAGAAATGCTGGATTCAGATTTTTGCTAAACATTCCCAGGATTTCTAAGGTTCCTGAAGTTAATCAGTTGCATGTAGCTAACTTTTATTCTTACAGGAAGGGAGGAACTGATTTTGCTACAACTTGAGAGGTGGGATCGTGAAACACAAAACAAATTTCAAGAATCTTTCATTGAGGGAGTTGCATTAGCATGTATCTCAAAGACGGTGTGGCCCTCTGTTACCGTGGATCCCTGAAATACTGCATGTGACAGAACAGAATTTTTGGTGTTTTTATGCCAGACATACAAAAGACAAAGAATATTCATTTGTGAAACATCAGAGCTGGCCCAAAAGTTTGATTTAAATGTCAACTTGGAACAACTTAGAATCACTTGAGAAGATAATTTCAGTTAAATAATCATCTTTATAACATTGGATTGTGGGCTTTATCATGGGGAATATGTTAATTGATGTAGGAAGATAAATCCCAAATGGGCAGTACCACTCCTTAGTCAGGAATTCCTGAACTATATGTGATAGAAGAAAGCTATATAAAGGCAAGCTAACAACATGTACCATTCATTATTTCCTACTCTTGACTGTGGATATAATGTGAGTATCAGCTTGATTTCCTGCCTTTATGTTCCCTAAATGATGAATTGATCCTGAAATTGTAGACAGTATAAACTCTCTCTTCTCCATGCTTCTTTTGTAAATTGGATATTTTATTTATTTACATTTCAAATGTTATCTCCCTTCCCAGTCTCTCTCCACAAACTTCCTATCTCCTCTCCTATTCCCCTGCTTCTGTTATGGTGCTCCCCCACCCACCCACCAACCCACTCACTTCTACCTCAGTGCCCTAGCATTCCCCTATGCTGGTGAGCCTCCACAGGACTAAGGAGCTTCCCTCCCATTGATACCAGATAAGGCAATACTCTGCTACATATGCTGTTGGAGCCATGGGTAACTCCATGTGTACACTTTGGTTGGTGGTTTAGTCCCTGGGAGCTTTAGGTGGTCTGGTTGGTTAATATTGTTGTTCTTCCCATGGGGTTGCAAACCCCTTCAACTCCTTCAGTCTTTCCCCTAACTCCTCCGTTGGGTCCCCATGCATGCAGTCAACCATCCATGTTTCTGTTTGGTAGGTTAGTATATCACAGCAACTGGTAGAGTTTTAGTATTTATTTTATTCTGTCCTGATTCAACCCCAGCTCCTTATTAGCTAAGAATTATTATTAATTCATTATCTGAATGAGGAGGAGGGACATATCAGCTCCATTTGGATATTGTAGAAGTAAAGCCTAAGTTATAGGTATTAGGTGAAAGTAGTTTCTAATGACAATATATGAGTTTGTCTTTAGGTATTTGAACTGCCCTCTTAACCCTTCATGAAGTTCAGTATTCAGAAGCTCTAGTACATACTGGTAAGTATATATTAGCCCAAAAGCTCAGAATACCTCAGGTACAGGTCACAGAACATATGAAGCTTATCAAAAAGGAAGACCAAAGTGTTGATGCTTCAATCCCACTCAGAAGGGGGAACAAAATAATCATGGGAGGTAGAGCAGGTAGGGAACTGGGTGGTGGATGGAGGGGTAAGGAAAATGGGGGAGGGGAATATCAGTAAGTGAAGAGACAGTCAATGAATCCAGAATTTCAGAAAAATGAATAGAAATATGTAGCTTTGGGAGGTGGGGAATGGGGGGAAGCCACTAGAAAGTCCTAGGAGCCAGGATGTGAGAAGATCTCAGGACCCAATGGCAATAACATTAGCCAAAATATCCAACAGCAGGGAAATAGAACCTGAAGAGATCACCTCCAGTACACAGACACGGTTCAAAGTTGAGGGATGGGGCCACCCACCAATCTCAAAATCATTAACCCAGAATTGTTCCTGACTGTAGAAAATGCAGGGACAAAATGAAATGGAGTAAAGACAGAAGGAAAGGTCATACATAGACCACCCCACCTTGGGATCCATCCCATTTGTAGACACCAAACCCCAACATTATTGCTGATGCCAAGAAGTGCTTGCAGATAAGTGCCCAGTATAGCTGTCCTCTGAGAGGCTCTGCCAGAACCTGACTAAGACAGTTGCAGATACAGCCAACCATTGGGCTGATACAAAGGACCCCAATGGAAGAGTTAGGGGAAGGACTGAAGAGGCTGAAGGGGATTATAACCCCATAGGAAGAACAACAGTATCAATCAACCAGACCCCTCTGAGCTCCCAAGGACTCAACCACCAACCAAAGAGTATACCTGAGTTAATCCATGGCTCCTGCTACATATGTAGCAGAGAACTGCCTTATCTGGCATCAGTAGGAGAGGATGCCAGATAATATGCTCATCTCAGGAAAACATGAAACAGGCCAAAGTTATTTTACTTATTTTGTAGCTGATAATGATATCAAAATAAATCATAACTTTAATTCCATCTTTAATTACCTGTATCCTTAAGTATTATAAATTAGAAAATGTGACAAAATTATTTAGAAAGTATTAACAAAGATCATATTAGCCTTAACTGTCTTTGCTGTTTCTGAGAGTTGGCTTGTAAGAGAACAGATGACCTGGGTCGCTCTTTAACAAGAGCAGGTGGGCTGTAGTTGAATTGAGGGTAGAAGGAGGCACATAAATAACAATCCTTCCAACTTCTTTTCACGAATATTGTTTTGCGTCATCTCAATTGCACAATGAAATAAGAAAGTTCAATTTCCTCTTCATTTCCTTTTAATAAAACTTCTGTTCATTTCATTTCTGAGAGAAGATTGAATCTAAATTACTTTGACTTCTCTTGGCCTAACTTTGGTGAATGCTACCAGACATGAAAATGGAGGCTATTTTGAGGATCAGCCTTAGAAATATAGAGGTGCTTCCTCTAGCTTCATATTTGTCTTTGGCTTCTTCTCTGTGCCATGTGGATCCTGTCCATGAACAGTGAATACTAACTACATATTGTACAGAGCCTATGCTCCATCTTTCACTCAGGCTGGGTGGCAATGGCAAAATCTATAAGGAGACCTGCCTTAAGTTTTATCCCCCTCTATTCCATGACAGATATGTTCTCTTTCTTTTTAATACTATTACTTATAAATTTTTTGCTAAATATTACATTCAGCCAGTTTCTCTTGCCTCCTCTTCACCTAAACACTCTCTCCCACTTCTGCATTCCCCTATATCCACTCCCCCATTTCACTTCGAAAAAGGCAGGCTTCCCAGGGATCTCAACCAAACATAGCATATTAAATTGTAAAAGAACTATGCATTGTCTCCATTATTAAGGCTGGACTAAGTGACCCATTGGGAGGAAAAGGGTCCCAAAAACATGTAAAAGGTCAGAGAAAGCCCCTACTCCCCTTGTTAGGAGTCCCACTTGAACACCAAGCAACACATCCATAACATATAAACAAAGGGTCCAGGTGAGGCCCATGCAAGCTCCCTGAGTTTCAGTTCAGTCTCTTTCACCCCTTATGAGCCCAGCTAAGTTGATTCTGTGGGATTTCTTGTGGTGTCCTTGTCCCTTCTGATTCCTACAATCCTTTCCCCATCTCTTCCACAGGATTTACTGAGACTCACTTAATGTTTGGCTATGGATCTGGAAGATATCTTTGCTAAAAATAGGAAAATATGTAGAGTTTTGTTTGAGGAAGTAGAATTGGAATTCTATATGCTATAAAATGGTTTTGGGTTGGTGAAATATTCTGGGCTGAATTGAATTTCCCTAAGTTCTTTGACTGAAAACCAAACCCTCAACAATATAGTGTATTATCTTATCAGGAAATAGAGGCAGTTTGGGTATATTTACTTAACTTATAGTAAGTTCATCATGGAGTAAAATATCATCTTAGTACAACATGATTGATGTCCTTATGAAGAGAAATTTTGATGAAGACATACCAGACAGGAAATTACCATGCAAAAATTGTAGTTACTCTACTAAGAGTTAAGACTTTCATGGACTAGGAAAGCACCCTAGAGAACAGTTCTCTCTCACTTTCAGAGGAACATAGTCTTGCCAACTCCAGGATTTTCCTTTCAGAACACAGACAAAAAGTCTATTATTCAAAGCACTGGGTTTGTTATACCTTACTACAACAACCTTAGAAGAAAAACATAACCAAAAAACCAAAATCACTTCGATTATCACTTGTATTTTATTGTCTAAAGTTGAGGAAATTGCTCCTTTTTTTTCTTATAGGATTTTGCCTAGTCTGCCTCCCAAGAGCAGGAATTAAAGCAATACAACACCCTGCTAGCCATATTTGATTTAAGCTAACAGTTCTATATGGTTTGCTCTTTACCATTTCATGTCTGTTCATATAAAAACATCAACATTTTATAACTCATATGATTTAATGTCAAATTCCATATGAATACAATAGGTTACATTTGACATAAAATGTATCACTGTGTCCTTGGCCTACTGTCCTTTGCATATAGGAAATACTATCAGACAGCCCCAAATATTATTTAGTTCCCTATCAAGGCTTTCTATAAAAGCATTTATCTTTAACTGAAATTGGACTTCCATATAGAAAGCACATAAATACAACTTTTAATACGTAATTTTGTATACCATCTACTATATTCCATATACTGTGCCCCTATTAAAATTGATAAATGAGAATTCCTGCCTTCCAATTGTCAGTCAGAAGATTTATAGTGAGCCTGGAGTCATCTCCATGCTTTAAGATTTAACACAAGAATGCAGAATGAAGGAGCACTATCAAGGACTAATTCTAAATTATACTTCAGTAGTTAAAAATTGAGATTTGATTTTTTTACACTCCAGAACTTATTCCCCTCCTGGTCCACCCTCTGACTGCTCCCATCCCATAACTCCTCCCCATGCCCCCTGTCTCCACAAGGATTCCTCACTTCCCCACCCCCACCTCATTAGACAGATTTTTTTAATCACAAAGACACATAAATGTCTTTTGCCAAAGACTTAAGATCCACAATGTTTAGAGACATGAAGCAAATAGAAAACTAACTAGCTAATAAATAAGATTATTGAGGTAATAAGAGAATATAGGAGGGATATTCTTTTTTGTGTCTCCTTATAAGCAACTCAAAACACTACATGGATTAAAAAATGATTGGCTTTGCCCAGTATATGTGAAATTTAAGAAGTACAGATATCGAGACCTGACTATTTGTTTTCTCACAGTACAGATCATCATTGATTTTGGGAAGTCTATTTTGAGGAGATATTAAGAATTCCACCCTGTCTCTGACAGATATGAGAGTCATCAAGGGGAGAAAACAGACACAGCTACTAGATACATTGAATTTTCCATTTTGCAGTTTCTTATAAGAGAAAGCAGAACAAGGAAACAGATAAGTGAAGCCTGGATTAATAGAATGGGAAGATTTGAACTCCCTCTTTCTTTAATAAGTCATAGATTTAACTTGTTTGCTATAAAAGACTGGAAAGCCATATAGAAGAAAAAGAAAGTACCTGTGGAAAAAGACCTTAGTTATTTATATGTGGGTGGGATTAAAAATTAATGTTGGCATTAAGCTTGGATACAAGCAGAGAAACAACACATGATAAGAGAAATGTAATAAGTACTTTTCTCCATACAAATAAGTGGCAAAATTTTGTATCTTAAAAGTTATTTTCACACATAACTAGTAACTTACATGGTGACCTAGAAATTGACTTATTTCACAAAAAGGAAAAGAGAGAATATTTTGGAATTTTGAATTGATCACAGGACAACTATATAGAGATGTATCCTAAAAAAAAAAATCTGGCAGGCCTTCATGCTCATTATAGACCCAAGCTTCTGTCAACAAGCATGGTCCTTGTTTTCTATATTTTTCAGTAATTGAATATGTATCATATTTCTTTTGTGTTTGAGATTGTAAACTTATCAGGTCCCCCTTCACTTTCCTCCTTCCAGTCCCTACAATATATAGCTCCTTGCTTTTTTTCAAATTCATGGCAGGTACTTTTTCATAAATTGCTCTCTATCTATCTATCTATCTATCTATCTATCTATCTATCTATCTATCTATCTATCTATCTATCTATCTATATGTGTGTGTGTGTGTGTGTGTGTGTGTGTGTGGTGTATGTGTGTGTCTGTGTTTGTATATGTGCACGGGTGTGTGCATGCATTAAATACATAAATACAACCTGTTACATCTGTATAATGGCAAATACACATTTTCAGACTGACCATTAAGTATTTGATAAATGGGTAGTATGCTCCCTGGTAAAGACTACTTCTCCCACTCTGCATTCTTTAGTTGCCTACAGTTCTTTGTGTAGGGTTGAGATCTCCCAAACTTTCTCATCCACATTATCATATGTATTATTGTTGTCCTTGATCATTTCATATTCAGAGTGTCATATTGATGAGACCTTATGGGTATGCTTCTCTGGCTCTTAGAAACTTTCTTCCTCCTTTCCACAATGGCCCCTGTTTAAATGAAATTTAACCATTTTGACTGGCAATGCCTCACTCAAGAGTCAAAGACCGTAATAAAGAAATCCAAACACCAAGCATGAGAAGTCATCTTTTAAGACTCTGAAAATATTACAAACTATTGCACTTGACTCTGGATGCCTCTTTAAGTGAAAGAAAAGTTTCTATTGCTGAATATACTATCTGCTTCAAAGAATTTCCAGGGACTTCTGAGCAGGAATTGATTTGAATGCTTCCTTTAGAATTAGTTTTTGTGGTACCAGAAAAATCCATGCTTTGTTATAAAAGACAGAGGCAATGGGCAGCTGTACCCATCTATGGTACCTTTGATCCACGAATACTACACTCATGGTACAATAACTCTAAGCTTACAGTAGTGGAATATGTAGCTTTATGGTAACTTAAAAGCTTTCAGATTTGACTTAAGGACAACAAATCAAGAGGAAAATCATGTGGGTACTGGAAATAAAAATGACAAACTCGAGTAGGGAAGTCATATGTCTAGGATGAGAACCAAAAACTGACATGTTTATAAACCAAAAAAAAAATCCTTAATTACATTCTAAATGGTTGTCTTTATTCACAAAAATAAGTATAGTCCTTAGCCTTCATCAAAGAAATAGCACTTTGTAATTGATTAACACAATTACAGAAAACCAATCAAAATACAGTGGTAGAGCCTACTTCTAGGGGTACATGTATGAAATAACTCCCATATTTAAGAGTCAGTGATCATTGTGGACAAGAGAACAGATTCATGGTGAGTTGCACTCAGCAGCTCAAGTTTGTCTCATAGCAGTCAGAGTTCGTAATTTAACTGCAATTGATTTAATCACACTTCTCTAAATATAGGAAAGATAGAAAAGAAAACAGAAAATACATTTGAAAGATGTAACTAAAAGTGAAATTCATCATTTCATTGATGAATTCTGATCATGAAAAAATGTATGTACATTGAAAAGATATTGTAACCCTCCGGTTTCCCTTTCCCATCGGATCTTGACACTGGTCTTGGTGGTCGTAAAGGAGGAAGAGCACCCTGAAGCTGGCCTCACTGCGGTGCAGTCTGCTGTAAAGCAGCAGGCCAGACTCAGACATGCCTGGGCAAAAAAAAAAAAAAAAAAGAAAAGAAAAGATATTGTAGTCAATGGATTGAAGGTCTCATTTTTGATAATGGGTACTAAAATACTTAACAGGAAACAATAAAAAGTGGTAAAGAATTCTTGAATTCTGTTCCTCCAGTGTCATCTTCATACTTTAGGCCTAGCTCTGTATTCAAACCTCAAAACAGGTCTTGCCTGGGATGTTTCACCCGGAACAAGATCATCCACTCCAGTTTTATACTATTAAGTCTAGTCCCCAATGTTCGGCTCACATACTAGTCTGTACAGCCGACATGCCTCCATACTCCAGACTCCAGAAAACCAGTGCCAACTTCTGGACATGCAATCTTCTATTGTATTTCTTAGATGATATACTGAGAACAGCACCTTCTAGAACCATGCCCAAATCCCCATGCCTTCCTCCTAAAATGGTCCAGATTGAGCAGATCAGAATATCATATTAGACACACAAACAATGAAACAAATTCACATGCCCTGGTCACATCTCAAAAACACAAAGAAAAAACAGGGCCAAAATATTATGCATCTTCCTATCCAAATCTTCTATAAGAATGACTTAGAAGAACACCAAGGAACAGATATTAAAAGGAGAGTCATAAATATTTATTTTGTCAAGTACTTCAGAGTCTAAAATGATGCAGATATATATCTCAGTAAACCAAAAGAGGAAAGGAATAAATTCCCTGGTGTTGTTCAAGAAAACATCTACATAGGAATGAAATGGTGAAGGCAATATGGAATAAGAAAAAATAAATAATGATAGCAGCCTGAACAGAAATGGAGATGGAATTGAAAAGCTCAATAACCAGTTAGAAAGCTTAGGAGAAAGCCTAAGAGAGAGAGAAGGTAGATCAAGTAGAACACATACTATCAGGAAACCTATCACATTCATGCTCACTTACAAACACTTAATAACAAAAATCCCTTTTGTTTCTGGTGGGTGCAGGGGGTAAGTAGAATAGAAAAGCTACAAATTAAGCTAAAGTAACTCAAAACTTCATATCAATGACTGCAATGTAAAGATTACAGAACTCTTACAAAACTAATGTTACCATTATATCTTCTTACTTTCTTGTTCAAAGTAAAATAAAGAGAAAGGATTATAGATATAGTTCATACTGTGGGTCTTTTCCACCTTGCATACAATAAGCTCAGAGCATCAATACAGGTACAACCTATATCGTCCTTACACTATATTTTTATGCATTTCACATCATTCCAGATATCTTAAAGGAGTGTTTCTCAACCTGAGAGTGTGACCCCTTTGAGATTTCATATCAGATGAATATATACATATCAGAAATTCTGCATATTTACATTATAATTCATAACAGTAGCAAACTTAATTATGACGTAGCAACACAATACTTTTATGGATGTTGGTCACCACAACATGAGAAATTGTATTAAAGGGATTGAGCACTAGGAAGAGAGAGCACTTCTGGCTAAACAATTCACACTATGATTGCTCCCCATGAATGACCGATACATAACTAGGTACAAAATACACACCACTTGCCCTATAAGGATCTAGGTACACATGCACACCTCTCATCTCTCTGTTCTTGAGTTTGTCTATTCTTCATCATATGCTTACCTATCAACTTTAAAATGATACATTTTAATAGATTTAGTCTGCAGTACATTAATTCAATATATTCTTTTGGAAAAGTCAGATGGGCACAGAAATTCCTGAGCTGTTTGCTATGGGTAACAGTTTGTTAGTGATATATATATTTTAAATATAAATAAAATAAAATCACATATAAAATATTTGAGGCTTACATTTATTCCATTAAATTTGCTAACGTATTATGTTATGTATTCTCATGTACATGCACTAATCTTACATCTTTTTCATTTATTTTGTCATGTATTTAATATGTGCAAATGTATATGCATGCACACACATAAACACACACTATACACACCTATACACACACTGCTAACACTGGGTATAGCAATCAGAGAAAAGTCACTCAGAACTCTGTTCTTTCCTTCTATACTGTCTCAAGGACTCAGGCTTGCAGCAAGCATCCTTTCTTCTGAGATACCTTGTTGCTATATTTTATACTACTAAGTCTAGTCCCCAATGTTCCAATCATCCAGTAAAAGAAATCTCAACTCAATAACAATACAAGCTATACGCCCTAGATTGGGCGGATCTCCCACTACACTACTCTATTCCCATCTATGTTATCCCATATAACTTGCAGTTTCTCCAGGCCACGAACTTCTCCCCATCCTCTCCTTTGATCCTCTGTAGCGCTCCTCCTTCTTCCTCCCACCCAATCATTGCCTTTAGCCTTTATTTGAAAAGTTAAGGTCTGGAGAAAGTTCACAAGGCAACTCCTCATCTGCAGTCCCTGGAGGGGTGCTGCTTATTGACTTGCTTCCCATGACTTGCTCAGCTTGCTTTCTTATAGAACCCAGAACTACCAGCCCAAGGATGGAACCACCCACAATGGGCTGGGCCCTCCTCCCTTAATCACTTATTGAGAAAATGCTTTACAGTTGGATCTCATGGAGACATTTCCTTTAGAGAGGCTCCTTTCTCTGTGATAACTCCAGTTTGTGTCAAGTTGATACACAAAACCAGTCAATATAGATGATAAACTAATAACCATACATTGTGAATGAAATTTTCTTTCTCATTGGTCAGAGTAGTATTGAGTAGATTTAGCCAGAAATTATAATCTTGAAAAAAATCATTTTCAAAAATAGAAACTAGAGGTGAGACCTTTAAAAAATAGATACTTCCTTTAATATAAAGACTATATAGAGCATAATTGAGCATCTCTCGCAATTTTCTGTGACCCTAAATCAACAAGGAATATTAAAATTATTCCAAGAAAAATTACAGTCTCAATGTTTCTTCCTTTCAATCACTAAGGTGAGGTTATGCTCTTTTTAATGATAATTTCAGCAGGCAGGTGAATATGTTGATCTGCAAAATGAATATGTGATCAGCACAAGCAAAATTAGATTACAAGTCACACATTCTGCAGTTCTCATCTCAGAAATTTGCAACAAAAGAAGTGAGCAACACATTAAAATAGAGAAATGTTGAAGAGACATATCAATTTACAAAAACAAACAAAAAATATGGTCAACAATATATTGTAGTATTGAGAAATGCTGTTTCAACTAGGTTTTTATTGCTATGATAAAACTATGACCAAAAACAACGTGAAAAGCAATGGGTTTATTTCATTTTATACTTTCAGGTAACAGTTATTCACTGACGGAAATTCAAAGTGGGAAGCTAGAGGCAGGAACTGAAGATCATTTAGGAATGCTGCTTACTGGCTTCTGAATATTTTCCAAACCAATGCTCCACTAGATTTCTTTTATAGACTAGATCCATGTCCAACAAAATGTGTACAAGCAGCCTGATAGATGAATCTTCTTAATAGTAGTCCCATTTCTCAACGTGCTCTAGCTTATGTGAACACAGAAAACAAAACAAAAATAAGACAGATGTCTGTGGAGGTCACAAAACACCCACTGTTAGGAGTCTTACAAAAACACCAAGTCAACAACAATAATATATACCAGAGGACAAGGAGTAAACTCATGCAGGTCATGTGTTTGTTGTTTTAGTCTCTGTGAGCTCTCCTCATTTGATCTACTGTGCTATGTTCTCCTGGTATCCCTTGTCTGACTCATACAGTTTTCCTACCCTATTTTTTGTGGCATTATTGATTTCCCAGAGGAGAGACCTAATGGAGACCTCAAATTTAAACTTTCTGCATAATGTCTGATTGCATCTCTGTTTCTACTCCCATTTTCTGCTGGTAAGCCTACCCAATGAAGACTGAAGAATGTATTTGTCAATGAGTATAGAAGAATAATATCAGGAGTCATTTCATTGATTTCTTTTGACAACCCTCTTTGGTTTTTCCCTATGTCTCTGGACCATTCAGTCTCTAGTTCCTGGTCATCTGGACAGTGTAGAACATGGCTCCCTCTCATGGCACTTGTCTCAAGCTAAATAAAACATTGGTTGGCTACTCCCACAGGTTTATCTCTTCAGTTCTCCCAGAACATCAAACAGTCAAGACAGATTGTAGGTGGAAGGTTTTGTGACTGGTTTGATGTCCAATTTTCTCCTTTTATAGCCTGCAGAGTATCTTCTCACACCAAAGAGACTAGAACATAATAGTGATGGGGTCCATACCCACATGAGCTCCACTTCTCTGTAATGAACTGTGTGGACTTTGTCCTAGGTAATGGGTCCTGTTATCATTTTTCAGGAGGCAACCTTCTGTGCTAGCTGAAATCCTTGACTAACTATAAAAGTTCATAGTTCAGACAGTATCCTCTCTTACTAGAAGTCCTGACTTAAAGTCACCCTCATAGATTCCAGGAAATTTTCACTGCACTAGATTTCCCCATTGCCCTACAAATGCTCCCCAATTCCATCTATCTCTCCTCACACTCCCTGCCCCTACCTCTCCATTTACTCAGCTGATCTCTCTAGCTCCTCTCTCTGCTCATCCCAAGTCCACCCAAAGTATCTACTCTATTTCCCCTTCCCAGTCAAATGAAATGAAGAAAAACTTTTAAAAGAAAACTTTAATAGAATTTTACAAGGGAAGAATTTACTTAACTGAACTGAAATGACTCAGAATAGTCCTCAAGTCCACATACAGACATTCTAAACCCATATCCATATGCTGATTCCAACATGTATAGGATATTCATTTGTAAGGTTGAATTCAATATATTGACTGGCTTCATCAAGAAATTATGTAATACACACATATACACAAATGCATTAATTAGAGTCATGAGTATGGAAAAGAATATAGCTCAAAATTAAAGTTATAGTTTAGGTTGCAAAAGCCAATCACCTTGTGACAGTAAGGTTGGTTACATTGTTTCATTAATTTCTGGATAAAGTAAAACATGTTTAGTACAAAGTAGGATAGAAGATTGAGTATATAGGGTTATTTGTTTGTTTGTTTTATGGAGAATATAATATAGTCACATTTATCCTTCCAATTCCCTCCCCCCAACACCTCCCATATTCTTTTCCTCACTTTCTTTCAAAATCATTGTGAAAGAAACTACATTACGAAAGAAGTTTCATTAACTGTTATTAATGTATATACATATACCTATACATTCCTAAATATAATCAAATCAGTCTTCATAACATTATATATATATATATATATATATATATATATGTATGTATATATATCCATCCACAGGTAAGTGTATTATTTAAAGCTCATCAAATGAACTCCCTTTTGCAATAGATAGAACCACTGCAGAAAACTAGAATCAAATATCCACAGTAGATTTGCTTAGTTCCCATAGACACATCTACAAAACAACTTTTGCTTATAAGAACCATGGGACATTTCAGATGAAGGATCAGAAAGATAATAAAACCCAGAAGATCAGAGAGTTTACATGATAATGTGTCTTCTGGAAATTTTAAGAGAACCTATATCTACAAAGTCTCACCAACATGACTTAGGGAATATGAGCTGAACAAGGAGGACACAAGTAGATATGCTGAAGTTGGTAGGAGAAAATTCACAAGGTCACAATCCTGCAGCCAAGGAATGAGGACAGCAAGAGAAAGCATCTTCCCCAGGGAAGAGCATGCCCACTGGTCATTCAATGCAAAATGTTCCACTCTATGTACATAATTTGAAATGATCACAAAGCATAGTATTAACTTAAGTTGGTCCCAAGGGATAGTGTAAGTTCAATAAATTCACTGGCAAGAGGGTATTTTCAGAAAAAAAAAGTAATACCTTGATCTAAGATGATGAAGTTGCATTAAATTAGTGCAGATATGTACAGCTTGTGATCTTGCAGCTCATATAAGAGAAGGCAAAGGGCAGAACAAATTCCTTCTTGTTATCTCTCTCCTTTGAACAGGTGAGCAAAAGTTATCAATACATAGCATACCCTAGATGGTGGGCATGTTTCTTTGGTACATTGTGTAAAATGAGTTGGACTCAAAGAATAACCTTCATTAGTATTCAAGTTCTTTCAGGATAAGTCTTGTATAGATCAGTGTTTCTAACTAACTTCGACAAACCCTTCTGTGTAGCAAAAATACCTTGGCAATCATTTCCCTTTCTATTCAGTCTGCTTTAGTCTGTAACCACATTGGCATTTTATGAAACATCAACTGTATAACCTTGCAAATAAAAAAATAATCCACTATCTTGAGTTCCAGCACTCTTTATGTGTGATTTGCATTTTTTTATATTCCACATTTATTTTAATTTTGGTATTTTCTGTGGTGATACTGATTTGTAGGAGAATATCTAGAACTAGAAATGGAACTCAAGCAGTGACTTTGTAATAATAAAAAAGAAGAACAAAATCAGTGAAAAATAAGTAAGGAACAAATAATCAACAAAATACATATCTCATGTAAAGACCAATTCAGACCTTATTAGTAATATAAGCCTAGTCAATATGATTTATCTTCAGAGAGATGGCAGATGTTAATCTAGAATAATCAGGACCAATATGAACAATGCACTGCACAATTTCACATTGTGACATCTTAGAAGTCTTACAGCACATAGAATTTCCCCCTAGCTAATAAGGATTTATTTTTTTCTTTTTTCTTTTCTATAATTTTTATTTACATTCCCAATGATTTCCCCTTTACCAGTTCCCCCCCTCCCTGAAAGTCCCATAAGCACTCTTCCCTCCCCCCTGCTCCCCAGTAAACCCCCTCCTGCTTCTTTGTCCTGGTATTTCCCTACCCTGCTACATCCAGTCTTTCCAGGACTAGGGGTCTCTCCTTCCTTCTACTTGGAAATTAATTGATATGTGAATTGTGTCTTGGGTATTCCGAGCTTTTGGGTTAATATCCACTTATCAGTGACTGCAATAAGGATCTTTAAAATATAGTGTTTATGATGTTTTCTCACATTTGAAAACATCCATTCAACCACTTACATATTGGTGGTTTAATAAGACAGAAAGATCACAAGCTATAGTATAAAATAGGTTCTAATGTGTAGTGGCTTCTATTACAAACGTAAATTCCCAAAAATTGTTTTCACTAGAAAGTACACACACACACACACACACACACACACACACGCGCACGCACGCACACGCTCATATACACATCGCTTCTGGGAACATGCTGCCGCCGATTAGTTCTGATTGGTAAATAAAGATGCCCCCAGTTGGTTCTGATTCTTAAAGAAAGATGCTGATGGTCAATGGCAGGGCAGGGAAGACAGAGGAGCAAGTTTTTAGGATTTCAGAGTAAAGACAGAGAAGGAAGACAGAGAGAGGGAGATCTGCCATGCTGAGAAAGGTGGAGGAGAAGAGAGACACCATGCTCTCTTGAGGAGAGTAGATTGGGAGCCAGGGGAGTGCGAGTGCAGCACAATTGGGCAGCCCTCTGGGTTCAGAACAACCTAGGAAGAATATAGAATTTAGTAAGTGATACCTTGATAACTTGGGATTATCAGAAGAAGGAAGATTAACAACATGGTGATTAAGATGTGGCCCAGGCATGCATTGATCTGATTAAGGCATATCAAAATATAAAGTGTGTGTGTGTGTGTGTGTGTGTGTGTGTGTGTGTGTGTGTGTGTGTGTGTCTTTCATTCAGGAATGTGAACCATTGGGGTGGGTAGTAGGTATGTACCACCAGGATTTATTTAACTTTTAAATTCTAAATAATGTGATGGTTAGCTTTGTTTCAAAACTTGCAAAAAACAGACTGAAATCACCTGGGAAAAGTGTCTCTGTATACTGGATTGGCCTTAGGTACCTTAATTAAGTCAACTGATATGGCCAGACCTAGTCTACTGTGGGTGGGACCATCCCTTAGCACAAGCAAACAAAAATATGAGCATATATTAATCTATTTCTATCTCTCTCTATTTGATTTTAACTGTGATTTGGCTAGGTGCTTCAAGTCCCTACTTTTGCTGATGACAGTTAATAACCAAAAATTATAAACTAAACAAATCCTAAAGCCTCTAAATTAGTAATATTATCGCATAAGCTATTCCATTGTAATAATTTGATTCAATAGTTGAAATTCTAATTATATTTTATCCCCTTGCTCTGACTTTCATGAAACTTCTCACAGCTGAGATGAGAGAAGAGAAAAAAAGAAAAAGATCAAAAGCATTTCAGATAACACAACAGGGTATGCCCCTGAAGCTTTGACCTTTAACCCACTATCCTGGTTTAAAGACAAGATGCCTGACTGAGATATTTCCTGTAATTAAGACTGATAGGGCCCCCTGGGGGCTCACAGGAGACCACTTTCCCAGAATCTTCTCCAGTGTTGCCAACATTCCTAAGTTTGAGCCCCTGGCCTAGGAAGGCAGAACAAGAGGGATACATACATGCTTCTCTCAAGAAGGAGCAAACAGATAGATGAAAAGGAGAGGGGAGGAAATATCAGTGGGCTTCTTAGTGAGATCCATCCTTGGTGAAAGCCCTCTGAGCTGAAAAATGGCTGTGCAGATCATTTGCTAATGAGCACAAACACAGCCATAGACTTTAAATACCCAAAGAAGTTGGAATAATCCTACTCAATGCTATCCTTGATATGATGTGCCAAATACGACAAAGTATTTTCAAAATCTGAAAGAAGGCAGCAATGCTATACAAATGTAGTGAACAGGACTAAGTCTCAGATACTTAGCAAAGATTATGAAACTTTGCCTTTTGTATTTGATGAGAGGCTTCAGATCCAAAGTTTTTTCTCATGCCCTTAATAGACAGTCATCCGACTCAAGCCCAGCTATTGATTTCTTTGCCCAACTTGCAGAAAGTAGAGATGAATGAGGTGTTTTACCCTTAATCCATGGGTACTGAGTAACTTTCAGCAAAGTTGGCAGGAAGATTTCTTCAGTTCTTCCCTTTACTGTTATTTCTCTCTCATTTCTTCCTTTGTTTAAATTATGCAGAACCTATTGGCAGAAATTATAAAGAAAGGATATATTTCTTTTTTTGGTTATTTTATTTACTTACAATTCAAATGTTACCCCCTTCACAGTGTCTGCTCCAGAAGCCCCCTATCTCCTCTTCCCTCCCCCTACCTCTATGAGGGTGCTTCCCTACCCACACATCCACTCCTGCCTTAGCGCCCTAGCATTCCCTTATCCTGGGTCATCATGACTCCACAGGACCAAGGGGCTCCCCTCCCAATTATGCCAGATAAGGCAATCCTCTGCTACATTTCCAGCTGGAGCCATGGTTACTCCCTGTGTAGTCTTTGTTTGGTGTTTTAGTCCCTAGGAGTTTTGGGGGCTTTGCTTCATTGATAGGAGGATATATATTTCTTATTTTTATGAAGTGCATTAGTTGTCAAACACATGAGATCTATCTGATATTGAGCAATTCCCTACTAGATCGTATATCTGGAAACTCTTATTTGGAATTCAGGTTTATTAATCATGAATGTACACATGCATTAAACTTTGACCTTTAAGGTTTAACTTTTGAGGAAGAAAGAAGACAGTGTTTTTGTGGTTCCCTAAGGTCATGCAAGTTTGTCAGCAAACCATGCACACTTAATCACATTCTCTTAATGAGCTGCTGCTGTCAATTTAGTTTTTCATAAACACACCAGCAAGGAGGCATGGAGAGCGGTGATTCCTGAAATCGTTCTGTGATACCCCAGGGTGTCACCAATTATTTTCAGGTGGGGGTTGAGGATGTCATGAAATTCTCTAACAAAACTAATTTTAATCTACTTCAGTTTGCAAAATTGCAGCCCATGAAGCACTTTGATTAAGAAGGACATTTCAGAAAATCAAGTGAGTCACAGTAGGGTGTTGCAAATGGAAAAACAAACAAACAAAGATCTTTGGTATAGAAATTCATAGACAATTACATTTTTCCTGTTTTTGTCCTCACGGCATGTGGCAGCTCTTAATGGGGTTCCAATCCATGAGTAGATTCTACAATGAAACTAAGAAAATACAATGCTTCTTTAGTCTTCTGAATGTCCAAAACAGTATCAAATAAATTTCTGCATATTGTAATTATCATTTCTACAACATGTTTGAAGAGAAAACAGTATGAACTATTTTATATTATGGAATTTTAAGAGTTTAGCAATATTAAATAATATCTCATCTCAAGGCTGCTAAGTATACAAGTAGTATCTGAGCTTACATCACTTTAATGCCAAAGTTCATATTCTTCTTAGTGTTTTTAAAATACAAATAGGATATAAAACCCCCAAAGAAGATCTAATAACTTGAGACCCCAAGAAAACTGAAGAAAAGTTATAGAACTAGACAAAATATAAACTATTATTGTCAAAGTACTAGAGATATTTGAGACACTGTGTTAAAAAGATGACTTAATGGGGAAAGGCCCTCACTGAAAAACCCACTGACAGGAATTCTAACTCTAGGGACACATTATAGGAGAAAAGAATTGATTTTCAAACATTGTCTTCTGACCACTACAATTTCACTGTGGTATCTGCACCCAATCCCCATGCACACACTCATACAAAGTAGTAAATACAGTTTGACAGATATGTTGTAAAAGAAGTATGTTGACACCTGAAAGGTCACTACTGAATAAGTTCTGTACATAACTGTTGATATGACATCTGCTCCCATGGAGATGTTCCTTACCAGGAAAAACCAGCAGTGTTTTTGATAAAAAAAAAAATGGACAGTCATAAGGGGCCATTTTGACAAGAATTAAATCTAGAAGTTATTCAGTTACATATTAAAATATAATAAAAATATATGGGTTTTGTACAGAAGAAAATGTGATATTTCATGTAAGCATGCGAAAACAAAAGAAGCTATTATAAACTAGTGTAATTACTACCAAGGAAACTAAGATAAGACAACAGACACTAAGACAAGACAGATGAAAAAAAAAGTAAAAGAAATCAATTGTTGCTCCGCCATCTTTGATCTGGCAACAGAGCAGTTGGGAACTCCAGGTGCAAGGATAAATGAGCATAACATTGCCTGGAACACAGCCAGCTGGGGGGCTCCATGCACCCCAAATCTGGGCAGTTCTGAGGATATCTATGTGCCAGCTCTGCTGTGGGACATCTGCCCTGCAGAGTGACCCGCACTGGGAGGGAGCTCAGCAGCCTCCACTCAGCCACCTTTGCTCCGGTGATAGACTACACTGAGTCTCCAAATACACAGGGATTTCCCAAGTATAACATCACTTGGGGCAAGACACATCAGGGCTCCAAAGACACTCGGGAGCAGGGCAGCCCCTCAGCGATTGGTGCCAGAGGAAACCTGGTCATCCAGGAGGGTGGAAATAGCCTTACAGGCACACAGGAGGTTCAAGCACCAGCCAGTGACAGCAGGACCAACTAATACCTGAGAAAACCAGATGGCTAAGAGCAAAAATAGGAATGTTACTAACAGAAATCAAGGCAGTATGGCACCATCCAAACCCAACTCTCTGACAGCAGCAAGTCCTGGATACCCCATCACTCCTGAAAGGCAAGATCTGGATTTAAAATCACTTCTCATGATGCTATTAGAAGATTTCAAGAAGGACATAAATAAATCTCTTAAAGAAATACAGGAGAACAGGAATCAACGGGTAGAAGCCCTTATAAAGGAAACACAAAAATTGCTTAAAGAAATGCAGGAGAATATGGGTCAATAGATCGAGGCCCATAAGGAGGCAACACAAAAATTGCTTAAAGAAATACAGGAGAACATGAATCAATAGGTAGATGTCTTTACAAAGGAAATGCAAAAATCGCTTAAAGAAATGCTGGAGAATATGAGTCAATAGAGGGAAGTCTGTAAGGAGGAAACACAAATATTGCTTAAAGAAATACAGGATAACTAGGGTCAACAGGCAGAAGTCCTGAAAGAGGAAACACAAAAATATCTTAAAGAAATACAGGAAAGCAGAAACGAACAAGTGAAGGAACTGAGCAAAGCCATCCATGATCTAAAAATGGAAGTAGAAACAACTAAGAAATCACAAAGGGAGACAACTTTGGAGATAGAAAACCTTGGGAAGAAATCAGGGGTCATAGATGCAAACATCAACAATAGAATACAAGAGATGGAAGAAAGAATCTCAGGTGCTGAAGATACCATAGAAAGCATAGACACAACAGTCAAAGAAAATGCAAAATGCAAAAAACGTGTAACCCAAAACATCCAGGAAATCCAGGACACAATGAGAAGACCAAACCTAAGGATTATAGGTATAGATGAGAGTGAAGATTTGCAACTTAAAGGGCCAGTAAATGTCTTCAACAAAATTATGGAGGAAAACTTCCCTAAACTAAAGAGAGAGATGCCAATGAACAAATAAGAAGCCTACAGAACTCCAAACATACTGGACCAGAACAGAAATACGTCCCATCACATAATAATCAAAACACCAAATGTACTAAACAAAGAAAGAATATTAAAAGCAGTAAAAGAAAACAGCCAAGTAACATATAAAGGAAGACCTATTCGAATCACATCAGACTTCTCACCAGAGACTATGAAAGCCAGAAGATCCTGGGCAGATCTCATACAGACTCTAAGAGAACACAAATGCCAGCCTAGACTACTATACCCAGCAAAACTCTCAATCACCATAGATGGAGAGACCAAGATATTCCATGATAAAACCAAATTTACACAATATATGTCCACAAACCCAGCCCTGCAAAGGATAATAGGTGGAATTTGCCAATACAAGGAGAGAAACTACACCCTGGAAAAAAAACGAGATAGTAACTTTCTTTCAACAAACCCAAAAGTAGATAACCACTCAAACATGCTTTCCTATCAATCACATAGCTTTGTTGTGATGCAAAAAGAGTGCACTATTAAATCAGCCATCTTTGTAGGAGATATAAAGATGGGAATAGATGTAAGCAGAACATTTTGTGTCCACTACACATATATTATTAGATTTTCTGTGGCTAGGAAACTCAAAATTTTTAATGGAAGTATAAGTATAATAACTCATTTAGAGAAGATAAAAGTAAAGGCAAAGATAGGAAAAAATTAATATATCTCCCAACAGATTTTTCTATGAGCCACGGACTAAGAAGTGATGCAATTCCAACAGATGCTTGAATCTTGCCCCACTTCAAATACTTTATGAATAAGCCAGAAGTTAAAAAATTACATTTATTTTGTCCTCCTCAAATCCTTAGAAATCTGACAGACAAATTTATTTGCAAAAGAATATGTTGGCCATCAAAGCTTCAATTCTCTTTATAAAAATAAAGAATTTTGAATTTTGCTTTGTGTGCTTGGAAATTAACAATACTTAACCAAGACTTAACAAATCCCCTTCAGGGAAAATAAAATATCACATAAAAATTCCACAGAAAACTTAGCTATAAATCAGGGCTGGCTAGACAGTACATATGGAGATTTCTAGCCCTTCTGAAGTCTATTAAAACCCTCTAAATCCTGACTTAGACAAAACATAAGGGAGGGTTGGGAGCTCTCTGGTTCTTCGGAGGCCCATCAATTTCCACATACTAATATTTAATCATTGAAAATGTCTATATATCCAAAATTAAGTAATTTAGACTTGGTATAGAGAACACATTAATTTTTTATAAACTCTTATCATGACATGGAATGGCATACATAAGAGGGAAATAAAATACTTCAAAGTTGAGTATAGAATATTCTTCTGCCCATCCCTTATCAAAAGAAAGTTGTAAAGTTGTCTTATAATGGCCTTTGATAAGTGTCCTTCACATCTTTCTGTCAAAATACTTATGAAAATGCCAGGAGATGTGGGAAAAATCATATCTCTGAAAAAGTCCACACTCGGATCTGTTAAAAGACAAATTTTAGAGGAATTTACAGTGCTTCAAATATGAAATGGAAAAACTGGAAAATCACTATAATTCTGTAATGCTATTTTCCTGAATAAGTAAAAGCAAGTTTCCTAATTATTTTCTCCAAGAACTGGTCCTCATTTCACAGTTTCATTGTAGGTTCAATGTCAGAAGTTGGAAAAGCTGTTTTCTATCTCCCACCTAACACTGAATAACAGATTGTTGTCAGATGAGTGTGTGTGAGTGGTTTTGTGTACATCTGCATGTATGTGTGTGCGTGGGTGTGTGTGCATGAGTGAAAATGACTGCCCAAATGTTTCTTTTGTTCTCCCATGTGTCTTTATAATCCCCTTTTCAAAGCTGGTATGGTGGCTCTGTGGATAAAAGCACTTGTTCCATTGACATGGAACATGATTTATTCTCTCGTACTCAGAATGCTCACCACCTCCAACGACTCCAGTTTCAGGGGATACAGGACCCTCTTCTGGTCACTGTTTGTATCAAGCACAAGGATGGTATAAATACACGCACATGGGCATCCATCTATACACATAAAACAAAAATAAGACAACTTAAAAATAATCCCCCTTTTCACACGAGATTCTATTTTCTATATCAAATATACTAAGAAGCAATATGTTCAATGCAGTAGAAACCAAAATCTAATGTCGAGCAGTGATACTACTGTAGATATAAATAAGCCATTATAACTAGCTGGGTGAGAAAAAACTTTCACATAGCTAAGCTAACTCTAAATATTTACCAATGTAAAGCATTAGGAAAGCAGTTACTGGGGAAAGTTAGCATTGGCAGAAAATAGTTATAATAGGAAGGAAAGGATTCCATGGACTTCAGAGGCTAGCATGCCCAGTACTAGAGTGGAAAATGGTGCCCAAATATATTTGCATATGCTATCATCAAATGGATTTTGTTAAGTAACTGTTGAAGATGCAAAGCGAATAAAATGCTATGACATATGCACATGTCTATAGAAAAAGAAATAAAAAGAATAGCCCCTGACACATAGGACACTCCATGTCTTCATAAAAGAAAAGTCAGCAAAATTGGTTGCACAATTTATATGTATCATTACACTAAAACCCTCAGTTGTTTCATAGGCAAGAAATAGATGTTTTCTCCCTCATATTGTTTTAAAATAAGAGACTTAGCATTCCCTTCATTTTTTAAACATATGACTTACTTACTGTATGTAAAATTATTCCATGAATTGTGGTCAGGAAGCAACAATAAATGTTAATACTAAAGCAAGTTTTTGTACTGACCGAAGTGCAAAGGTCAAAACAAATATGACCTCTCTTTCTTCTTAAACTTCTTCAGTTGATGTCTAGTTTTGTAATTGTCATGCACTCATTTTATTTCCACTGCAATAATATTTTAATTTTCACTTTCAATACCTTACATTGAAAACTTAACTATAGAGATTTGATGTAATTACTCTTACTTGGGGATGACTCATTAACTTCCCAGGCACTACATATCCACAACATTAAAAAGCATCAATTGAACTTTATCGGTGGCGTTCCGTGGCTATCTCTAAAGTTGAGGAAAATTTCAGCACAACTTGTTCCCAGTTTATGAAGTCTGCTTTGACAGTGCCATGTGACTGAGAAAGAGAGGCAAGAAATGTCTGAACAACACAGAATTTGAAGTACTGGATTAATATCTTATTAAAGAGGAAAGTTGCTGTGGGATAGCATGATCAAATAGAGCACAAATTGGGACAAATTAGAAGCATAGATATGAAAAAGAAAAGCAATGACTTCATCCAACCTGAAATCTGTCTTCAAACTAGTCTAGAAGCCTGAGGCACATTCCTGGTTCTAAGGTTTGCTTGTGAAACTATACATACCATTGTAATGTTTTTCTTTATATATAGTTTGCTGGAAAATTATTCAAAGAGCCATCCATTATCACTCTATGGTAATCATGTTGCTAGCATTCAGAATAGCTGCAATTACTTCAAACTGAGTCTATTGCAGTGTTTCTTGGGTAAGGTTTAAGATAAAGGTGATGAGGTTTGCCCTGGAGTATTCATTTAGGTTTCAACGGTGGAATTCAGCATTCTTCTGACTTACATAATGATTTTATGAATAAGAATGTGTGTGTGTGTGTGTGTGTGTGTGTGTGTGTGTGTGTGTGTGTATACTTGTATACCTGTGTACAATCCTGTGCATTTAGAGGACAATCCTGTCATCCTAATTACCTGTCACTACTAATTTTTATTTATTTGTTTATTTATTTATTTATTTTATTTATTATTTTCTTTATTTACATTTCAAATGTTATCCCCTTTCCAGTTTTCCCCTCCAAAATCCCTTTCTCATCTCCCCTCCCCATGCTCACCAACCCACCCACTCCTGCTTCCCTGTACTGGCATTACCCTATACTGGGGCATTGAGCCTTCTCAGGACCACGGACCTCTCCTCTATTTGATGTCCAAGAAAGCCATCCTTTGCTACATATGCAGGTGGAACCACAGGTCCCTCCTTGTGTACTCTTTGTTTGGTGGTTTAGTCCCTGGGAGCTCTGGGGGTACTGGTTGGTTCCTATTGTTGTTCTTCCTATGTCGCTATTAATTACCTCCTTCGATACAAGGTCTCCAATTGGCCAGGAGATCTCCAATTAGGCTACTCAGGCTGGCCCGCAAGATCTAATAACCTGATTATCTCCAACTCTAAAGGCCTGAGGTCACAAGCATGTACTACCTTCCCTGGCACTTTTACTTACATTCTAGGAATAGGATTCAAGTTATTCCATTATCAGTGAAAATTCCTTAGTAAATGAGCCCCATAAGCTAAATTTTCATATTACCAACAATAAAATTGCTACAGTTCCTCAAATTAGAGTGTAAACTGCAGTCTATCATAGATTAAATTGAACTGCTAAATATAAATTCAAAAGAACAGATTATATTTAGTCATGCATTAGTATATACAAATATATATGTGCATGTAATAATAATAAATAATAATAAAAATAAAAGACTGGGAGTGTAGAGATGTATATTGAAGGGTCTAGAGATAAGAAAGGGAATGGAAAAATGTTATAATTAAAATACCACCTCAAAAATAAACAACAAAAAAGTTACAATTAAGCAAAGAGAAAAATATAGATAAATAATAAATCCTGGACAGGCACAAATTTGCTATCCTTCAAACAACAAATCCAATTAGTGGAAAACCAAGAAACAACCTCAAAATATTGAATTTAATTTCTATATTAAAGAGCAAAACTGAAATGCAAACTGAATAGAGATGTTAAGTTATGTAATATTAACAGCTTTTGTACAGTGTGCCTCCACCTGAGTTTTTCTCCTTGTATAGATATAAATTCAGTGCAAATAGGATGATCACTAATACCCTTCTAACACAACATTATGGAAAGTTGTTGGAGCAAGTATTAATTTTTAAGACAAATTCTGCAAATGTTCCATGAAAAGGGACAGAAATGCATTTTTCTAAGACATTACTCCAGCAATATTTGTCAAGAAATTTATCTAACAACATTTGGTAGGGCAGGCTGAGCCACTGCACACTTGTTAAATATGACATCATGATTTCAGGCACATAATTAAAGTCAGTTTTCTACTTGTATTACTTCACTTAACTTGAAACTTATTTAGGATATTCATTTGAAAGTGAGGCGGGACAGAGAGAGATGGAGAAATGGGGGAGAGAGACAGAAAGACAGAGAGAGAATATAAAAATTAATGGTAGTAGGTCACTCAGAGTTTACTGAGCACCAACTTTATGCCAAGAATTGGGGACACTCATGACTTCCATTTCACTATTTAAACCACATAGAGGCTCATAGGAAAAGTGCTTATTTTATTGGAATAGAGGAGAATAAACTCAAAGTGTTGTAACTGGCAAACTTCTTTACCCCAGTCCTAAATTTTAATGTCCATTTGTATCCCACACAATTGCTGTGGGAAATAGCTGTCATAGAAAATAGGATATAAAACAAACTCAAAGGCTTTTCTTTTAATCCATGCAATGACACTCCATAGTCTTTTTTTTTTTTAACTGTTGGGTAAAACACTCACTTTATGTCTTAACCTTAAAATTTTACCTTGTTCTGTGGGGATAAGGATCTAAGATACTCATGTTTTCGGTGTTCCATGAATTTGTCAATTACACACCATCAACTAAAATAATAAAACCACCATATGATGAAAGATGGAAGAGTTTTAGATTAGACACTTATAACCATGCAGAAGAACCTAACTTTGGAAAGAACATCTGATTGATTAAGAGGGTCCATATTAGAGTAACACATCCTCTCAGTAGAGGTTTTCCAGTCAAAAACCAAATGATGGCATAAAGATAACATTAGGGTGCTGATAAACACCCAGTAGAAACAACCCAGGGATCCTGGCATTCAGCTAGGGTTTATGAAGAAAAGGACAATACCAGAAAGAGCAGAGTGTCCCATTTAGTAAACTACCCAAGAAAAGGGAAAACAAGAGATAGAGTATCATCGAGTCAAGCAGGCACTAACAGGATAGAGCAGAAACCTACTTAGGAAGTTGTCAGTCACCTGACATTCCTGACTGAGCTTTTAGCCCTGGAGAAGACACCAGTGGCTGCACTTCTAGTTTCTCTTTCTTACCATGGGCAAATTGTATGTCATGGCTTATCAAGAACAACTCTGCTGGAAACATTTTACCTCTGGTTGTACTTAAGAACAAAAGTTGTTCATTCTTGGATGTTTTGCTGTTCTCTCCTAGGCACTGAGTTTATGGCATTCTGTCCTCAGACAAGAGTTCTTGAGGGAAACTTAACACAAAATTGTTAGAGTTGGAAATGTAGCATGGGTGCAATCCTGGTTCCAGAGCCCTCTTCTCTGTATGCTCAGAAAACATGACAATTTACCAATAGAGTATGGGTTACACACTTGCATAAAAGTCTGTTTCTTACCAGTATATTGATATATTTAGTGATGCAAAGGCTATGATTCTCAACATGGATTGCAACTGCAAATAATATTGGCATATATAGAGAGTCCAGGCCTATCAGAGAAATACAGATTTACATCCACAGGGTTGATGGTTAAGCATTACCTTTGTTAAAGATTTTCAGTTGACTGCTGTACAGGAATAAAACTATACCTTAGATGCTTAGCTAGTTCTACTGAAGACATTGAGTTGTATAATATATTCTATTTGATTCTTAATTGGACAAGAAAATTTAACATAAAGAATAAAACAATCTTTGTTTTATAGTTCAAATGATAGAAAGTCATTATGAACAGTTCATGCTGTGAAGGTATCTGGATGAAGAGTATGGCTCATATTAAAAATTATAAAAAGCAGAGAGGCTATTAATGAATAGTTAGGTATAGGATTTATTTAAAAAGTAATAAATACAGTATTTTGATACTTTATTATTTAACAGTAATGAATAGATGCAAAGCCAGAGATTTTCTTGGTTATAAAATTTTCATATTCTTAAGCATCAATAAAACAAATTTATGATACTGTTGTGCCAATGAATTCTGAAATTTATCACAGCCAGTTTTGCATGTTCTCTCTTCATTGTCCTTTGTTCTACTTCTAAATATTGGTAAATACTAAATTTTGAAACAAATGATTTAGTTTCACAGCAAATGTAGCAGTGGGGGAAGAGGAACTGGAGGGTAGCCACTAGAATGTTCCAGATTCCAGGGAAGTGAGAGGCTCCCAGGACCCAACAGGGATGACTAGCCAAAATATCCAACACAAAGGGGAGATAGAACCTGTAGAGACCACCTCCAGTAGATAGGCCCAGCCCCCAATTGAGGGATAGAGCCACCCACCCATCTCAAAATTTTTAACCCAGAAATGTTTCTATCCAAAGGAAAGACAGAGACAAAAAATGGAACAGAGACTGAAGAAAGGTCATCAAGAGACTGCCCACAAAGGGATCCATCCTATCTATGGACACCAAACCCAGACACTATTGTTCATGGCAAGTACCACTTGAGGACAAGAGCCTGGTATGGCTCTTCCCTGAGAGGTTCTATCAGCACCTGAGCCTAAGGATCCCAATGAATGAGTTAGGGTAAGGACTTAAGGAGCTGAAGGGGATTGCAACCACATAGGAAGAAGAGACTAAATACCAATGAAAGAATATATATGGAGGGATCCGTGGCTCCAGATATGTCTGTATCAGAGGATGGCCTCATCTGACATCAATAGGAGGGAAGCCCTTGGTTCTGTGGAGTGTTGATATCCCAGTGTAGGAGGACGCTAGGCAAAAGTAACTGAGTGGTTGGAGGAGCACCCTCTTAGAGGCAAAGGGGAGGTATAAGAGGGAGAAAGGGATGTGGAGGGGTTGTGGTGGGGTAACTGAGAAGGGGGATATCATTTGAAATGTAAAATAATAAAATTAATAAATACTTGAATTAAAGAAAGATTATTTGATTGTTCTTGTATATATCAGAGATGAAGATGATAATATGTGCTTTAAATATAAGAAGAGTGTTGTTCCCCCCCCAAAAAATATGTTATGGGATACATTTCTTGCTCCATTGCAGAATTCTAGCAAACCAGTTTTATGTCAACAATTCTCCAAGATACACTAAGTACCTACCATACACCATATCTGGATTTCACATACCTCATGAGCTGACCAGTTTTAAATGAACTTATATGCATGTTGCAACAAAAGTGGCATTCACTTAGTTGCTCATAGACAGGATCTATGAGGGAGAGTATGGGAATGGGTAGAAAGAAAAAGAGGAGAAACCTGAATATCCTGATGGAAATATGATCCTGGAGGTAATGACCATTAATGATGATTGTGACACGATTCAAATGTTGTGTTCTTGGTGTACCATCCCACAGAATTTTCAGTGTTTTGTGTACCATTTTAAATGCATGTCACCAGGTCTTCTTGCCTTCTGCTGCTGGTCCTATTGAACCTTATCTCTTCGTTCTCCCATACTCTCTGAAAGGAAGTTGTAGCAAGGTTGAAGATGAAGGGAATACTAGAATTCAGTACTAAGACATAACAGAAATCTCCAAAATTTCATCTAGTCACTTTGTTTCAAGTCCATGTTGTACAATATTCTGCTGATGCTAGCTCCAGAGGAACCGTGGATGGAATATTTTGTAGGAGATTGTTTTTAATAAAATTAAATAATTATGCATCAAACTTCATCGTGTACTATTTATTCATATATCCATTTACTCTTGTTTGGTAAATATTATAGTTATTACTAATATACAATCTGACATAATTTAGAATCACTTATGAGATGGACCTCTGGGCATGCCTGAGGGTGTTTATATGATTAGGTTTGCTGATGTGGAAAGACCATTCTTAGCCATGGGTGAGACCATTCCTAGGACAGAGAATACTAGATAGTGTATAATCAAAAAGTAAGCTGAGCATTATCATGCATCTTTTCTTTTCTGCTTCCTGATTTAAGCATGACACATGACCACCAGCTTTAAATCTCTGCTGTCTTATGTAAAGTATATACAGTACTTCTTGGTCTATAAGCTAAAATAAACTCCTCCCTTAAGTTTCACGCCAATAGGAAAGGAAACTAAGACAAAGATATCAATACTATTCTTGAGATCAACAGGAAAAAAACCCCAAGCAATAGAATTTAGAAAAAAAATTAGACATTACTTTATATATTGTAATTAGGTCTAGGAGGGATATGTTATTCCCATTGCATGTGTCTGAGCTTCTGAGGAATGGTTACTTACACCAGCACCCGCAAAATAATACATAGATATACAGGCATTTATCAGAAGACCTCAATACATTTAGTCTATCTCTTTATATTTCTATGAACGATGTGAGGACATGTCATATGTGGGTGAGTATGTGTGCACATATGTATATGTATATATGTATATATATATGTGTGTATATATATGTATATATATACATGTATATATACATACACACATATGTATATATATGTATATATATATACATATATATATTGTTCTATACGACTTGTTTCACTAGGTTTCAAAGTACATTTTACACTGTTTTACTACAACAGTACTATAGGAGGTCAAACGATTACATATTGGAAAGGAAGAAGTCAAATCATCAATATTTGCAGACGATATGATAGTATACTTAAGCAACCCAAAAGCCAGATATAAAATAAACTCAAACAAATCAGTAGCCTTCCTGTACTCAAAAGATAAATAGGATGAGAAAGAAATTAGGGAAACAATACCCTTCACAATAGTCACAAACAATATAAAGTATCTTGGTGTGACAGTAACCAAACAAGTGAAAGATCTGTACGACAAGAACTTCAAGTCTATGAAGAAAGAAATTGAAGAAGACCTCAGAAGATGGAAAGATCTCCCATGCTCGTCGATCGGGCAGGTTTAATATAGTAAAGGTGGCCATCTTGCCAAAAGAAATATAAGGATTCAATGCAATCCCAATCAAAATTCCAACTCAGTTCTTCATAGAGTTAGAAAGAGCAATTCTCAAATTCATCTGGAATAACAAAAAACCCAGGACAGATAAAACTATTCTCAACAGTAAAAGAACTTCTGGGGGAATCAGTATCCTGGACCTCAAGCAGTACTCCAGAGCAATAGTGTTAAAAACTGCATGGTATTCATTCAGTGACAGGCAGGTTGAACAATGGAATAGAATTGAAGACCCAGAAATGAACCCACACACCTATGGTCACCCAACCTACATACGACAGAAGGGTGTTATCCAATATATACAAAGAACTCAAGAAGTTAGACTCCAGAGAGTCAAATAACCCTATTAAAAATGGGGTACAGAGCTAAACAAAGAATTTTCACCTGAGGAATATCGAATGGCTGAGAAGCACATAAAGAAATGTTCAACATTCTTAGTCATCGGGGAAATGCAAATCAAAATAACCCTGAGATTTTACCTCACTCTAGTCAGAATGGTTAAGATCAAAAACAAAGGAGACAGCAGGTGCTGGCAAGGATGTGGAGAAAAAGGAATACTCCTTCACTGCTGGTGGGATTGCAAGCTGGTACAACCACTCTGGAAATCAGTTTGGCAGTTCCTCAGAAAATTGGGCATAATACTACTGGAGGACCCTGTTATACCACTCCTGGGCACATACCCAAAGGATTCTACCACATGTAATAAGGACACATGCTCCACTATGTTCATAGCAGCCCTATTTATAATAGCCAGAAGCTGGTAAGAACCCATATGTCCCTCAACGGAGGAATGGATACAGAAAATGTGGTATATTTACACAGTGGAATACTACTCAGCTATTAAAAACAATGAATTCATGAAATTCTTAGGCAAATGGGTGGAACTGAAAAATATCATCCTAAGTGAGATAACCCAATCACAAAAGAACACACATGGTATGCACTCACTGATAAGTGGATATTAGCTCAGAAGCTTGGAATACAAAAGACACAATTCACATATCAAATGATGCCCAAGAAGAAGGATGCTCTGGTCCTTCTTAGATGGGGGAACAAAATATCCACAAAAGGAGATACAGAGACAAAGTGTGGATCAGAGTCTGAGGGAAAGACCATCCAGAGGCTACCCCAACTAGTGATTCATCCCATATACAGTTACAAACCCCAGACACTATTATCGATGCCCAAAAGTACTTGCTGACCGATGCCAGAAATAGCTGACACCTGGGAGGCTTTGCTAGTGCATGACAAATACAGAGGGGGACACTCTCAGTCAGCCATTGAACTGAGCACAGGGTCCCCAATGGGGAAGCTAGAGAAAGGCCCAAGGAGTTTGCAGTGTCATAGGAGGAACAACAATATAAGCCACCCAGTACTTTCAGAACTCCCAGGGACAAAACCATCAACCAATATGACACATGTTGTTACCCATGGCTCCAGACATGGCAGCAGAGAATGGCCTTTTTGGACATCAAAGGGAGAAGGGGCCCTTAGTCCTGCGAAGGCTCGATGCAGCAGTATAGGAGAATACCAGGACAGGAAAATGGGAAGGGTTGATTTGGGAACAGGGGGAGGGGAGATGGCTTATGGGATTTTTTTTGGGGGGGGGAGCCAAGAAAGGGGAAATCATTTGAAATGTAAATAAAAAATATATCTAATAAAAAGTAATAAAATAATAAAAAAGAATCATCCTTTTGATAATATTGTATTCCTTATATTCCTTACTTTGATATTAACAATAAACATTAGCTATGCAAAACTTCTGAGACCTGAAAGGTGCAATCTGAATAAATACATTCATACATGCATTTTCCAAAGTCATATTCTTGCAATCAGTTTTTATCTGTCCCCCAAGATCATTATTTATACTCTACATAACAATGTTTCTACTTCAGTATTTTGGATATATGCCTAATCTTCCATCAATTCAGAGAAAAGGATATAGTCCTATTTCCATGATGCTAAATTGGCATTTTCTGAACACTTCCACTAATTGAAGTGTGGTCAACTATGTCAAAAAGCAGCAGTGGATAATGCAAAAGTTATAGGTATCTGTAGATCTGTCTATCAAATCACTGCTTCCATATTCCTTGGTCTGAGAGAACTAATAAAAGATGGCAAAAATATCATTATAGCAAATCTGTGGCCAGACCTTTGGAGTTATGATTAGCATCAACTTTTGTTTTCATAGGAGACTATTATCATATAAGCTACTTATTAAGGAGGCACCATGTAGACAGCAAGAGACTATAGGGAGAAAAACATGAACTTTCTTTCAACACCCAGAATCAAGGAAGCTAACCAACCAGTGAGGGCATTTCAAATGATTTAGATCAAAAATTTTTCAGTTAGATAAATCATATGAATAACCTCAGCCAATATTACCTTGAGTAAACCCACCTAGCCAACATTCAGAATCATAAGCCACGTGGACCGTGTTTTATGCTGGTAAGTGTTGGTGTTGTTTGGTAAATAAAACTAAGCAAAGTGTATGGCTATTTGCTAAACAGGAAGAAATTGAAGAAAGTCCCTGCAGTCACAAATTTGTCTGTCTTTTGGATTACAGTTCACTATAATAGTAGAAAAATACAAGCTCAAGGGGTTACAGATTAGATGATCATGAGAGCAGATAACCCCTCAGAAGAATTTATGCTTGCCTAGAGTTCCATCTTTGTTGTTGTTCTTGTCTCTTCCCACCCAGCCCAAATTCCTTCCATTAAACAGTTAAATTACTTTGCTATGAGTTATGGTCGTGTGTGTGTGTGTGTGTGTGTGTGTGTGTGTGTGTGTGTGTGTGCATGTGTGTATGAGAGAGAGACAGAGACAGAGAGACAGAGAGAGACAGAGAGAGAGAGAGACTTCACCTTGAACTCTTAGGCGTGTAAAAACCTTGGTATTATTATTGCTACTCTTGATTTTGCCTTAAGTCTAATAATGGTTAATATTGATGGCCAACATGACAAGAACTAGCATTATAAAGGAGATAATCTTCTAGAGATGTTTGTAAGCCATGTTCCAGATTGAGTTAACTGAGGTAGGAAAATCCATCTTAAATGTGGCCAGCACCATTTCATCTGCTGGTATCCTGGGCTACATCAAGGGGAGAACTGGCCTTAGTATCATCATTCATCACTCCCTGCTCATGACCACCTACTTCATGCTCCTGACACCACATCTTCTATGATAGTATGTAGAGTTGCTCTAAACTTTGAGCTAAAATAATGCTTCTTTTCTTAACTACTTTTGCTTAGATATTGTCCTCACAATACCAAGAAAGTAACTAATGTAAGCCTGAATTGCAAAATGGCTTGTGGTGTGTGTGTGAGACAGCTACCCAGACTGATAGTTTCTAAATATTGTTAATAGATGTCTAAATTGGAATATGCCCTGTATTATGAAAAAGCAGAATCATTTTCAAGAGAAATCTACTTACAAACATCTTTTTCTTTTTAATTCTTGTTTTATCTATAGGGCCTTCTTGACTATGCCTATAGCCTACATTCGGAGAGAAAAGAATATTACAATTTCGGGGAGTAGACTTATACTATCATTACATCATGATGCAACAAATGAAATCTATGCAATGTCTTCACGTCTTCCTGTTTTACTCTTAGACAAATATCAATAATGATGTAATGCTAAAGGTGTAAAGACCTAGAAAATAATATACTTTAAAAGTTAGAAAGGACGATGACAGCCACATATGGCATGAAAAACCCTTGCCAGAAATTGCATGACATGAGCATTGTCCTATAAGTACCTTCATCTGAACCTCAGTCTCCCTGTTCCTCTACTCTACCTGTAAACTAGGTCCCAGATGCTTTTATGAATAATCCCAATTAGAGATTCAATCGTCACATTAAAACCTCACCAAATGAATGCCTATAGGAAATAACACTTCAATAAATCTTGCAAAATGCCTTCTCTTCACCACATTTGAAATTATGAGCATATGGAAATGAACATCATGTTTGAAATTAAAAGATGCACTTGACTTCAGGTATAGTTAAAAGCATGTCTGCTTTACAAAGGACTCCAGGACTACGAATAAGGATCTATAAAGTAGAAGACAGCTTCATTATATAGAATTAATACACATGTCTTTTATCAATTTTTATGGAAAAATGAAAGGAGTGATAACTGAAATCCTTCTGTGTGCTCAAAAGAAATAGGTGATAATATTTTTGTTGATAATCATGAAAATGTCTCTGAAATAGCTATTAGTAGCTATCAGACTCAGAATATTAGTGTCTCCCACTCTCAACTGTTTTAATGAACTAATCTATAAATTTTCCATTAAAGTATAATTTCCTTTGTAACAATTATTTATCAGAGACCATTTCTACATCATAGTTTTAGAAATTATATTTTCTTCTCATTGCTTCCAAATAGAGATTTTTCAATAAAAATTAGTGAAACAGAAAATTTAACCTCTCCAGGTCTCATATTGTACACTTATGTTTCTTCTAAAGCAAAGATTAGCAAGACAGCAAATTTATAGTGCCAAATATTAAAATGTTTAAGGTTCACATAGTTTCTTAGATGTACTAATCCCTGATTTATTGAGCTAAATAGAAAGAGAAAAGGAGAGATTAGATGGTTAGATGTTGATGTTAGATGATAAGTGATGATAGATACTCAATAGATAGGTAGGTGGATGATAGATAATAGATACGTGGATACATAGGTAGGTAGATAGATTAGATAGATGATAGATTGATAGATAGATAGATAGATAGATAGATAGATAGATAGATAGATAGATAGATAGATAGATAGAAGATAGATAGAAAGATGGAAGGTTGGATGGATAGATAGGTAGAAGATAGTGAGACAGGTGCTTAGATGGTTGGATGGATGGATGGATGGATGGATGGACAGATGGATAGATTGATAGACAGACAGATAGGTAAGACAGAAAGACAGATAGATAGGTGAAAGTGAGTTCTAATAAAAAGGAACAGGAATTTAGCAGAGGACATATTTTGTTGCCTCCTATCATTTAACATTATTCTCAGGAATTTTCTCAAATCTTTGAGCCCTCTGGAGGCAGGACTTTATTGTTTTCAATAATATTTTAAAATTTAAATGCATATGTAACTTTTATAGTATAAATTTTATTTACTTGAATAAAACCATTTACACAGTTGGCTGAAAAATAGTAGAAGCCTTACTCTTCAAATAATTCAATTCTAGCCCATGTTCTGTTCTGCATTTTCTTTTCCATGATCTGGAAAGATCTTGTGAATTTTCATTTAGTACTAGAAGTGGCCTGAAAACCAATACTGCAGTGTGTAGCATGCCCACTGTCACACCAAATAGGCACTCATTCCTCTTACTATAGATCTTGTTTTTATACTGGATCATTCAAAGAACTACTTGTCTGACAAACTGAGAAGCAAGCAATTGCACATTTAGGGAACAATTTAGAATAAAGGTATAGGAGGAAAGAAGAAATATATCCTATGAACCTAGGAGATGCCTCAAGGAATAAGAACACTTTTTCATCAGGACAAAAAACTAAAGATTTGGATCTGCAGTACCTACATAAAAAACCATGCAAGCACACTATCCCAAGCACTGAAGGAGAGGTTTGAAGAAAAAGAAAACTTCCCTGATATTGCTAGCCACCAGACTCACTGAAAAGGACACGCTACTGATTTAATGAGACCCCCTTTCTAAGGCTTAAGTGCAGAAAGCAATAAGAAAAGACCCCTTAAATCCTCCTCTAGCATTCATGTGAGTGCTGTGTACATATACAGACATATTTGAAATTATAGAATAACTTGTTTTTACCATGAAAGCTTGGTAGAAGGTAGCTAAATTAAACATAAAATTACAGAGACCAGGTCCTCCTGCTTTTATGAGTAACAGGCTTTGTAGTCCCCATGAGAAGTACAGAGAAATAGCATGAATACCCACAGGGTTGCTGCTGCAGACATATCTGGCTGAGGACATTAAATCAAGCATAAAGAGATGCCTTTACTTTTGTGAACTCTGTCACCAGTAATATCTCTGCCTTTCCCCAAGACTTGCAATGGACTAAGAAGTAAGATTTCAAAACACCTGAAAAGATTTTTATCATGTCTCATGTTTTGGTGGTACATATCTCCTGCCTTCTGACTTGGCTCTAATACTTTCAGGGATTCACTTTCAAAGGTAGATGCCCAGCCCACAGCTGCTATCCATAATTCTTGGTACCAAGCAAGTAGGTTTGGTACCTCCCTCACTTCTTCTCCTCTAGGAGTCCAGAAAATGAGATCCCAAGGTTAAGTGAGGTCTTAAGAGGGCAAGAAGGAAATGGCAATGTACAGACAGAGTCTAAATCTACAGTCTCTTGACGCTTTTAAATTGGCTCCACAGGGTCAGAGGCCGATGCAAGAAGTCTTCCCAGCATAACCTGAGAGCTGTAGGTCTCTACTTTCTGACAGCTTCAGTGTGTTTCAGACCACTGTGGTTTCTAATTACACACTGATGCTCCCAATCTACAGCCCCATTCATTCCTCTTCCATTTGCTACGAAACATGTCCTTAAACCTTAAAAAAATCACTTGGTAAGTCACAGTAATTTTCTATATGAGTATCCTATGGAAAGCTTGTTATCCTTTTTTACCAAGAGTCCTCTAATAACAAATGGAATATTTCAAAGACTCTTTTTGTTTGTTTTTTAATTACTTATTTTTTTCAGTCACTTCTTTGAAGTGACTTTTTCCATACCTTTGAAAAACACCGAGGAACTTTTGTTAAAATAGATATATGTACATCATCACTTACATGGTTCCAGGTCTCTGCTTGAATGTGCAAAGAGTGAAGATAATTCCGTCTAGCACCTAGGTCTGCAGCTCTGTCTTTACAGTGGTGAGAAAGGATGAAACCTGACTTTATGAACACATCAAACACTTTCCAAATTTAGTATCATACTCTTTATTTGCAACAACTCTCTCTTGTGTCTTAACTTTCTGCCCCAAATATTTGGAGTTCCTACTATGTACCAGGTACTGTTCTAGCTGAAAATATTTAAGACACTGAGTTACATATGTCTACTTTTAATGTGCATCTCTTAACATCAGTATTACAAAAAGGACCAAAAAAAATCAATGTTATTTGATTTTGTCATATTAAAATCCTGGGGGGGGGGTGAGGTGAAGCCCAAGGAAATGACACTTTAAATGTTGTGAGTAAGCTTAACTTCAAGTCAGGCAGTAAAAGAGACTAGGACATTGCAGAAACCATCTTTTCATAGATACAGGAATAAACACACACAACTGCCTATATATGGAAGTAATTTTGCAACAATTTTTCTTTTATTACTATTATTTATTAATTTTTCTACTTATTTATATCCCAAATGCTGACCTCCCTGGTATTTCCTCTCAATTCTTCTCCCCATACCCCATCCCCTTCACTTCTGAGAGTGTGTGCCCCCATGGAAACCCCCTCCCAGGGACATCAAGTCTCTAGGGGATTAGGTGCATCCTCTCCCACTGAGGCCAGACAAGGCAACAACTGCTATGTATGTGCCCAGGGCCTCAGATCAGCCCATACATGCCCTTTGAGAGCTCCCAAAGGTCCAGTTTAGTTGATACTGTAGTCTTCCTATGGGGTTGCCATCCCCTTCAGGTCCTTCAGTCCTTCCCCTAACTCTTCCACAGGGGTCCCCAATTTCACTCCAATGGTTGACTGTAGATATCTGCATCTTTCTCAGTCAGCTGTTGGTAGATTTTCTCTATGGATAGCCATGCTAGACTCCTGTCTGTATGTACAACACAGCATCAGCAATAGTGTCAGGGTTTGGTGCACACCCATGGAATAGATCCCAAGTTGGGCCTGTCACTAGATGGCCTTTTCTTCAATTTTTGCCCCATTTTTGTCCCTGTATGTCTTTTTAGACAGACAAAATTCTGGGTCAAAATTTTGAAAGTAGGTTCGTGACCCCATCCCTCCACAGGGAGCATTATCTATATACTGGAGGTAGTCTCTTCAGTTTCCTGAGTTGGGTTGAAATTTTTGAAGGTAGTTTGTTGTAGTTAAAGAAATTAAGTGAGAGATTGCATTATCCAAATGAAATGCAAAGTAAGAAAAGACACAGAGGTTAATCACTCCACATTTTTTCTTGGCAGTACCAAGGTAGAAAAACATAGAATAGTAGAAAATCTAAGGGGAATAACAACTAGAATTTTTATTAAACCCCCCAAAATGGCCCACTTCAGTTAAATCCTGTTACTGATAATCCTTCATTTTCCTTGACTTCAAAAGATCATTTGCATCCAAACATATCACTGTAGTATGTAGGCATTGCCCCTTACATACAATCTTTCACTTTCCATCTGCAGATCCACTTTAAGGCTATAGCAATGCAGAAACAGGTGGACACACATAGTTCCAGATTTTAGGCCCTTCTGAGTATCAGGTCATAATTTATAAATTTAAGAACATGGATTAAAACTTCAGAAGCAGGCCCTGTGTCATTGTATTTCACTACAGCAATGACACAAGTAACTCACAAAAAAAGCATGATAATGAGGTGAGAAGACATCTTCTCAGTAGAAGCCTTGTAGATCAGGGCAGGGTACAGAGAGAAATCGAAAGTGCTTAAGTGTAAATTGAAACTGAATGCCAAAAATAGCTTATGTTTTAAAGTCATTCTTGAAAACAGAACAGGTGCCTTCCAGCCGCCATTTGCAGCAGGGAACCAGGCAGCTCCAAAGCCTTCTGTGCTTAGCCTACCAGGAAAGAGTGATCTCACAGCAGTGATTTCACTTCTGAGTGCAGAGGTGAGATCTCCACCTTCTCTCTGGAGGGGTACAGCTAGGAGGGCACAGGGCATATGATCATTGTTGTTTTTGGGACAGGAGTCTTCCCTTCTGGCCTCCATTTGGTTCAGGGAACTGGACAGCTCCACAGCCTTCTGTGCATAGACCCTGCCAGAAGAGAATTGGTCTCCTAGGAGTGCAGACACAGGCTTAAGGCCCATAAGAGGGGCAAGCTCCAGCCAGAGACAACAAGACAAACTAACACTAGAGATAACCAGATGGCTAAAGGCAAGCAAAAGAACCCTACCAACAGAAACCAAGGCTACTTGGCAACATCAGAGCCCAGTTCTCCCACCACAGCAAGTCCTAGATACCCCAACACACTGGAAAAGCAAGAGTTAGATTTAAAATCTCGTCTCACGATGCTGTTAGAGGACATCAAGAAGGACGTAAATAACGCCCTTAAAGAGATACAGGAGAATATGGGTCAAATGGTAAAAGCCCTTAAAGAGGAAACACAAAAATCCCTGAAAGAATTACAGGAGAAAACAAACAAACAAGTGAAGGAACTGAACAACACCATCCAGGGTCTAAAAACGGAAATAGAAACAATAAAGAAATCACAAAGTGAGACGTCTCTAAGATAGAAAATCTTGGGAACAATTCAGGAGTCATAGATGCAAACATCAACAACAGAATACAAGAGATAGAAGAAAGAATCTCAGGGGCTGAAGATACCATAGAACACATTGACTCAACAGTCAAAGAAAATGCAAAATGCAAAAAGCTCCTGAGCCAAAACATCCAGGAAATCCAGGACACAATGAGAAGACCAAACCTACGGATTATAGGTATAGAAGAAAGTGAAGATTTCCAACTTAAAGGGCCAGCAAATATCTTCAACAAAATTATAGAAGAAAACTTCCCTAACTTAAAGAAAGAGATGTTCATGCACATACAAGAAGCCTACAGAACTCCAAACAGACTGGACCAGACCAGAAAATCCTCCAGTGACATAATAATCAAAACACCAAATGACCTAAACAAAGAAAGAATATTAAAAGCCATAAGGAAAAAAGGTCAAGTAACCTATAAAGGCAGGCCTATCAGAATTATACCAGACTTCTCACCAGCAACTATGGAAGATCCTTGGCAGATCTCATACATACCCTAAGAGAACACAAATGCCAACCCAAACTACTATACCCAGCAAAACTCTTAATTACCATAGATGGAGAAAACAAGATATTCCATGATAAAACCAAATTTACACAATATCTTTCCACAAATCCAGCCCTACAAAGGATAATAGATGGAAAACGCCAACACGAGGAGGGAAATTACATCCTAGAAAAAGCAAGAAAGTTATCTTTTTCCAACAAACCCAAAAGAAAGTAACCACATAAACATAAAAAGAACACCAAAAATAACAAGAAGCAACAATCACTATTCCTTAATATCTTATAACATCAATGGACTCAATTCCTCAACAAAAAAACATAGTCTAATTGAAATATTTTTCATGCAAATTTTCAATTTTATCAGAAAATGTGATACCTCTTTCAATTTAGTAATGTTTTTTATGTCTACCATCTTAACTGTATTATTTTCCATGATAATCTTTAATTTTAACATTTTTTCTATATATTTCTTCAATTTTATCAGAAATATTTTCCATGTAAATCTTCAATTTTATCAGAAAATGTTTATAATTCTACTTTCAATCAATTTAGTAATATTTTTATGCCTACCATTTTATCTGTATAGTTTTCCATGATAATCTTCAATTTTAACGTTTTTCTATATTTTTCTTCAATTTTATCAGAAGTATTTTCCATGTAAATCCTCAATTTTATCAATGTCTATAATTTTACATTCAATCAACTTAGGAATAATTTTATACCTACCATTTTATCTATATAATTTTCCATGAAATAATCAGTTTTAACATGTTTTTATATATTTTTCTTGAATTTTATCAGAAATATTTTCCATGTAATTCTTCAATTTTATCAGAAAATGTTTATAATTCTCCTTTCAATCAACATAAGAATATTTTTATTCCTACCAATTTATCTGTATAAATTTCTTCAATTTTATCGGAGATATTTTCCATGTAAATCTTGAATTTTATCAGAAAATGTTTTTAGTTCTACTTTCAATCAACTTAGGAATATTTTATGCCTACCATTTTATCTGTATAATCTTTCATGAAATAGTCAGTTTTAACATGTTTTTCTATATATTTCTTGAGTTTTATCAGAAATATTTTCCTTGTAGATCTTCAATTTTATCAGAAAATGTTTAATAATTCCACTTTCAATCAATTTAGGAATATTTTTATGCCTACCATTTTATCTGTATAATTTTTTCCATGGAATAGTCAATCTTAACATGTTTTTCTATATGTTTCCTCAATTTTATCAGAGATATTTTCCATGTATATTTATACAATGGAATACTACTCAGCAATTAAAAACAATAAATTCATGAAATTCTTAGGGAAATGGTGAACAGGGGGGTGAAGAGGGCTTATGGGATTTTCGGGGAGGGGGAAACCGGGAAAGGGGAAATCATTTGGAATATAAATAAAGAATATAGAAAATAATAGTAATAATAATAATAATAAAGAAACAAAAAGAAAACAGAACAGGTATAATTTTCCCAAGCAAATTGTGAAAATGTTCATTGTGATTAATAATATGATAATATGAGGAACCATAAAAATCTCTGAGAATACAAAAATTCTAAGTATACAAATGCAGAATTCTCCATTATTATAATAATGTATAAACCATCTCCTTTAGCTTTGATATAATCATTAAAAGGAAGAAAAAATTAAAGAATAGAAGCTAATTTGTTAAAGAATGTACAATGGAAAAACAGGTAAATTTTGTTATCAAAATAAAAGTGTCAGAAGTATGGATTAGAATTTTTGTTAATGTTGTCAATATGAAGTCCTTAACTTAAGATGAGCTATTATAGTTATATTTTGTACAATTCATAGTTTAAACCACTCACCTATTTTAAATACACACAATTTTTTAGTAAGTAAAGGAGCAAATAAACAACTAGAGGAGATTCCTAACACACATGTACCCAACACATACACACATACACACATATACACACATACAGAGAGAGAGGGGAAGAGGGAGGTGGAGGAACAGGAGGAGGAGGAGGAGGAGGAGGAGGAGAAGGAGAAGGAGAAGGAGAAGGAGAAGGAGAAGAAGAAGAAGAAGAAGAAGAAGAAGAAGAAGAAGAAGAAGAAGAAGAAGAAGAAGAAGAAGAAGAAGAAGAAGAAGAAGAAGAAGGAATTTGCAAATACCCAGAAATGGCTAGGGGACATTTTCAGGGCCCCAGGTGTCATACCACAAGCTGAAACATGGAGCTCCAGTTTCAGTGAGACACGATTTCTTAATAATAATACAGTACACACTGAGAGTGGAAAACATATACTATTGAAACTCTACCCTCCATAGGTACATATGAAGTACACACCCATACACACACACACACACACACACCATACACAGAAAGAACAAGACATGCAAGTTACTGTAGTATTGTGTTGTCTATCCTGGTCAGAGTTTCAATTTATTTTTCTTTAGAATTTATGTGAACCTAATATACAAGTTCATTTCTAAGTCATATTAGCCTATTTATTTTGTTTAAAGAAACAGAATTTGTAAACTTAAAACTGAAATACTAGCAACCATATGTTTAGGAGGAAAAATCAGCTCAATTCTTCACAGAAAGAGATAACCACATATTGTAAAGGACAATCAATGTCAACAAAGTACATATACACTCATTGAGAGTTGACAGAATCCGCTTGGTGAGGAACATGACCTTAATGATGAGTGTGCTTTGAAGATTCCCCCTGACTATACAACATATAGTTACTAATGAATCACGGAGAAGCACTTCATTCTTATAGCATACTCTTAGGATACACTGAGGCCTCATAGGCATAGCAGTGGTACAGATCTCTTCTCATGAAGCAGCATGTTTACTTCCAACAGGAGTTTCTGATAGGTTTGTCAGTTGCTTGTGTTTCTTTAATGCATTGGCTTCTAACAGAAGATTTTTATCAGTAATGTTTTTTTTTCTATTTTGAATGGTACACACTGCACAAACTGACAGCTACATGCATTAATGAGTTATGAGTTAATGACTCATAAAGATGATTACCTACTTACAAGGAAAAAAGTAGACAGTTCTTTTGATTCTACATAACCTGTAGTAAAAGAGTCAAACTGGGTTTATAAGTTCCAAGACTACTTAATATTTCACAACATAAATTAATATTATTTTGAGTTACAGTACCATTTTGCCTCTATAATAATCAGTGTTTAAACTCTAAAACCACCTTCTCAAACACCATTCCTATTCAGACAAATAAGTGATACTTGAGTATGTATATTCTTATACTATATGTACATATAGTGATAAAATTTGGCCCAGATGCAGACTAGTATCTTTTTATGGATGGATTTCAATTCAAAGAGGAATTAACTTGTATGTACTTTATATAACTGGAGAGTCCAGATGAGCATGCATCAGTCTTCAATCTGTATATTATCATTGTTTATGGATTTCCAATTCAGCTTTTGTTAGATTTTTTGTGTTGTTTCCATCTGTGTTATTTTCATTATAATGAAAGTATTCTGAATATTGCCCTTCTTTTAACATTTGAACACCAATATCTTCTGAGCATTAATATGAACAGAAAATATCACTGTAACAACTTCCAACAAAACTAAATAGTCCATCTCATGACACTCAGTGACTATTGGCAGATTAAACTTGTTTTATCACCTAATCCTTCAATCAAACCCCTATAAATGGGCTGGTCCTTCAATATTATTTGCTTCTAGCAAGAAAACTGGAGTTGGCTCTATCATTCCCAGAAGGAATAAATACAGTGCCTCTGGAAACAGATATTCTTACTATGAAAAACAAATGTGGACCAGATGATAAAAGACAGACAAAATGATTATTCTGTATACTATTAACTGTGTATTCCGGACACTCCTCTAATGATAGGGAACTTAACTTCTTTGGTGTTCTGTGACCATAATCCTATGTATGACCTGTTGGATGACAGTGCATCAAGATCATATTCAACGACCATCTCCAAACAACACTTTATCCTGGATAATATTTAACTTGATATTGATCTTAAAAATATTATATTGCACAGTACACATGGTCATTGCTAATTCTGTCTATTTTGTGCCAACTAATACCTATATGATCTTTATATTTAACTTTCTCCAACATGGCAGATATAATACTTTGCAAGTCTAAGCAAAGTAGTCTATGCTTCTCTTTTATTACTGATTTTATTTGTGTGATAGTGTTTGCTGACTACCACACATAGTCAGGATCTAAATGAATTTAAAGGAAATTTGTGTACAGCCAAACCATCATATTGGCGCACATTAAAATAGTCACAAAATGAGGGAAGATTATATTTAGCTATGTCAGCATATTCCTATGTCTAAAACTTGTCCCTACATAGTTCCACACTAAAAAACACTTTCTAAAGTCATTATAGTACTAAAAATGTCATCACAAATTTTATCTTGACTTAAAAGCATAATTGGTGAACTTTTGACTTAAGTTTGAGTCTCAGAATATCTTTAAATATTTGACTTTCATACTAATGACATGTATCTCCCATCCCAAGGAAATGTGGTGTTGACTCTTGTTCATCAAGCATTGATCTATAGATATAAATTGAAGAGCATTCATAAATTACAATCAACAGACTTTTAGTTTGAATGTACAGCAATCTTCACGAAAATTAGAAATGACTCCTGTGATGATATAGCATTGTAAATACTAATGTTGAAGTGAGAAACCATAGGTGGTATCTCATGACCTTCAGCCCTAAGTGTTATGATTGTTACAATTAATCCCTGGACGCTGGTATTCTTCTTAGATCTCGTGAAAGCTTTGAGGAGATAAAATAAAGATTATAGAATAGAATTACTTGTTGTAGCCATTGAAAAATTATTCATGATCCTGGTTCCTGTCATATTTGCTGCTACCAGGTCTGTGGCAATGTGAATTCTGCCTCTTCCATGAACTGAGTTATTCTTTCATGTTTTTACAGCCATAAAGGGCAGACAATATCTGAAACGATGATATCCAATGAAGATTTTCCCCCTTGTATCTTTATTTGATTCTACATCATTTTCATTGTGAAGACATTTTCCTTTTTGTTTTATTTTGTTTGTTTGTTTCTAAACATGATAATATGGTCTTCTGTAGTATATACTGTAATACACACACACACACACACACACATATGGCAGAGATTGGCCTTGAGATTCTGATCTTTCTGTCTGAAAAATATTTCATTTCATACATTCTACCTACCTCTTCTACAAGTTGTAATGGTGACATTTTCTGTTCATATTAAAGGTCAGAGGTTATTGGTGTTCAGTTGCTGAATGGTGATAAAGGTAGGCAATATTCAGGAAACTTTTCTTAAAATAAAAAGCTTGAAGGGATGCAGAGCAAGAGAAATCAAATGAAAGCTGTATTTCAAATACATAAACAATGCTAATATATGAATTTCTGTCTGAACTCATACTCATCTGTACTCTCCAATCATTTAAAGTACACATAAATTAATTCTGATTTGAATGGAAATATTTTCATAGAAAGATAGTAATCTGCATCTGGGCCAAATTTTATAAACACACATACACACACACACATGCACTTGCACCCCCCCCCTCTCTCTCTCTCTCTCTCTCTGTGTGTGTGTGTGTGTGTGTGTGTGTGTGTGTGTGTGTGTGTGTGTTTCAGAGGCTGGCCTTCAAATTCTGAACTTTCTGTATCTACCTACCATATATTCTGGGATTATAGGTATATACCACCATGCCTAGCTTAAAATATATTTCCACAAATAGTGAGAATTTTATATAAACTGATAAGAAAAATAAAACAAAATATATATCAACTGATTAGGAGAAATGGGATATCAAACCATAAATGAATGATAGTTTTTCTTCTAAGTTTTCATTATTCTGACCGTGGTATCCATGCTGTGGCCTGTAATGTAAAGCTCTAATTCCGATCATGTGCCAGGTGTACATTGATTAGATTACTCATCTCAATTGTTGGTAAATTTTAGAGTCTGTTTCACAAAAGAGAAAACTGAACCATGAGATACATCTTCATCTTCTGATACTCCATAACTAATGAAAAGTAAAAAAAGAAAAGAGAAAAGGAAAAGAAATAAGACTTAACAACAATGTAAGAAAAGAAATTGCTCTTATTATTGTATTAACATCTTGAACTTTGCATTCTACATTTTTGGTTCAAAGCAATTAGAGCAGTATCAGATAATTTACCAGTGAAAAATTTTGAAATGGACATATGACATGATGAATGCCATAAAATCGGTTTTGAGTGATTTTTTTTTATGAGAAGATTCATTCTGGGTCTTATTTCTTCATGGTAAACAAAGAAAGCCATTCAGTGATTGCCCTTCTATTTCTGCTAACATTTTTGGTATGAGTATTGTGATCATAAAAAGACAAAGAGTTTTAGAGAATATGGTATTCTGCGGTGTGGGGGAAAGGGGTGGCCCAGCGGGCCCATGCAGAGGCATCCCTTCCCATGAGGAACCAGACACACACCGACATAGTATAGATTAGTATAGTTTATTCAGGGCATGAGATGGGAGTTAAGGGGGGTAGTGGAGGCAAAGAAAGGCAGAGAGAGGGAGAGAGTAGAGAAGTAGAGGCCAGCCATGACCATGTGGAGAGAGGGGGGAGGGGAGGAGAGCCCAAGATGGGCAAGAGAGGGTAAGAGGAATGAGAGAAGAATAAGAGAGAGTAAGAGAGAGAGGAGGGACTGAGCACCCTCTTTTATAGTAGGTCAGGCCTACCTGACTGTTGCCAGGTAACTGGGGAGGGGCATACCTGACTTTTGCCAGGTAATTGTGGAGTGGAGCTTAGACAGAACCCTAACAGGTGTTCCTGTTTAACCAGCTGGAAACTTCTTGATTTTAAGCTTAGGACATAAATATGCTATGAAGGTTTAAAACTGAGTCATCATAAGTCTTCCATATTAGCCTGCTTCTGGCCTTATGGCTAGTGAATATGAAGGATGGGATTTCTACTTCTACACAAGCTAGAAGAGGGTTTGCTTTCTCCTTCTTCTATCACCTAGCAAAGTATAAAATGAAAAGGGGACATGCTTGCAACCAACCAATGGACAGAAAAGTCAGGGACCCCTGTGATTGAATTAGGGAAAAGCTGGAAGAAGCTGAGGAGGAGAGTGATCCTGTGGGAGGACCTGCAGTCTCAATTAACCTAGATCCCTGAGATCTCTCAGATACTGTGTCACCAATTAGGCAGCATACATCAGCTTATATGAGGTCCCCAATGCATATACAGGAGAAGGAGTGCCAGGTCTGGGTTCAGTCAGAGAAGACATACTTAACCCTCAAGAGACTGGAGGCCCCAGGAAGTTTAGAGGTCTGGTGGGGTAGGAAAGTGGGGATATCCTCCTTGAGAAAGGGATTTGGGGAGGAGGTACCAGATGTGGAACAATCAGAGGGTGGATCTTGAGGGGAATCAAATCTGGGTTGTAAATTAATTAATTAATTAATTAATTAATTATTAATTAAAAAAGAAAAGGGGACATTCTGCTGCCCAAACGAGGGAGCTTCATAGACTCTCCCAAATCTTCGAAATTATCCCCTGTAACTACAAGAATGACATTTTTATAGTACCTTGAGCTGAGGTATATGCTATTCCATGTTTGAATATGACCACTATCCCAGAAGAATTACAGTTTAAAAGCCTGATAAATCTAATCAGTTAAACTGATAGTACCACGAGGGCACTAATGTCATCAATGGGTTATTCTATGAATTTGTTTATTCTTGGAAGTGATGTCAGTAAGTAATGCCTAACTGGAGAGAGTTAAGTTGCTCAATAAGCCATGCTTCTGAGGATGACATTGGGCCTCTACCTCTCCTCCTGGCTTGCCTTCCAATTAGCGTGTTTGCTCTACCAGGTTCCCTGCCAGAATATTCTGCCTTACAGGGCTCAAAAACAATGGAACCACAAAACATAAACAAAACACACTGAAAGCCACAGATGAAATAAAGTTTTCTTCCTTTTAAATTGTTTTAATCAAGTATTTGTCATAGTAACAAATGTTATAAATCATGAAACTAGCATATCTACCAGTATATACAAAAGACACTTACTATATGTAGGTATTCATTATCCAGTCCTGCAGATTTTAGTTTCTTATGTAACAAAGTTAAGGACGACGAAGCTGGGTCTATCAAGTGACCTATGGGAAATCTGACATGTTTCATTCTAAGTCCAAAGTACTTGTGGAAGGATTTGATTCCTGTGTCAGAGTTGCTAGAGAGAGTGCACAAAGTCCACTTTGAGGAATACAAGTAAATATTTCATGAAGATAGCAAAAGTTAGCTTTATAAAAGACATAATACCAAGAGTGGGACACCTACACAGAAGTCTCTCTAAATATAAAGTCAACCCTGGTTTATCCGTCCAGTAATGTTGAGGGAATACATGTAGCAATATAACATATATCCTGTTCTAAATTAATTCAACTTCTTTAAACTTATCAATGAATGGCTGATCTATCCTCACCTAAAGGAAAGTTTAGTTAAACTTTTGAGGGTCTTCTAGACCATTTCAGTGCATAACACTTTTCTAGGCTTTTGGCTTTGGCATTCAGGTCCTCAGATACAAATGCTGGTACTTTCTAAACCCTATATTTTCCCTGTTTTGCATGGGTGAATAGTTGCTTTATTTATTATGCAGTTGGTGATGGTTATAGAAAATTTTTCTTCAGTATGCTTGAGATTTATGAACCTAGGCTGCCCTTTTATTAGGCAATATATTCAGTTTGGCATCCATAGATGCCTAGAGAATTCGGTGTAGATATACTTTTTATCATAAAAATATTCTCATAATGATTACTATTAGGATAACATGTTGTTTATCAAACCCCAGTATTAAAACTCTGCATATGTTGTTTTAGCATTTCTGGCTTTAGTTTTGGATTAGAACAAAGAGTAGCATAAATATTTCTGATGCTTGGCAAATGCATTGGCCAAGAAGATGAAGAAAAGTAAAAGAAAGAAAGAAAGAAAGGAAGGAAGGAAGGAAGGAAGGAAGGAAGGAAGGAAGGAAGGAAGGAAGGAAGCCAGCAAAAGCATGGGCTACTAAAATAATGAAGATAGCATTGCTGATAACATCTTTTAAAACTGCAGTTTCCCTCCTATACAATGGTTTTAACACACTTAAGTTTCCCAGTATACTCCAGGGCACTGTTCCAGTTTTCCTGAGTCTTAAAACCCTAAAATCTCTACTTATGCTCTTGGGAAAAAAAATCAAAAAACAAAAAGAACAACAACAACAAAAAAAAAAAAAACAAGCAAAAAATACCACCTCATTTTTTCATGACTGACATTGTGGAGCCTGAAGAAACATTGCCATCACCCAACTGAGACTTTGCAGATTATATGGATGAAAAGGGGACAACAGGAATAGAAAAGGATTTCCAAAGAGTCACAGAATCAGCTAGAGCCCAGATAACTCTATACTTTTGTTTACACGTGTCTTGTTCTGAACTTATGAATAAGGAATAACTGGGTCATATTCTTTTTCCTTTTTCAGCCACTTCCTGTAGCCAATACTATCATAAACCTTTTGATTTAATAACAAATCACACTTTTATTCAGGGTAGTCATTAAAACAGTGTATCAAATAGTACCAATGTTTTAAATTTTTTATCCAGTACAGTTAACTTAAATTCTTTGATTTTTACAGATGTGTTTATTAGGTACTGCTCGTGTTATGGTTGACCTAGCCTATGAGAATTATCCTAAGTCCCCAGCCAATGAAAATGAGTGATCCCAGAAAGCAGGACTTTCCCTAATAATGTCCCTATGTTGTTGGGGTAAACATTAAAAGGAATGGCAAGTTCCTGCACTACATCCAGCTACTCTCAGCCCCAGCAGTCTCTCCTGCCAGTTTTTATTTCATAGAGACTCTGACTCAGAGCTCCAAAATCTCTCGGCACTGGTGGACCACATGGCTCCAGAGGGGTATTCTCATCTCTGCAGACTCAGTCCGGAGCTCCAGAAATGTCTCCACCAGATCTAGTTCCTTTGGCTGGTTGCTGCCACACCAGCCCCATGTAGTGATGCCTACCTTGCAGTTATTGTCACAATTCCCAGTAACCCGGTAAAGTCAAAACTCTTAAAGTTTATAATTAATCAGTCAGATTTATATATCAATAAATTCTCAATTCACAAGATGCCCACATATTAATGTTAGAGCCAATCGAATAATGATAGAAGCTGCTCACCTAGATAGACAAATTATCACAATTATTCTATCATCTTATTATATACATTGCTACCTGTGGCTATTTAAAGCCATGCAGAATCTGGTTCATCTTCCTCCTGTTCCATTTTGCTTCCTCCTCTACCTGTCTCCTCCACCTTCCTCTGTCTGCAACTCCTAGCTCTGCCTCCCTTTTCCCTGTCCAATCACAGGCCTCCTGCTGCACTAATATTTAAATTAATTGGACAGGGAAAATCCTGCCACACCATGTAACACTGTCTTCAGGATCAAAGTCAAGTTTCATGATCTACATTTTTATAGAGAGACAGATGAGTGTATGCTTCATTGCTGAGCTAGCGCATAAAGGCGACAATTCAAATGGTACCAGCTATGTCAAAAGTCCCAGTGAGCATGTCTACTCTCCACCAACACCACCCCAGCTAAACCCTGTTCAGAAGTTAATATCAAGCAAAGTCAATAACAGAACGGACACAGTGAAGAAAAATCTAATGTCATCTTATCATCTTTCAAACTTTTGTTTTCAGAGAAAGTGACTTTTGTGTCTGTACTTAGTATGTACTTAGAGCCACACCTTAGAGTATGTCTAAAGAATTGAATTCACATTTAGAAAGATGGTTAATTTGGCATCCACCAGACCTCCTCTGATACTTTGTTCATTTCAGTGAGAAGGCTGAAACCATTAGTGCAGGGATATCATACACTGGGACTGATTCAGGAAGAAGACTTTTATACTCCAGACTCATGAAGGAGTAAAACAGTGATTTTTCTGCTGCTGTATAAAACTCCATGTGCAAAACAAATTATAGGAGCAAGAATTGATCAGAGAAACTTGCAAGTAGGATGAGGCCTAATCTCTTAAATCATAGTTTAATTTGTATACTTCCTCTAGCAAGGTCATATTTCCTAAATCCCCCCAAACAGGATCAACCAAATGGGGACCAAGGTTCAAATATCTGAGCCTATGGAGAACACTTTTCATTCAAATCAATGCATTCCTCTCAGTAACTTCTATGAGCTCATGATCATATTATAATGTAAACTGCATTTAATCTACCTTCAAAAGTCCCCTATGGGACACTCTCAGTCAGTCACTGAACTGAGCACAGGGTCCCCAATGGAGGAGCTAGAGAAAGGACCCAAGGAGCTGAAGGGGTTTGCAGTGCCATAGGAGGAACTGGGATGTCAGAGGATCCAAGGACTCAATGGGGGTGAGACAGTAAGGTCTAAAGAGACCACCTCCAGTAAATAAACAGGGGTCCCTACCTCCAAAAGCTTTGATCCAGAATTGTTGCTGTCTAAAAGAAATACAGGGACACAAATGGAACCGAGATTGAAGGAAAAGCCATTTAGTGACTGGCCCAACTTGAGATCCATCCCATGGGCAGGCACCAAACCCTGACACTATTGCTGATGCTATGCTGTGCTTACATACAATGGCTGTCCACTGAGAAAATCTACCAGCTGCAGACTGAAACAGATGCGGATATTTACAGTCAACTATTGAACTGAGGTAGAGGATCCCTATGGAAAAGTAAGGAGAGGATTGAAGGAGCTGAAGGGGATGGCAACCCCATAGGAAGACTAACAATATCAACTAACCCAAACCCCTGGGAGCTCCCAGAGACTGAGCCACCAACCAAAGAGCATACATGGACTGGTCCATAGCCCCTGACACACATGTAGTGGAGGACTACCATGTGTGGTCTCAGTGGGTGAGGATGCACCTAATCCTGTAGAGACTTGAGGTTCCAGAAATGAGGAATGCGGGGGTTGAGGGGTTGAGGTCAAGGGGGATGTGTAGGTGAGCGGGTGGGTGAGGGGGGGTGGGGAGCACCCTCTCAGAGGCCAAGGGGAGGAGGATGGGTAAAGAACTCTTGGAGGGGAATTGGGAAGAGGGGGTCAACATTTGGAATGTAAATAAATAAACCAATTAAAAGCAAATAACTTGAATAACTCTATGATTCTTCATATTATCCAAATAAGGCACAGATGAGGGATAAAGACATTAGCTTGGCAGAAGTGGATTAGAAGTTTTAAGATCCGTTTTATCCATTGTTCATCTTGGCCACATAGGTTAAGGAGTTAATCTTTTGTTTTCTACTTGACCAAGCACATCTTTATAGAAAAAAATTGGAAGTAAAATATCATCTAGGATTGAATGTACATCCCATCTTTCTCCCAGTCTTTCCTGTGGCTGGTGTTGTTTACAAGGACAAGACTGCTACAGCTCACCGAGTTGGAGACCCAGATCACACTGCACAGCCTGCAGTCAGTTCAACAGATTGGAGAGTGTCTTTTTCAGGCATCTCAGCTGCTTTCTGCTTGTTCATGGCAGTATGGTCGGAGAGTCTTTGCAACATTACTTGCCTGAGTCTTTTTTATCCTTGGCTTTCTGAGTCATCTTTGCCACTCAACTTCCTTCCACCTGAGATTGACTCTCAGCTTTAGCTGCTTGGTCTGGCAGAAGGTAGGGCAGAGGGTGGCAAATGAATCTGGTCAATTTTAGAGACTTCCTGGAATGACTTGGATTTGTTACTTTCCTGCTTAAGGTGCTTACTCTAGGATGCAGTATTTTAATCAATGGGAACCGTTGTGCAACATTCTCCCCATCCCTCCAGCTCTGACATTCTTACTGGCTTCTCTTCCACAATGATGCCAGAGCCTTAGAGGGGGTAACTATGGACATCCACCTTTTGCTAAGTAATAGGCTACCATCCTCAATAATCAGTTACTTCTCAGGAGCTTCACTAGTAGTTTTTTTTTATTATTATTTATTTTATTTTATTTTTTTAATTTACATTCCAAATCACTTCCCCTTTCCCGTTTCCTCCCTCCCCGAAAGTCCCATAAGCCCCCTTCCCTCCCTCTTTTCTCCATTCAACCCCCTCTCGTTACTCTGTCCTGGCGTTCCCCTACATCCAGTCTTTCCAGGACCAGGGGTCTCTCCTTCCATCTTCTTAGAAATCTATTGATATGCGGATTGTGTCTAGGGTATTCCGAGATTCTGGGTCAGTATCCCCTTATCAGTGACTGCATACCATGTGTGTTCTTTTGTGATTGGGTTACCTCACTAAGGATGATATTTTCAAGATCTAACCATTTGCCTAGGAATTTCGTGAATTCATTGTTTTTAATTGCAGAGTAGTATTCCATTGTGTAGATATACCACATCTTCTGAATCCATTCCTCCGTTGAGGGGCTGGTAACAACAATGATCTATGGACATAAACCCACATGTTTAAAAGGCAGAATGAAAGGTACATCACAGTCATTTAATAAAACAATAGAAGTTGTTTTGCTGTGGAGACATATTACCTCCTCAGCCACTGGGTTTTGTTCTGGTTTAAAGTACAAGATGTGAACTCATTTTTTGTGTGGTGACCCTTAAGTCAGAAGGCTATCAGTCTTACCCATGACAGCTGAGCAACTATAACCAAGGCAGGCACACCCTGTCTAGCCTATTACTGTTATAGATAGCAACCAGGATGCATAGCAAAGTAGGAATGTAAATGACAGTTCTCCACCAACAGGTTACATGGCACCCTCTGACATTATGAAAGCCAGACAGAAAGTCATGCTATCTAGTTCTGAAATACAACCAAGAGTAACAACAGTAGCAATAGCTTTTATGATTGAGCATGGGGAGCTCAGGAGCTTCCCTAGCCAACAACTCACCAAAAGGTAGCCAACTTCTTATACTAGAATATTCGTACAATATTGTTTACTCATGTGAAAATTTTAGACAAACTCTGTAGCTATTGTGAGAACAACCCTTTCCTCTTCTTTTAATTAAGCCAACCCCAGCAGTATTGTGAGGTAGGTAGAAGTATCATTGTATCTGATTGTCGCTCCAAAGCTGTACAACACTAAGGGGTTAACATTATGACTGTATAACAACACTTTTGCCAGAAGATGGGTAGACAAATCAAAATCCCGAAACACTATCTTGTAACAAAAATAACCTTGATGAAATATTCAGAAGGTCTGCTGTCATCTGCTCTCATAAATGTCAGGTGATCCCAGAAGTTTCTATTTAAGAAGATACTTAAGTCAAACACAAGCAAAATCTAATACAGCTTAGAAAGGTTTCATCTGCCTGTATCAGTTGCTTTCTCCACAGATCATGGTTGGATATGAAGCCTGACTAGGAGGTGCTAACTTCATTAGCTCCATGAACTCCTTAGTCATTCTTTCTGAGCCACTATATTTACAAATCCTAGAGCCTTTCCAGGGAGCCTCCCTACATTCTTGTACCCTAACAAACTCAGTGAACCTGAATTAATCTCAGAAGTACTCATGGGTAAAGGTGAACAAATGTGTCCCTGTTCTCCCTTGCTGCACCTGCTGTTTCCCAGGATAAGCTTGGCCCTGGGTTGGAACTGAGGCTGTTTCTCTTCATTCACCTTACCCTGGCTGGGCAAACCATCTCTACCCCTAGCAAAACTCTTTACTGGAGAGAAATGTATCCTCCTTACTCTGGGGAGATAATTACTCACCCCTGGGTCAAGCTTAAATGTTCTAACACAGATGTCTTTTGCTCTTGCTCCTCAGCCTCAGAGTTTACAGAAGCTCCTCTGCACACTAGTTGGCTTTATGTTTGTTTGCATATTTTTGTTATTTGTTTGTTTGATTTTTTTCTCAATTCTTTTCCTTAGGAACTCCATCTTAACACAAACTTTGCCAAGTTTGTGTTCAAGTAACCAAGGTGGATCTCGTCTTCTGCTTCACTTTTTACTATCTCTTCTAGGTTGTTCACCCTTTATGAACTCTCTTTAAATGCTGGTCTAAGTCACTAAGATCTGCCAAAGCCTTTCCTACTTTATAAAGATCTTGCTGCTCCAAAGAGCTCAGCAAAGCCATTAGAGTTCTATACCACCTTTGAGGTCCCTGATCACTCAATATTTTCATTAATTCATCAATGAACATATTTCTATCTGGACCAGTGAAATGGGGTTCAAACAACACTTTCTTTATATGTAGTTCCCTTGAGAGATAACATCTGTCACCCCTCTGTGGTCTTCCAATCGCAGCTGTTTGTGGGGACCATGAATGGACATACCTAAGTATTCCCGGAAGTTTTGATAAGCTAAACCCATCAAGGACTGATTTCTCTCACAGTGTTTCAAGCTATGTATCCTTTCCTTAAGGACAGATGGGAAGACTCATTTTCAAGAAATCAAAAAAAGGGGGGGCGCTATTTCCCATCTCCTCTTCTCATGCTTTTAACATCACATTGAAACTCACATGAAATGCCCTATTGTCTTTTCAATTCATACATAAGCCTTTACTTAACAAAAGAACTGAGGTCTATAGAACAGCCCATTAATAGAAGCACATGCAGAATGTGTTCTGTTAAGTCCTATTATAGTTTATTGAAAATCAGATTTGGTAATTGCCAAGGTTTGCCCCAAAGGCAAAGATTCTGCTCACTGGAAAAACTTCCTTCCTAAACATCTTGAAAAAATAAGCAGAAAGAAACAAGATCCATGTTTTCATGTCTATTAACGTTGGAACATGTGGTAAACACATAGTCTGTGCTAGGGGAAACTGTTATAATTAAGCCCCTTTCTCGTTCTGCCATGTCAAAGTAGAGAGTCTTCCGGGAGTGATAAGAAAGTTCTGTTCTGCTGAATGTTTTGACGTTGTCTTTAGAAATTTACAACTATAGAATATAAAATCTTTTTTTATTTGGGTTGTGGGAAATGGAAAATTGTATAAGCAATTATATGTGAATTGGAAATGCAATATTGGATTTTGAACAAAGAGCATATGTTCTCCTAATTTCAGTGAAACTGCATTTTTCTAATGGACTCCCATGATTCAAACATATATAAAAGAAAAAAGAATATAGCCTTCAATCTTGTAGTCGGTTATAAGACCCCAGTGGAGAAAGAAACTTCATAACAGCAAGGGAGTTTATAATCCCACAGCAGGAGGATTAGAAACTGGAGAGGAGAGAAGTCCTTAATCTTACACTTACATAACGGCACATTTTCAAGATTTAAATTGTACAAATCAGAAATATGAAGATCGTTTTGTTCTTTTCTAAAGGGCACTCATGGATAAATGATGACTGGTTAGAGCCTATTGAAAGCTTGAAACATTTGTAGAATGTAATTTATTCATACTGAACACATCAGAGAAGCAACTCTAGTGTTAAATTACAGTGTGTAGAAATTAAAAGGCAGAAGTGCGCAGTTGGGTTTAAATGGATGCTCAGAGGTTTTTAGAAAATGTCAGATGAGTTCAATGCTCATAATGGGAAAGTAAATATTTGGGCTTTCTTCAGGAAGACTTTGTCCGAGTGTAAGGTAATACAGTTCTTCATGGCTCTGAAAAAAAAAAAAGACAGTTGTTTAGTTTGGTTCTTTTAATTACCTTCAACTTACTGATTTACAATTATGATATAAAATTACAATAATACAAGTATTATTCCTTTCATTCACTTCATTCATTTCCTTCTTTTTTGCACCATGGAATCATTTTTGAATACAACCAATAATTATTTTTCACTTTCGTACTTTTAAAATTCACTGGAACAATGAGATAATCTTCTTAACTTGAATTACTGAAGGTTAATAAAAAGCACTAGTTTTGTAGCGTGTAAGAAAATCCTAACTACACCAGTTCTATGACCATAATTAGTCTCTGTTGGGGTTAGTACACATAGGCAGAAAGAAGGCAAAGATAGACAAAGTGTTAGTTTGCAAATGTCTGTTAGAAATAAGCTTAGTAAATTGAGCTGGGTTAGAGGAGAATCAATGCTTTTGCTAAGACTTGAAACATTAGAATATGGCTTCCTCCTTTAAATTCAAACTAACATCTTGTAATTTGCAACTTTAGTAAATGTGAATAAGCATATTAAACTATGGCAAGAATCATATGTCTCAAAGCATGAGCAAAAACAGAACTAAATCATCCCAGATGAGTTCTAGAGGCAAGAATTTGAAGTAATGTGTCCCATCACATCCCTATTTAGGAGCAGAAGAAAATGAACGCACACATGCTTACTTATTTGCTTGTGCCTAGATTGATTTCTATACTTTTAGAGAAGTTCTGGAAACCCTGTCCAGGATATGGTGCTTCCATCATTTGCCTCATCCTTCCCATATCAATAAACTTAATCACAAAACTTCCATCACAAACCTGCCTCCAGGTCAATCCAATATAAACAATTTTTCATTAAGACTCACTACTCAGGTGACTCTAGGTTGTGTCAGGCTGACAATTAAAGCTAATCACCACACATGCAATAGAATGGAGTAATATACAACCTTGAATGGATTCATGAATATGTCTATGTACTAGACACAGGCAAACCTAATGCTATATCTTGTCTTTAAAGTGTTCCCCAGAGATACATATGTTAAAAACTGTTACTGTTAGAAGAGATATGACCTTAAGAGATGGAGTCTTATGGAAGTGAAGTGATCACAGAAATGCATTTGGGCAAGGAGCCTGCGAACCTGGTTTCTTGCTAACTTCTCATTTTACTTCCCTCCCTGAAGTGATTGATGCCATGTTCTTTAATAGACACAAAGAATGGGCCTATCAGCAATTCTGAAACTTATAAAATTATTGGCTAAAATAAACCTTTGTTCTTAGACTAACAGTTTTAGCAGTCACAATCACTGAAGAGAATTCAAGGAGTTGAAAGACTAAGGTTGGTACACTTCTACACTACTTCCTTCAAAGTGAAGACAAAAAGCAAAAGCATTTCTTTGACTTTGGGGGAAACAGAGTCTTACTAGAAGAGGGCATTAAAACTTTAACCAAATGAGAAAATAAGAGCGGTATTAAATGAAAATATTTTCTCTCAAAAAAAATTCTGTGTATTTATTTACAAAATGAACAGTAGTGATTAATATTTCTACTACCCTATTAATGTTTATGAAAGCAGAGTAAAGGTAACCTGTATAATATTTCTCTTTGTATAGATAGAGATACATGTTTGTCAAGTATGATATATATGGACTAGGGACTCTTACTGACAAGACAACATATAAGCATTTTTTCACAATAATAAGAATGTAAAGACTAGCCCAGCAGTGGTGGCACATGCCTTTAATCCCAGCACTTGGGAGGCAGAGGCAGGCAGATTTCTGAGTTTGAGGCCAGCCTGGTCTACAGAGTGAGTTCCAGGACAGCCAGGGAAATACAGAGAAACTCTGCCTCGAAAAACAAACAAACAAACAAACAAACAAAAAGGGATGTAAAGACTATGTTTAAATGAACAAATGATATAATTTTCTGAATTCATTACTAATCAGATAAACAGAATAATAAAAGATAACGTGATAGTGTAGAATCCCTAAAACAGTAGGAAAGAGAGAAGATAGAAAAAAGGAGACAGATGGAGCAAAAAATGAGAGAAGGGCAGTGAAGAGTAGTAAAGGAAGAGGAAGGAAGACTACTAGTTGCTTTTCTATTGTTGTTATTAAACACAATGACAAGCCAGTTTGTAAAAGAAACAGTGTATTTGACCTTATGGTTCCAGAAAAATGAGAGTTCACAATGTAGAAGTGAAGGCATAGTATCAGGAATAGAAAGTTCAGAGATCACATATTGAACCACATGCCCGGAGCAGAGAGTGAACTTGGAATTGTATGAGTCTTTTAAACTTCAAAGCCCACTCCTAGTGACATTCATCCTGCAATGTGGACACACCTGTTAATGTAAACAACAGCACTACCAATCAGGGACCAAGCATTCAAATGTAGGAGACTGTGGGGGACATCTCATTCAAATTACCATAGGAAGGGAGGGCAAGAGAAAAAAGTTGTCTATAATAAAATGTGCAATAACTAAAAGTTTTACATAGGAATAGGGAACATCATCTTTAAAATGACTTGGGGATATCTTCTAAAGTAGAACTTCTTATAATGCATTGCCCAAGAATTCATTCCAAAATGAAAATTACCTCTGAATAAATACATTCTCCAAATAAATACGTTCACCAAAAATAACACTAACTAAAAATTACTCAAAATGTTCACAGCAATATAATTTTTATAGCAATAGCTAACAATAATCTAAATGACTATCAGCATCATCATATAAAAACAAAATATAGACCAGTCAGACATCGGGTTAAAATATAATAAGAAATGGAGGGAGCAGACCCTTCAGTGTGTATAATGTACTGAGTGAATGTGTGCTATTGACTTAGGCAGGAAAATGTCAAGACTGCAGAACCACGAGCATGTGGAGGAGTGGCAAAGCCTTCTCCTAGAGTTAGTCTTAGAGGGAAACCACAAAGTCTTTCTCTGGACCATATGTATATATTGACAGTGTGTGTAGAAATGTCTGCCATAATATTCACCTCCAAGATATTTACAGCGTGAATACTACTACTCTACAAAGATCATTTCTAACAATTTAGATCAGCTGGACTGCTTCTTCCAACTGTATCCTATAAAGTCTGCCTCATGTTTATTCATAATACCTGGGGCTCCTTTGTCAACTCTATAAAATAAATATGCTAAGCAGTTGTCTCTCCATCCAAGAGCCCAGTCTTCTCAACCACAGACTCTCTGTCTGTCTGTCCATTTGTCTATCTTTTCTTCTTTACCTTACCATCATTGTTAAATCAGTCCTGAGAGCTATAGTGGATCTAGGACAAACAAAAGGAATTCTAGCCATACAAGTCAAAGTGAATCAATTTTACAAGAGTCTAAAGATGAAAGAACCTCTCAAAACCAAGGAGCAGATTAATGAGGATTCTGTTTGCATAAGAGCATTTCTCAAATTCACCTTGAAAGGCAAAATTTCCAGAATAGTAAAAACAATTCTTTTTTTAATTTTTTATTTTCTATATTCTTTATTTACATTCCAAATGATTTTCCCTTTCCTGGTTCCCCCCTCCCTGAAAGTCCCATAAGCCCTCTTCCCTCCCCCCTGTTCCCCATTTGCCTAAGAATTTCATGAATTTATTGTTTTTAATTGCTGAGTAGTATTCCATTGTGTAAATATACATGGAAAATATCTCTGATAAAATTGAAGAAATATGTAGAAAACACGTTAAGATTGACTATTTCATGGAAAAATTTTACAGATAAAATGGTAGGCATAAATATTCCTAAGTTGATTGAAAGTGGAATTATTAAACATTTTCTGATAAAATTGAAGATCTACAAGGGAAATATTTCTGATAAAACTCAAGAAATATATAGAAAAACACATTAAAACTGACTATTTCATGAAAGATTATACAGATAAGATGAGAGGCATAAAAATATTCCTAAATTGATTGAAAGTAGAATTAAAAACATTTTCTGATAAAATTGAAGATTTACATGGAAAATATCTCTGATAAAATTGAAAAAATATATAAAAACACATTAAGATTGAGTATTTCATGGAAAAATTATACAGATAAAATGGTAGGCATAAAAATATCCCTAATATTTTCCATGTAAATCTTCAATTTTGTCAGAAAATGTTTATAAATCTACTCTCAATCAACTTAAAAATATTTTTATGCCTACCATTTTATCGGTATAATTGTTCATGATAATCTTCAATTTTAATGTTTTCCTATATTTTTCTTCAATTTTATAAGAAATATTTTCCATGTAAATCTTCAATTTTATCAGACGTCTAAAATCTTACTTTCAATCAACTTAGAACATTTTTATGCCTTTCATTTCATCTGTATAATTTTCATGAAATAGTTTTAACATGTTTTTCTATATATTTCTTGAATTTTATCAGAAATATTTTCCTTGTAGATCTTCAATTTTATCTGAAAATGTGGAAACAATTCTTAAAAATAAAAGAACAGCTGGAGGAATCACCATCCCGGACCTCAAGCTTTACTACTGAGCAAAAGTGATAAAACTACATGGCATTGGTACAGAGACAGACATGTTGATCAGTGGAATAGAATTGAAGACCCAGAGATAAAATCAAACACTTATGGACACTTGATCTTTGACATTGAAGCCAAAAATATGCAAAGGAAAAATGAAAGCATCTTTAATAGATGGTGCTAATCTAACTCGCTATCTGTATGTAGAAAAATGAAAATAGACCCATATTTGTCACCTTGCACAAAGCTCAAGTCCAAGTGGATCAAGGACCTCGACATAAAACATGATACACTGAATCTAATAGAAGAGAAAGAGGGAAAGAACCTTGAGCTCACTACCACAGGGGAAATTTCCTAAACAGAATTCATGTGGCTCAGGATCTAAGATCAAGAATTGATCTTAAGGACCTCATGAAACTAGAAAGCTTCTGTAAAGCAAAGGACATTAAGACAAATTGGCAGATTGGGAAAAACGTCTTCACTAACCCCACATCTGATAGAGGGCTAATATCCAAAATATATAAAGAACTCAAGATGGATAACTTTCTATCTACAGACTTAAACAATTTTCTCTGGAATTTACTGAAATGCTTTAAATTTCAAGGGGATATTGGAAGCATACATGCAAATATAGATCTTAAGAGTTGCAAAGATTTGTTCTGGTTCCAAAAATTCCCAAATAGCCATTTAGGAGGAGGCAAAGACAACTTGTTTTCTAAGTTCACAGTGTTTTCTGGGTTAACATTAAAAGGATATACAAACAAAATGCACACATGTGACTGTTGCTGTTAAAATCTTCAAAAATCTTTGTCTCTCTTTGTCATCATATTTATTAGATAAACACAGTGCAAAAGTTTCCATCCAAGTGAGTCTGTTATGGTAAGGTCAAAAATGTTCCCATAGTCCAAAACTTTCAGAAACAAGTTTTTTTTTTTTTAAGCCTCTCATTAAGTATTTAATTTAATTATTTTTCAGTGCTTGAGGCTAAAAGTGCCGAAGCACATAGTTCTCTTTAATTTCATTAGCAGGCATTTATGAGTCCCTGCTGTGTGTGGATATGGAAGAAATGTAAACTTTAGGGTATTTTTCTTTCTTATTAAGATAAAATGCAAAACAATTCATTGCAATTTTCAAGGTTAAAACAGAGCAAACTTTTAAAGCCACTTCTGGGAAGTATCTATCACCCTCTCCAACAGAAAGAAGGATTAGTCCAAATTTCTGCAGCTAAAATTAATCCAGGGGACATTTTTTGATTTGAAAACATACACACATTTTCTGGAATATTAACTCTTGGATTCTGCAGAGAGCTCAGAGGAAAACCTGAAAGCCTAGTTGTAGAATATGCTTACATTGAGTTTCTTAACTCTGTGTCTAGGCTTTAAGCTGAAGATATGCAAGATGTCATAAAGCAGGCAGAAAGGAAAACCCCCTGTCTTTCTCTTCTTCAAGATTCACATAACCTTTAGGAACTGTGTTAGTAGCTAATGGCCCTGATCTCAGAGTTCGATTGGGGTGGGGAACTGCATCATGATTATGAGTGTTCAAAATTCATTCCTCATCTGCAAACATCTATTGCCTTCAAAGGACTGCAAGTTTTTTGACTTAACAGAAATGAATTCCATACATTTCTAGGGAGGAGGCTGTAGAACCAAAGGAAAAAATACTATCTGTCTTTGGTGAGCAAGTGACTTACTTCTGGCAAACAGGGAGGAAAGAGGAAGATGACTATATCTGCCATAGGAATGGCAGTGTCTTGAAGTAGTAACTACTAACTCAACCCAGTGCTTTATTTTCTTCCAGATGCCCACTGTATTAACTATGGAAGATTTAATGAGAATGATAAACGTCGGCCATCATGAGTTGATATCCTTAAAATTTTACTGAGTGCTATGAAGGCTTATGAAAGTCAACCCTTGAGTCAGATCTTAGGGTTTGCTGCAGAAACCCTCTGTAAGAAACTTATCACTAGGAGCTCAAATATCACTCTCTAACTGTGCCAAAGCCCTGGCTACCAATCCACTATTGCTTTTGCCACTGGCTTGGTCCAGTTTAGGTCAGTCCACTTCACAGCTAAATGATGGGCATTGCCTGTTTCTGAGGTCTACTCCATGTATACTGATTGACCTCTGATATCTCTCTTAGGATTTGACTGACAACCTTCTCTGAGTTTGGTTCCATGTGATTCTCTAAGAAACTTAAAAGTTTACCCCAGCCTCATTTGTCTTCAGGAATATTTTCTCTTAACAAAATTAGTTGGAAATGGGGGACTCCCTTGTAATTAAAGTTTTCTAGATCTCTATGTCTAAATATCCTTCACTAGAGAGCAAGAAGCTTTAGCTTTTCCTTTTTTACCTTTCTTTTCTTATATAAATTTTCCAAGAACAACATTGCTCACTAATTAAGTAATTCTATCACTCTGTAATTACTGGCCTGCTAGAAGTAGCTCTCTCTGCTAGAGTTCACATCTAGGAGGCTATTTTGGTAGTTGACTTAGTATCTTAACCATTAATTGATCAACTTTTGCCAAATTTGTTTTTCTCCTTTCTTTTCATTCATTGCTGATACATTTGGAAAGAATTAAGAGATTATCATTTAACTGATGTTATTCAAACCAGTTACAAATAAGTGGTTTTGTTTTCTTCACAAAGTATGGCCCTCTTGTTAGAAGTTCTCTAAGTATTCCTCTGAACATTTATAAATCAACAAGCCTGTCATTCTTTACCCAACTTTCTCAAAATGAAAAAATAGTGTGTGATAAACAACAACAACAACATAGGCTATGCAGGTATATGGGTCACACTGAAATACTAGCTTGGGTCTTTGTAAGTTGTATAAACTAAGGTGAGTCTCACTACCCTCGAATATGACACTTTAGTTAACACAAGTATATCATTCACATGGTAAATATTCTTGAATATTAAATGATATCAACTGAAAATACCCATGACTAAATTACATCTTTGGTAGTGTGAGTCTTTGTAAATACCAATAATGAGATTTTCTTGTGTCAGATGCTGTGACCTTAGGTTTAAAACTTATCAAGATGCAAAATGTGCAGATATAGAGTTTTAAATTCTTAAGCCTGATCTTTAGAAGAAGTTCAATAAAATGGACTCCTACAAACTCCAAGACTGTCTGAGCCTATAACTGTAAGTTTATGTAACAAAACAGTTTGTAGAAAATCTGCTGTTCCTTGAGCCATTGAACTCTCCATCAAACCCCAGCTTTAGAGCTTGGGTTCCTCATCATGATTTGCCTCTGCCATTTATATAGTCCTAGTGGTTGCTATGCTTGAAATTACAGTACTGGAAGATTTGGGAATGATCTTCTTAGTCCCGATAATGCTGCTGCCAATCTCCAGCCCCAGGCAAGCTGTGTGGGACTATATTAAGGTTGCATATCACCTGCAGTCCTACCGACGAAATACTAATGCACTTTATCACTCTGTTTCAATCAGGGAACAAAAAATAGCCTCTGGCTTCAATCTCTTGTTTGTAAAAGAAATATCAGAACAGAGAATTGAAGTAGAAATGAAGACAATTCTCCTTTCTATTCAACTCTACAAAAAAGGGGGTTCTTCTAGGCAATACCAACCTTCTACTAGGCTCACCTGCGTACATCAAACTCTCTTACACAAGTTGCTGGGTAGCTTAGCTTATATTGTTTTCTTGAAGCCTCTCTATGCCCTTTTACAGCAGATGTGAGACTGCATTTTACTGTATTTCAGGGAAGTGGCAAGAATAGCTTTCAGATACTAATTGATTAGCGAGAGCTCTGTTGAGACCTTCAAGTTCCTAGAACCATAGCCACTGAGAGACTGGGTTTCAACTTAGGCACTTTCCAACACATTCCCTCTCATGTGTAGGTATTCGCCCCCCACCCTTTTCTGCCTTTCTCTGACTCTATCTATTGCTCTTTGTCTCTGTCTCTTTCAGTCTTCTCTCCCCCACCTGTGTGTGTGTGTGTGTGTGTGTGTGTCACTCAAACTAGCCTGGAATTTGTTATGTATTCCAAGATGACCTTAAATGTACAACTGGCATCCCCAGTGCTGGGATCATAAGTATGGGCCACCACACATAGTACATATACTTCAGACTGTGTACATGAGAAACTATGTGGATTCTGATTTTAATGATCAAAGTAGTTTATGATCAAATCTACCAGAGAATCTCTTGTTCCTTTCCCACAGATAGTCCCTAGACTTTATGCAATGCTTTATTCTGATCACAGTACATTTTATTCTACTTTATCCAGTGCCCAATATTTTCCTTCCCATTGGTATCCCAATTACACATGACCATTGATTTAAAACACTGTGTCCATTAATCAATTCTCTCAGAATTTTGAACAAAATGATAGAGTAAAAAATGTGGAATCATTTATCTATGAATTCATAATAAAATGACTTTTTAATTTATAGTTAACACGGGAATTATAACTTGAAAATGTCCCTGCTGATGTTGTTATGGTACCAGTAATAGTTTTAAGACTGAATAAAAAGTACCTGTATTTCTTATTTTCCCAATAAGACATGGAGTTCTTAAAGAAGGAATGGAGCACTTTTTAAATGTTCTTGTAGTTTTCTCATTTTGAATGGTACATAATAGTAATAAATGTTCTAAAATCATTGTTGAATTGAGTTGAGCAATGTATACAGAAAACTCAAAACAAGTCATACACTTCGATTATTTGGTGTTCAAATTTCCAGAGTTGTTTTATTGCAGACTTTCCTGTAGATATTATCTCAATCTTTCAAAAATAACATTTATCTTTGGAAAGTACTAGGCTACAGATAATCAAAGGTTTACAAATGCAAAAGATATAAGCTTTATATTTTGAAGAATTTCTTTACCTCAATTTTCTCATACAATTTTATGGTCAGGGTTTATTATCTAAGCCAGAGCTAAGAGGATATTAAACTGAGATTATTCATAGGTATTTTGAATTCCATTTGACATTCTGAATTCTGATGATTTCTACTCTATCTGGAACAACCATTTTTTTTCTTTAAAAAGTAAAATAAATAACACTTACTCTGGTAAAAACAGAATAAAAATGAATAGTGGGTATCTAAAAATAATAATTGTGATCTCTAAGACATCCATTGTGCTACAACATTTGGACATTTCTTGAATTTTTGTCTCTAGAAATTTAAAGTACAATGTAGCATCAAAAGTCAATGATTACATCTCTGCAACCGAGCATCTCATTTGTAAATTCTAATGAAACTTTAGCCAGTTACAATATCAAGGAAGTTGCATTAGGAAGCCTGGCTCTGGAAACTGAATGGCAAAATGTGAAATAGCTCACAATTTCAATAATAATAGCAATAATAATAGTAATTTAAAAAAGCATGGCCATAGGACATATGTCTCCCCCAGTCCATAAAACAGAGTAGGGTGTGTGTGTTTGTGTGTGTGTGTGTGTGTGTGTGTGTGTGTGTGAAATATATGGATGGTGCCATTTGTAAGTTTGCTTGTGATTGTGTACTTTTCATGACACATTTAGAATGCATGTGGAAAGCAGAGAACAGCCTCTAAAATGTGTTTCATCTTCTACTTTTGAGCCAGGGTATCATTACTGGTGTGACATACTTGCTGTCCTTCAATAATCTCAAGATTCTCCTGTGTCTCCCTATCACTGTCTATAGGAACACTCTGGAATTATTGATCCCTGTTTAAGGCATCCAGTTTTATGTGCATTCTGAGAACAGAACTCAAGTCATTCTTTGTGTAGTTAAAGAATTTTATCCACCAAGCCATTGCCCTTGTCCTAATTTTTTCTCTTAAACTTGATTCCATAACCATACAAAAGAAGTTATCTACTTTGTGACTTATAAATCGATATTCAGAGTTTTATGGGAGCAAGCTGGCAGAGTAGCATGATCTTATGAAGCCATTGGCATGACTCCTACCTTTCTTCAATGTTCATTTTCCTCAGGGGTGCCTACAACATCAGGAGAACAAATAGAAATGTCTCCAGAGATCACCTGCATTGTTTTGGCATCTTACTTGCAAGGTTTAATGAATAGCTAACTGGCTTTATCAATTCAGACACAATATGTAAAGTTCAAACCTTTGAATCATGATTCTTATACATTCAGAAACACATACATACATACATACATACATACATACATGGAAACTCAAATAAATACATATGGTATTTGTTCTATATTTTACTAGTGTGTCCTGGGATACACTGAAGTAATTTAAGCTGTGTCTAAATGTCAAACAAGTGGTTCTCATACAAGATTAATTGTTTACACAGACATGTCTGTCGGGAATGCTTTGGTAGGTTCTTGATTCCTACATCATGAAGGGTGTTCTTGGCATCTAGTAAGTAATAACAGAAAAGATGAAAACATATCAAAATGCATATTATATCATTCCTGCAACAAGCTTTTTTTTTTCTAATTTGTGTTGTGTTTTCTTTTTTTCTTTTTATTTTTTTCTGGGGCCGACTACCAATGGAGCCCAGCTTAAGAAACTTGGTATGCAGGTTGGAAAGATGGATCAGCACACTACTCTTGGTGAGGACCTGCATTTGGTTCCCAGCAACCACATCACATAGTTCATAACTGCCTGGAACCCCAGTATCTAGAGACCCAACACATACTGGGTTCATTCGGCACCTGTATTCAATAGCATATGTGCATATTCTCACATTTAGACATGTGCATATACACATCAGTTTTAAAAAAACAATCTCTCCAACCAGAAAAATAAATCTGGTTTAGAATCTTTCCCCTTAAGTGGTTGACACATGAGAAACCTGCCTGTCCCATGGGAGTGTGGAAGAACTAGAGGATTCTTTTGTCCTCATCCCCATCTCAATAAGAATCTGTATTTGAATAAGATCTTAGAGGCTCTGTATCTTTTAGTCATTGGAAAAAGTCCATGATATGAAGATCCCTCTTCATCCTTAGTGGATCAAAGAAATTCCTAAGGAGTTTCAGGTGAAGTAAGTATTACTTGTGCCTTTCCATGCCCCGTGAGATCCTAGTTAAGTGCAGTGAATGGCCCTTTCAGCAGTAGTTTATGATTGATGCTCCAAGTTTGTGTAATTCAGAGTGTGAAGAACTTGAGTAGAATTAACACATACTATCAGATGCTGGGAAGAATGTAGATTATGTCTTTTGTTCTAAAATTCTATATTGCCACTTTCATTCTTTAATGGAAACTGAAGATGAAATAAGTCACAAGTTCATAAAATCATAAAAAAATAGTAAATCAGAAAAGATACATTGAAAATAATATAGGGAACTGAACAGAGGATTCTCAGAAGAAGAAATATTAATGACCAGATAAAACTCTAATTGTAAACATCCTTAACCATCAATGAAATGTAAATTAAAACTTTTAAGATCTGATCTCTATCCATGTAGAATGGCAACTATCAATAATACTTATGAAAGCAAATGATTGTGTAGATATCAGGAAAGGGGGACCCCTATGCAGTGATGCTGTGACTATAAAATAGTGCAGTTAATTTGAAAAGCACCCTAAAGATGCTTCAATAGTTAACTATTATATGACTCAGCTGTACCACTCCTGAAAATATACTCAGAGGATTCCATATTATACTACAAAGCTTCTTTTCTATATCCTATTGTGTAGATATCTCTCTATATCCTAGCATAAACATATCTGTACAAAAACATAGTTGTTGTTCTAGCCACAGTGTCTAGAAAATAGAATTAGTCTAAATGTTTATCAGCTGATGAACAACTAGCAAAATGTGGTTCATTTACACAATACACTTGTGTTAACTATAAACAAAAATGAAATTGTGGACTATATATGCACATGTTCTTTTCATATGTGAATGAATGGTACAAATTTTAATTATGCTTTCTCAATTTGGAATACCTGTAAAAGTCAGTTTACTAGAAAGAGGGTCATTGTGGTGTGGTGTGTTAGAAAGATGGATACTAGGACATAAGTAAAATAAATACTAGAAAGAAAGTCCGTTAGGAATAGAATGCTCTCAGCAGTGTAGGGAATGGAGGATCAAGGCCATGAGGAGGGATATGGAAAGAACGATTACAACAACAAATTAGAAACAAACCATACAGTAACCTGTTATCTTGTCACTAAATTTAAAAACAAAATTAACAACAGCAATAGTAATTAGAACAGCATTAGTAATTACAAAGCATATACCCTGAATAAAGTAATATTCCTCATAGAAGCCAAGTGTAACTGGACAAAAAAAAAAAAGAAAGAAAGAAAAAAGGCAGCATCAGCTGTAGGATGCCCCTTTATAAGGTAATCAGGCCTGCCCTGGTCCACTTCTAAACAATGCAGGCTCTTGCAACACTTCCTGATTGCCTACTAGAAATCATGAGAAAACCCTGTTGCTTAAGACACTACACATCTTTGTTGTCAAATACAGAGAAATCAAGCTGGGACTGAGTTGAAAAACCTGTTCCTACTTCCTAGATTTCAAACTACTGAAAGGTGCTGTGTAGACTGCTATGGGAGAAAAGGCATCTATGTTCATTCTCAAATGTGAGCCTTTTCACATTTATACCAATTTGCCAGGCAAGATATGCCCACATTTGTAATAGTTCCATGACTGGTACGGAGGTAATCAGCCCCTCTCTGATTTAATTTCAAGTTTTCCCTTACAAGAAACAACTCATGCTTGTTCTTTGAAATTGGTCTAAAAAATATAACTGCATGTGGAGTGGTAATGGCCCAGAGTTATGGAGGAAAGGAGCTTCAACTTCAGATACTTAAAACATGAGGACCACAGGAGTTGGCTAACTCCTCCCTTGCAACCTATCACCATGATGCTCACCCCCCTATCATGAACCCTAGTAAGAATGTATTAACATCTTCTGATATCTTCTTCAATTTCTTCAGAGACTTGAAGTTCTTGTTATATAGGTCTTTCATTTGATTGGTTAGAGTTACAACACAAATAATATTTTATATTATTTTGAAGGGTATTGTCTCCATAACTTATTTCTCTGTCCCATCATCATCTGCATGAAGGAGGGCTACTGATTTATTTGAGTTAATCTCATAGTCACTTTGCTGAAGGTGTTTACCAGCTGTAGGAAATCTCAGGTTAAGTTTGTGTGATTTCTTATGTATATTACTGTAGCAACTGCAAATAGTAATACTTTGACTTCTCTCCTTAATAATACTCTGACGTTTCCTTATATTCCCTTAATCTTATTCAGTTGTATAATTATTGCTGTCCCACACTCTTGGATCTGTAGGATTAACAGTGAAAATGGTCATCTTACAAAAAACAATCTACAGATTCAAAGAAATTTCCATGAAAATTCCAACACAATGCTCTACAGATATTGAAAGAAAGATTCTCAAATGCATACGGAAAAACAAAATGCCCAGAGTAGCTAAAATAATCTTAAACAATAAAAGAACTTCTGGAGGCATCACCAACCCTGGATTTAAGCAGTACTACAGAGCAATAATAATAAAAACTGTGTGGTATTGGTATAGAAACAGACAAACTGCTCAATGGTATTGAATGCCAGGCCTAGAAACAAATCCACACACCTAAGGACATGTAATTTTTGACAAAGAAGCCAAACCTGTACAAAGGAAAAGGGGGAGCATCTTCAAAAATGGTGCTTGTCTTACTAAATGTCGGCATGTAGAAGAATAAAAATAGATCCATACCTATCACCATGTTCAAAACTCAAGTCCAAGTGGATCAGAGACCTCAAAATAAAACCAGATACACTAAATCTAATAAAAGAGAAATTGAAGCATAATATTGAACTCATTGGAACAAGAGACAACTTACTGAACAGAACACCAATGACTCAGGCACAGACAATAACAATTAACAAATGGGACCTCAAGAAACTGAAAAACTGCTACAAGTCAAACAACACCATCAATAGAACAAAAAGATGGCTCACAGATTGGGAAAATGTCTATACCAACCCCTGCATCTGACAGACGGCTAATATCTAAAAAATATAAGAAACTCAAGAAGTTAGACACCAACAAACCAAATACCCCAATTTAAAAATGGGGTACAGAGCTAAACAGGGAATTCTCAATAAAGAAATCTCCAATGGTCAAGAAACACCTAAAGGAATATCCAAAGTCCTTAGTCATCAAGGAAATGCAAATCAAAAGGACTCTTATTTCCATCTTACACCCAATAGAATGGCTAAGATAAAAAACTCAAGGGACAGCACATGTTGGTGAGGATGTGGAGAAAGGTGAACACACCTACGTTGTTGGTAGAAGGACAATCTTTGACATCCACTCTGGAAATCAATTTGGTGGTCTCTCAGGGGGAATAATTGAGAATAAGTTTATCTCAAGACCCAGCTGTAACACTCCTGGGTATACCCAGAAGTGGGATGCTCCACCATCCCACAAGGCCACCTGCTCAATTATGTTCATAGCAGTCTTATTTTTAATAGTCAGAAACTGGAAAGAAACTAGATGTCCCTCAACTGAAGACTTGATACAGACAATGTGGTTCATTTACAAAATGGAATACTAAAAAGCTATTAAAAATAAAGACATAATGATATTCAAGACAAATGGATGGAAATAGAAAATATTACCCTGAGTGAGGTAACCCAGACATGCATGGTATATACTCACTTTTAAGTGGATAAATATTAGCCATAAAGTACTGGATAACCAACCAAAGAAAGAGCTTGAGCAGACCCTAGCTCACTACACATATGTACCAGAAGTGCAGTTAGGTCTTCATGTTGGTCTACCAACAATATGTACAGGTGCTGTGCCGAATCTGTTGCCTATCTGTGGGTCTCATCCCCCTAACTGGATTGCCTTGCATGGTTTAGTGGAAGAGAATACATCTAGTCCTGCAGTGACTTGATATGCCAGGCAGTAGGGGGAAGGTGGGAGAACAGAGAGAGCTCCCCCTTCTTGGAGGAAAATGGGATGGGGAAATGCAGGGAGGATCTGTGTTTGGGTGTATTGGGAGGAGGCGGGCTAATATTGGGATGTAAAGTGTAATAAAATAATAAAGAAAAACATGCTAAAAAAAGGGGGGGGGAATTTATTACCCTTACATTTATCACACTTCACTCCATGTTTGATCCTAACAGAACCCTACAGCCCCTGAGCATGGAGATCAAGCATCTTTCAACACCACTGCCCTAGCCAATGATACACAGCCACACAAACCTTGGCTCAGAGACCCTGATCATATTCCCAGAGGAATAAATACCCTTTTGGCCCTTATCCCCATTAAACAGACCAGTTCTCCAAAGCTGTTCCTAGGTGTGTTTATTGCCCGTGCACTCGTCACTGACCAAGGTCCTTCACTGTACCCACCTGCACCTGGTTAAGCTTCCCTGCCTCCAGTTTAGTTTGCTGTGCCACAAGCCTGGTTAACCAGAGAAGGAGTGGACACAGGACAGCCAACTGGGGAAATCAGAGATCGCGGGGCATATCTTTATACTGCATTCTGGTAAACTGACATAGTGAAAAACTGCTTGGTGACATCTGTTTTTAAACTTCACAGGCAAACTTTCTTCTCAGGCTTAATCAGAAGAGCCTTTCTTTTTTTTTTTTTTTTTTTTTTTTTTAATTTTATTTTATTTTATTTTTTTAATTTACATTCCAAATCACTTCCCCTTTCCCGTTTCCTCCCTCCCCGAAAGTCCCATAAGCCCCCTTCCCTCCCTCTTTTCTCCGTTCAACCCCCTCTTATTACTCTGTCCTGGCGTTCCCCTACATCCAGTCTTTCCAGGACCAGGTGTCTCTCCTTCCATCTTTTTAGAAATCTATTGATATGCTGATTGTGTCTAGGGTATTCTGAGATTCTGGGTCAATATCCCCTTATCAGTGACTTCATACCATGTGTGATCTTTTGTGATTGGGTTACCTCACTAAGGATGATATTTTCAAGTTCTGACCATTTGCCTAGGAATTTCGTGAATTCATTGTTTTTAATTGCAGAGTAGTATTCCATTGTGTAAATATACCACATCTTCTGAATCCATTCCTCCGTTGAGGGACATCTGGGTTCTTTCCAGCTTCTGGCTATTATAAATAAGGCTGCTATGAATATAGTGGAGCATGTGTCCTTATTGCATGCAGGTAAAGTCTCTGGGTATATGCCCAGGAGTGGTATAGCCGGATCCTCCGGAAGTGTCATGCCCAGTTTTCTGAGGAGCTGCCAGACTGCTTTCCAGAGTGGTTGTACCAGCCTGCAATTCCACCAGCAGTGGAGGAGTGTTCCTCTTTCTCCACATCCTCGCCAACAACTGCTGTCTCCTGTGTTTTTGATCTTAGCCATCCTGACTGGTGTGAGATGGAATCTCAGGGTTGTTTTGATTTGCATTTCCCTAATGACTAAGGATGATGAACATCTCTTTAGGTGCTTCTCAGCCATTAGATATTCTTCAGGTGAGAACTCTTTGTTTAGCTCTGTACCCCATTTTTTAATAGGGTTACTTGCCTTTCTTTATAATAAACAGCAAATACAAAGCCTCATGACTACTCAAGGTGCTGAGAATAAGTGATAGATGAATTCAGGCATATATTATTCTCAACCTACTTTAATAAGGGTTCAACTTCCCCTAAAGCCTACCCTCCACCAGAGGGAGTAAAATGGAAAGGTCGCTAGAATATGGAGAAGTCCAGTCCACCAGAAAACATCAAACAGGAGTCAGCAGTGGCAGTCGAAACCCTTCGGCAAGCAGCACCCACAAATCGGCAAATCCAGAAGAAACCATGAGGGTTGCTAATCAGCCCAAGTCTGAGGAAGCAGGAAGAAGCTACAGGAAGCTCTTTTTGAAGTTTGTTGGTGAGGTTCTCTCTATAAAGTCCGCACATGCAAAGCTCAGCAGTGCAATGTAAAGAAAGCCGACACATCCCTATCATCAGCGAAGACGAGCAAGACAGATCAATGCTCCAGCTCCTGTCTGAGGGGCTCATAGCTATATTCTTTCTAAACATCAGAGGTCCTTTCATGTGTCTGCTATAATAAACCATCCTTTCACCTGTGTCTGCTTCATCAAAACATCCTTTCACCTGTGTGCCCAAGCAAAACATCACATGACAAGTGAAACCAGAAGTTTCCATTTCAGAGGAATGCTCAGACTAAACAAGAATTTCATGCAATTTTCTCTAAAGAACAGGAAACAGCAGAAAGGCAGGTCAGAAGGAATATGAAAGCTGAGAAGTGGAGAAGTCTATAAAATGTCATTATCTAGACATGCCAGAGTTACTGTAGCCCTGAACTCCAAGCACCTGTGGTTATCTTCACCGAAGCCACCCAAGTCTGGGTAAACCAAAGACTGGTTATTGAAGGAGAAAGAGGAGATACCCATCTCAGGCAAACTCTTTCTACTTAGAGATTTGGGAGATGGAATCATTGTCTTTAATTTTATACTCTGCTGTGCTCACCAAGACCCAATTCACACTGACAGCCTTGGTGCCACTCAGTAGGTCACAAAACAATATAAGATGTGAATGGTTGAAAATAATTAATAGCAAAGAGAGGAAATAGAGGTTAATTTGAGGATTTGGTGGGAAATAAGAGATGATATGGTTGAGAGTAAGTAGCATGTATTATATTGTATTAAATTGACCAAGGACAGACTTAATTTATTAATAACAAACAATAATTAAAATATTTAAAAGGGACATAGCATTGTTATGACATTGTGTAGACAAAGGTCCTTGCTGTATGCCTTATGATCTATCTGAAATTAATATCTGAAATTAGCATATTGGAAAGGGAGAACTGACCTCATGTAAGTTTTCCAGACTTAAACTGGCACTTTGGACAGACCGACCAGCTGACAGACAGACAGACAGACACACACACACACACACACACACACCAGCAAACACACCAATAAATAAACATAAAAATATATTGTATGTATTTAAAATAACCAAATGAAAATTTGTTCATTAAAGGTCACCAATTAAGTTGAGAAAGTCAATCTTTTAGGTTGCAAGTATAGTAACATGAAATAATTTCAGTGTATTGTGGAACAGATAATTTGAATATAACTAATATATAAAGCTCTAAACAAATCAAGAAAACAAAGACAAAAAGTGGAGTCATTAGGCCAAAAGCCATGAACATTATCCTTACAGAAGATGTATGAATGGATAATAAATATATGAAAACACATTCAACTTCATATTGGATATAAAAGCAAACTTAAACCATCATGAAATATTAATGCAAACCAACTGTGATGGCTAATTTATAAATAGTAGTTTACATAAGGCAGACCAGAGGCAAAAAGACAACTAATGACTGGGGACACAGGTCAGTGGTAGAATGCTTGTCTAAGGGAAAGAAAATGCGGCTCTGCCAGTACCGAACGAATACAGAGGAGAATGCTCTCAGCCAACCATTGGACTGAGCACAGGGTCCCCAAAGGAAGAGCTAGAGAAAAGACCCAAAGAGCTGATGGAGCTTGCAGCCCCATAGGAGGAACAATATGAACCAACCAGTACCCCCAGATTTCCCAGGGTCTAAACTACCAACCAAGGAGTATACATGGAGGGACCCATGGCTCCAGCTGCATATGTAGCAGAGGATGGCTTTGTTGGACATCAAAGGGAGGAGGAGAGGCCCTTGGTCCTGAGAAGACTCGGTGCCCCAGTGTAGGGGAATACCAGGACAGGGAAGCAGGAGTGGGTGGGTTGGTGGGGGGGGTGGGATAAGGCATTTTTTGGAGGGGAAACCAGGAAAGGGGATGACATTTGAAATGAAAATAAAGAAAATATCAAATAAAAATTATTTTGCAAAAAAAAAAGAAAACACAAGAAAAATTCAGATTTTGTGATTAAATGAACAATATAAGCCCACTTTAAAAATTCATGTTATGTACTATACTAATCAGCTTTCAATGACTCTAACATTTCTAATTATCACAATGAAGTGATCATCTCCAAATCTGACAGCATCAGCAATCTCGACAATTCCAAAATTGAAAGATTTCACTCCAAATATGAATCAAAAGAAGTACCCAACTGTAAGTATAGCAAGAATTTTCCTATTTCTTCCTTATCATTTTGCCTTTATTGCTTCACACTATGCCTGATATTGTAGAGGTGGTCAGTAAATATTTGTTGATTAAATTAATAATTGAATAAGTGAGTGAAAATATCCTCTTAGGAAAGAAATGTTGAATTAGCATTTATTGAATATCAAGTACCATCCTCCTACTAGGGAATTCAAGTATGCAAGCAATTTAATAGTCATGGCACATTGTAAACAGCAGAGATTGTTATTCTTATCTCAAAGCTTAAATAAAATATGAGAATTAAAGAACATAAAGGCATCCCAAGGTCGTGGGACTTTTGACAGAAACTAGAACCAAGATCTGATCTTTTGCAACTTGGCGAGACTGCCCTGGGCATCACAGTCCAGAAAGCAACAGGACAGTGATGATCCTGGGATCTGATCCATGCAGGCCCATCTGGTCCTGCTCTCCTCAGTTTACTGCCTCCTCACGCTCCTCCCTACCACTAAGGGGAGCTGCCCCTTATCACTTATTATTATTGTAGCAATGAACTATCCTATTAATAACATGGTAGGTAACTTACAATGTAGGTACTACTATGGAAGCACAGGTGGAAATTAAGCACCTCCTTCTAAACCTGCAGTTTAACTTGAGTCTTCTGAGACAATAAAGTGAGAAAGAAAGAGGCCATCTCTTTAGAAAAAAAAAAGTAATCCTTGAAGTTGACTAAGTTTAAATTGCTTGGAACTCTTTGGATCACTCTGCTCTTTTCAGGGTTAGGGTTAGCATTTTCCCGCTCTATTTTCTTCTTCCCCTTATTTTCCACTCTCTTGACCCTTCTTTTCTCAGACAAGCAATCGTCCTCCAAGTAGAGTTCAGATCAGAACATTGACAGCACAAATCCTAACATCCACTTCTGTCTCACCTGGTACATGATCTGCTACAGGAAATTAAGGGAAGTTTCAAATTACTGTTTGTACTCTTTGTTTATTCTTTCGAGAAAGGATGTCACTATGGAGCTCTGGCTGAGTTCAACCCTCTTTGTAGACTAGGCTATCCTCAATCAAACTCACAGAAATTACCATGCCTCCCAATACTGTGATAGAAGGGTTGAACCGCTCTGCCCAGCAAAATCCTCCACTTTTAGCTGGATTTGGATTTAAACAAAGTCATTACTTGTAATAGAGATTTCAATAAACTCAGTATCCCTTGTTCTCTATTTATCTTTTCTTTAACTTCTATTAGTTTGAGTTCTACAGAGAAGCAAACCAATCAAATTGTGTTTGTTGCTTTCTCCCTTCCTATTTTTTCTTTCTTTTTATCTATGTATTCAGACATCTATTTATAACATTTCAGTATGTGTGTGTGTGAGAGAGAGAGAGACAGAGACAGAGACAGAAAGCGACAGTGCCGAGAAAGGAGAGAGAGAGGGAGAGAGAGAGAAAGAGAAAGAGAGAGAGAGAGAGAGAGAGAGAGAGAGAGAGAGAGAGAGAGTCTCAGCAAACTTTAGCTAGAATCAACAACTTCTAAATACTGAAAAATGATGTACAGTCACCATTCCTTTGGTCAGTACAGAAAAGTATTAGAAAAAATCTACATTGATAAAAGGAAATGCAATCTAACAGTGATTGTGAAGACATGTAATTAGATTTAAATTGTAAAGATAATTCTAACGTATATTATATACATAATTCTAACATATATACATATATTTAAGTAATAGGACCATAATGAAATCTTCACCTTTATACAAAGAATATAGTTTTAAAATGATAGTGTGAGAGATTAGTAAATTGAAATCATGCCGTTCAGTTTTGACAGATGATATGTGACCGAACTAATATTGGGAAATGCTTTTCACAAATTTCCCTCATTTAGTTTTCCTAAAGATTTGTGTCATTGTGAGGAACAAGTAGATACCATTCAAGTAGCATGGAGTCAGGCTATAATTTATGTGAGAGTAAGTCATAATTATCTTTATCATAATTATCATCACTATTTCTTTGCCAGGACAATTAAACACATTCCACTTTTGTTTCCTCTTTAGACCTAAAGTTCAGTGCAACAATAGCAGTGAGCTTATGCTTTTGGAAATACATTAAATATAATAAGAATGATTTATATTCAACTTAATATCTAATCATCAGAGCTAAATGTCTTCTGCTCTATAAAAATTGTCTTTCTTTTGTGGATGGTGTTTTCAGGGTTTACTTCTCTTTTTAAAAAATAGTTCTACAAGGAAAATTCCTTGTGCGTTATGTGGCCAATAATTTTTAAGCGTTGTGTAAGTTCTATTGTTTATGTCTACATGCAACATGCGTTAAATAATTGAGCATCAGAAAAATGGCTTATCATCATGTGCACCAATATATTTTCTCTTTCTATAGGCTATGCATTAATCAAAAGATTGACTGGTTCCTTTGGCCTTGATATCTAGGAAGCTCAGAGCTAGATTTACTGCTAAAGTCACTGTATTAATTTTTTAAGGATATGTTTTCCTTCCATTTCAATGCTATTTTTCTTTATGCCTGCTATGTTCTCATATGCCACTTCAAATCAGCCTTGGGAATGGATGGAATATAAATGAATATATTAGCAAGCCCCAGCATAAATAAATGGGAAATGAGAGAGAGTAATGTGGAAATAGTAAGATCCAAAAGGATAATTCATCCTGAGTAAATTACAATCAGTAAACATAACCAGTGCCCCAGAAGGAATGTGTTGTCCTCAAACAATGATTTGAAAATGGAGACAGGTTTTTTGGCAGTTATTGGGAGGCAAAGGGAAGAATATGCTTTCATAATCTATGTTTAAAAATACACAGAGATTCATTACATTGGCTAATTTTACTTATCTCACTAACCTGCATTAAAAATCTGGGCTAGTTATGCCATATTTTGGCCAAGTGAGGAAGCATCTACACAGGTAGATGAAATGAAAATTGGTCCACACATTTTGCAAGGCAATTTAGCAATATCTGTCAACATTTCAATGCAGTTCTTTGTGACCCAGATGCATTTTAAACTCTATATAATATAGTCATAAATTCAAGTGTAAAAGATGGTCACACAGTATTGTTTATGGGAGAATTTGTAATGGTCAAAACTGTAAGAACTATACATACATAGAGAGAGACAAATAAGAACACATACATATGAATAAAGAAGTATGGCTTAAATATATTTAGGGATGTATGTAAGTATGGAGCTTAGTAAAATGAATGTAACAAATCTATGTGAATTGAATAAGGGTAGATGCTTGTGGGAAAGTTTTAATTTTCACTACATTGACTTATAAGAAGTCATTCTTCTACATAGGTGTATGAAGAGGAAGATCATGATGAAGAAAGTGGCAAATTATATATATTTTATGTTAGGTGTTATGTCTTACATATTACATATATATTATGTAAAATGTAATCCATATTATATTATATGTTATGTATTATATATTATTATGTTATGTATATATGTTATATGCTATTATCATATGCTATATGCTGTATATTATATATTATATATTTTATATTGTATATTTTATGTTCTATGTTGTATGTTTTTATTTGTTAAATAATTATATTATATTTTACTATGTATTTCTCTATACTATATATTTCTATATATTATATGTTATAGGTAAATATAATGTATAATATATCTTTCCCTTCTTAGGCATGCTTTTTCATTTATAGGGTAGCCTTTATGTATAATAAATTTCCTTTCTGAAGCATTTAGAACAATTCACAAGTATCTATAATTTGCATACATACTGTAACAAAAGTCAATTTTAGAAACAAGCTAATAAATAGCAAAGTACTCTAAAATGCCAAGAGGAGCCAACTCATATTATTTGTTAGCATTTCCAGGCCTTAATTGATTATGAGAACTGGCAGCATAAACACATATTTTTAACAAAGATAACATAAAAGTACAGAAGAAAGAATATTTACTGTTGTCCAGACAGAGCTCAACAACAAAGGAAGAAAAACGTTTTTTAAAAGAGCTGACAGAGATTTGGATGCTCCTTGAGAATGAAACCTCATTTGAAAGAAGAATATGATTTTGATAAATCCAATCTCAAAGACAAGACGTATTTTGTGAAAGAAAGGCTGGAACAACTTTGGGATGTTTCACTTCTGTTGTCTACATTCTGTCTTTCCTCTTCTCTTTCAATATCATCCTGTTTCCTCTGGTTTCTTCCTCCTCATCTCCTTCTGCTTTTTTCTTTCCCCCTCCCTTCCTCACATATGAATTCAATATTCCAAGTGTCTACTTGACCACATGTAGGTTTATATAGGAATATACATGGACACACACATACACACACAGAGACAGACAGAGTGTTTTGTGTGTGTGTGTGTGAGAGAGAGAGAGAGAGAGAGAGAGAGAGAGAGAGAGAGAGAGAACTTACAAATTCTAAAATTCAAAATAACGTGCTTATCTATCTTATGTTACCCTAATCTCAAACTAACGTTGAGTCAGAATTCTTAACACAGTAGTTATTCAAAGGATGAAGTCTGTCTGAAATTAGTAAAGATTATCTGAGGTTGTGTAAGCAGAAATTCAAATTCAGGTCCTCTAACCTGTTTGAAATAGAAGTTACAATTCCTCAGAACTAAAATCTGGGTGACAGCTCTGCTGTGGGCTATCTACCCTGCAGAGTGACCTGCACCGAAGAGAGAGTGAAGAGTGCACTCCTCCATCTTTGCTCCAGCATCAGGGAAGCTGGGACCTCCAGGCTGAGAGAAAGACAGGCATAATATTGCTTGGGTCTCAGGCAGCTAGTGTGTACTCTGCTCCCAAGAGCTGGGCAGGTCTGCAGTACTGATGTGCCAGCTCTGCTGTGGGACTTCTGCCCTGCAGAGGGACACCCCTTGCCTCCTCTGGGAGAGATCACACACCCCTGCACAGGGCAGGAGCCTACCAGCCTCCCTTTGGCGACCTCTGCTTCGGGAATCCACTATGCTGAGCCTTTGGATGTGCAGGGGTTCCCCAATATAACATCACTTGGGGCAAGGCACATCAGGGCTCCAAATTCACTCAGGAGCAGGGCAGGCCCCAGAAATTGGTGCCAAGGGAATCCCGGTAATCCAGGGGTTCCAGAAATAGTTTTGCAGACTCACAGGAGGTCCAACCAACAGCCAGTGGCAGCAGGACCAACTAACACTAGAGGTAACCAGATGGCAAAAGGCAAACGTAGGAATGTTACTAACAGAAATCAAACTAATATGGCACCACCGAACCCAACTCTCCAACAGCAGCAAGTTCTGGATACCCCACCACACCCGAAAGACAAGATCTGGATTTAAAATCACTTCTCATGATGCTATTAGAGGATTTCAAGAAGGACATGAATAAATCTAATAAAGAATTACAGGAGATCATGAATCAACGGTTAGAAGCCCTTACAAAGGAACCACAATAATCGCTTAGAGAAATGCAGGAGAACATGGATCAACAGATGGAGGCCCACAAGGAGGCAACACAAAAATCACTTAAAGAAATGAATCAACGGGTAGATGCACTTTCAAAGGAATCACAAAAATTGCATAAAGAAATGCAGAAGAATATGGGTCAATAGATGGATGCCCATTGGGAGGCAATACAAAAATTGCTTAAAAAAATGAATCAACGGAGAGATGCCCTTACAAAGGAAACACGAGTATTGCTTAAAGAAATGCAGGAGACGATGGATCAACAGATGGAAGCCCATGAGGAGGAAACACAAAAATCGCTTAAAGAAATACAGGAGAACTTGGATCAACAGGCAGAAATCCTGAAAGAGAAAACGCAAAAATACCTTAAAGAAATACAGAAAAATACAAACAAACAAGTGAAGGATCTCAGCAAATCCATCCAGGATCTAAAAAAGGAAGTAGAAACAACTAGGAAATCACAAAGGGAGACAAATTTGGAGATAGAAAACCTTGGGAAGAAATCAGGAGTCATAGATGCAAATATCAACAATAGAATACAAGAGATGGGAGAAAGAATCTCAGGTGCTGAAGATACCATAGAAAGCATTGACTCAACAGTCAAAGAAAATGCAAAATGCAAAAAACATGTAACCCAAAACATCCAGGAAATCCAGGACACAATGAGAAGACCAAATCTAAGGATTATAGGTATAGATGAGAGTGAAGATTTGCAACTTAAAGGGCCAGTAAACATCTTCAACAAAATTATGGAGGAAAACTTCCCTAACCTAAAGAGAGAGATGCCAATGAATGTACAAGAAGCCTACAGAAATCCAAACAGACTGGAGCAGAACAGAAATACCTCCAGTCACATAATAATCAAAACATCAAATGTACTAAACAAAGAAAGAATATTAAAGGCAGTAAGAGAAAAAGGCCAAGTAACATACAAAGGAAGACCTATCCGAATCACATCAGACTTCTCACCAGAGACTATGAAAGCCAGAAGATCCTGAGCAGATCTCATGCAGACACTAAGAGAGCACAAATGCCAGCCTAGACTACTATAACCAGCAAAACTCTCAATCACCATAGATGGAGAGACCAAGATATTCCATGATAAAACCAAATTTTCACAATATCTTTCCACAAATCCAGCCCTGCAACGGATAATAGGTGGAAACCTCCAATACAGGGAGAGAAACAACACCCTGGAAAAAATGAGATAATAACCTTCTTGAATCAAACCCAAAAGTACATAACCACTCAAACATAAAGATAGCGTCAAGAATGGCAGATGGCAATAATCACTATGCCTTAATCTCACTTAATATCAATGGTCTCAATTCCCCAATTAAAAGAAATAGACTAGCAGACTGGATACGTAAACAGGACCCAGCATTTTGCTGCATGCAGGAAACGCACCTCAGTGTCAAAGACAAACACTACCTCAGAGTAAAAGGCTGGAAAACAATTTTACAAGCAAATGGCCCCAAGAAACGAGCCGGAGTAGCCATCCTAATATCAGATAAAATTGATTTTCAACCTAAAGTCATCAAAAAAGACACAGAAGGACACTACATACTGATCAAGGGAAAAATCCACCAAGAAGAACTCTCAATTCTGAATATCTATGCTCCAAATGCAAGGGCACCCTCATTCGTAAAAAAACTTTACTAAAACTCAAAGCACACATCGCACCTCACACAATAATATTGGGTGACTTCAATACCCCACTCTCTGAAATGGATCGTTCAGGAAAGCAGAAACTAAACAGGGACACAGTGAATCTAATTGAAGCCTTGGACCAAATGGAACTAACAGATATATATATAGAACATTTCATCCTAGAGCAAACGAATACACCTTCTTCTCAGCACCTCATGGTACCTTCTCCAAAATCAACCATATAATTGGTCACAAATCAGACCTCAACAGATATAAGAAGATCTAACTAATCCTATGCCTCCTATCAGATCACTATGGAATAAGGGTGGTCTTCAATGGCAACAAAAGCAACAGACAACCCATATATACATGGAGGCTGAACAATGCTCTACTCAATGATAACTTGGTCAAGGAGGAAATAAAGAAAGAAATCAAAGACTTTTTAAAATTTAATGAAGATGAAGGCACAACATACCCTAATTTATGGGACACAATGAAAGCAGTGCTAAGAAAAAAATTCATAGCCCTGAGTGCTACCAAAAAGAAACGGGAGACAGCATACACTAGCAGCTTAATGGCACACCTGAAAGCCCTGGAACAAAAAGAAGCAAATACACCCAAGAGGAGTAGAAGGCAGGATATCATCAAACTCAGGGCTGAAATCAATCAAGTAGAAACAAATTAAAACCATACAAAGAATCAACAAAACTAGGAGTTGGTTCTTTGAGAAAATCAACAAGATAGATAAGCCCTTAGCCAGACTAGCCAGAGGGCACAGAGACAGTATCCAAATTAATAAAATCAGAAACGAAAGGGAGAGATAACAACAGAAACTGAGGAAATACAAAAAAATCTTCAATTCCTACTACAAAAGCTTGTATTCAACACAACTAGAAAATCTTGAGGAAATGGACAATTTCCTTGACAGATACCAAATGCCAAAATTAAATCAGGATCAAATAGACCATCTAAACCATCCTATAACCCCTGAAGAAATAGAAGTCGTCATTGGAAGTCTTCCAACCAAAAAAAGCACAGGTCCAGATGGTTTTAGTGCAGAATTCTATAAGACCTTCAAAGAAGCCCTAACACCAATACTCTTCAAACTATTCCACAAAATAGAAACAGAAGGAACACTACCCAACTCGTTCTATGAAGCCACAATTACACTAATACCAAAAGCACACAAAGATCCGACAAAGAAAGAGAATCTCAGGCCAATCTCTCTTATGAATATCGATGTAAAAATACTCAATAAAATTCTTGCCAAGCGAATCCAAGAACACATCAAAACGATCATTCTCCAGGATCAAGTAGGCTTCATTGCAGGGATGCAGGGATGGTTCAATATAAGGCAATCCATCAATGTAATCCACTATATAAACAATCTCAAAGAAAAAAACCACATGGTCATCTCATTAGATGCTGAGAAAGCATTTGACAAAATTCAGCATCCTTTCATGCTAAAGGTCTTGGAAAGATCAGGAATTTGAGGCTCATATCTAAACATAGTAAAAGCAATTTACAGCAAACCGGTAGCCAATATCAATCTAAATGGAGAGAAACTTGAAGCAATCCCACTAAAATCAGGGACTAGACAAGGCTGCCCTCTCTCTCCATATCTTTTCAATATAGTACTTGAAGTTCTAGCTAGAGCAATTAGAAAACAAAAGAAGTTCAAAGGGATACAAATTGGAAAGGAAGAAGTCAAACTATCACTATTTGCAGATGATATGATAGTATACTTAAGTGACAAAAGAACTCCACCAGAGAACTCTTACAGCTGATAAACACCTTCAGCAAAGTGGCCGGATATAAAATTAACTCAAGCAAGTCAGTAGCCTTCCTATACTCAAAGGATAAGCAGGCTGAGTAAGAAGTAAGAGAAATGATACCCTTCACGATAGCCACAAACCATATAAAGTATCTTGGTGTGACTCTAACCAAACAAGTGAAAGATCTGTATGACAAGAACTTCAAGTCTCTGAAGAAAGAAATTGAAGAAGACCTCAGAACATGGAAAAATCTGCCATGCTCATGGATTGGCAGGATTAATATAGTAAAAATGACCATCTTGCCAAAAGCAATATACAGAATCATTGTGATCCCCATCAAAACCCCAACTCAATTCTTCATAGAGTTAGAAAGAGCAATTCAAAAATTCATCTGGAATATCGGAAAACCCAGGATAGCTAAAACTATTCTCAAGAGTAAAAGAACCTCTGGGGAAATCAGTATCCCAGACCTCAAGCTGTACTACAGAGCAATAGTGTTAAAATTGCATGATATTGGTACAGTGACAGGCTTGTAGATCAATGGAACAGAATTGAAGACCCAGAAATGAATCCACACTCCTATGGTCACTTGATCTTTGACAAAGGAGCTAAAACCATCCAGTGGGAAAAAGATAGCCTTTTCAACAAATGGTGCTGGCTCAACTGGAGGTCAACATGCAGAAGAATGCAAATTGACCCATTCTTATCTCCTTGCACTAAGCTCAATTCCAAGTGGATCAAGGATCTCCACTTAAAACCAGACACACTGAAACTAATAGAAAGGAAACTAGGGAAGAACCTTGAACATATGGTCACAGGGGTTTCCTGAATAGAACTCCAATAGCTTATTCTCTAAGATCAAGAATTGACAAATGGGACCTCATTAAATTACAAAGTTTCTGCAAGGCAAAGACACTGTCAAAAAGACAAAGCGTCAACCAACTAACTGGGAAATGATTTTTACCAACCCTACATCTGACAGAGGGCTAATATCCAATATATACAAAGAACCCAAGAAGTTAAACTCCAGAGAGGGAAGTAACCCTATTAAAAATGGGATACAGAGCTAAACAAAGAGTTCTCACCTGAAGAAAATCTAATGGCTGAGAAGCACCTAAAGAGATGTTCATCATCCTTAGTCATTAGGGAAATGCAAATCAAAACAACCCTGAGATTCCATCTCACACCAGTCAAAATGGCTAAGATCAAAAACACAGGAGACAGCAGTTGTTGGCTGTGAGGATGTGGAGAAAGAGGAACACTCCTCCACTGCTGGTGTGATTGCAAGCTGGTACCACCACGCTGGAAAGCATTCTGGCAGTTCCTCAGAAAACTGGGCATGACACTCCCGGAGGATCCGGCTATACCACTCCTGGGCATATACCCAGAGGCTTTACCTGCATGCAATAAGGACACATGCTCCACTCTGTTCATAGCAGCCAGAATAAATAGCTATTATTTATAATAGCCAGAAGCTGGAAAGAACCCAGACGTCCCTCAACAGAGGAACTAATTCAGAAGATGTGGTATATTTACACAGTGGAATACTACTCTGCAATTAAAAACAATGAATTCACGAAATTCCTAGGCAAATGGTCAGAACTTGAAAATATCATCCTTAGTGAGGTAACCCAATAACAAAAGAACACACATGGTATGCAGTCACTGATAAGGGGATATTAACCCCGAATCTCGGAATACCCTAGACACAATTCGCATATCAATAGATTTGCAAGAAGATGGAAGGAGATACCCCTGGTCCTGGAAAGACTGGATGTAGGGGAATGCTAAGACAGAAGTGAGAGGGGGTAGAATGGGGAAAAGAGGGAGGGAAGGGGGCTTATGGGACTTTCGGGGAGGGAGCAAACGGGAAAGGGAAAATGATTTTGAATGTAAATTAAAAAACTTAGAAAATAAAATAAAATTTAAAAAAAAAATAAAAAAAATAAAAGGCAGGAAACACTAACTAGAAGCAATTATGGAAAAACTTGCTATGCATGAATTCAGGTAATCTGTCTCATGTCTTTTTCAAGAAATGTTAAATTTCATTTTTTTTTTGTTTTTCTCATTTATCCTATCTTTTCTTTTTTAGTAGATATTTTCTTTATTTACATTTCAAAGGTTATCCCCTCTCCTTGTTTTCCCTCCCAAAACCCCCTAACCCATCCCCTCTCCTCCTGCTCACCAACTCACCCACTCCCACTTCCCTGTGTTGGCATTCCTGCCTCCTCAGGGCCAATGGCTTCTCCTCCCTTTGATGTCCTACAAGGCCATCCTCTGCTACATATGCAGCTGGAGCCATGGGTTCCTCCATGCGCATCTTTGGTTGGTGCTTTAGTCCCTGGGAACTCTGAAGGTACTGGTTGATTCATGCTGTTGTTCCTCCTATTGGGCTACAACCCCCTTCAGCTTCTTGGGTCCTTTCTCTAGCTCCTACATTGGGAACCTTGTGCTCAGTTCAATAGTTGGCTAACATCATCTCCCTCTGTATTCATCAGGCACTGACAGAGCCTCTCAGGGAACAGCTATATCAGGCTTCTGTCGGCAAGCACCTGTTGGCATCCACAATAGTATCCGGATTTGGTAACTGTATATGGGATGGATCCCCAGGTGGGCCAGTCTCTGGATGGTCTTTCCTTCAGTCTCTGATCCACAATTTGTCTCTCCGTCTCCTCCTATGGGTATTTTGTTCCCCCTTCTAAGAAGGACCAGAGTAACCATACTTTATTTTCCTTTTTCTTGAACTTTGTTTGGTCTGTGAATTGCATCTTTGGTATTCTGAGCTTCTGGGCTAATATCCACTTATCAGTGAATGCATACCATATGTGTTCTTTTGTAATTGGGTTACCTCACTCAGGATGATATTTTCTAATTCCATCCATTTGCCTAAGGATTTTATGAATTCGTTGTTTTAATAGGTGATTAGTATTCTTTTGTGCAAATGTACCACATTTTCTGTATCCATTCCTCTGTTGAGGGACATCTGGGTCCTTTCCTGGAAACTTCATTTTTTGTTTCTATTTAATGTTGGGTTGAACTGCTAAGTCCGTAAAAGCATTCCAAGTTTTGAATCTAGCAATGGACATTTTTACTTCCTCCAGCATTAATCTGTTTCCAAAGCCTTATTTCAAGAAATCTACTCAGAGAAACAAAATGACTCCATGAAGATTTGTCATATTTGCATGCTAGCTTTATTTCTCTAGCATATTATGTATTCCATCCCTCTTCAATTATTGTAAGACTCATTCTCTCTCCCTCTCTCTCTCTCTCTCCCTCTCTCTCATCTCTCTCTCTCTCTCTCTCTCTCTCTCTCTGTGTGTGTGTGTGTGTGTGTGTGTATTTTTCTCTTCCTAGGAAGATGGAAAACTGTCTTATGTACTTGATATTATACACAATTCGTCCCATAGGGTATGCATTCCACAAGCAAATCTTTATTAAGGAACTATTTCTCTGTCTATGAAAATAGGAGCTAATAAAAATAAATAAAATACAATTCCAAGAATTCCACTGTATTTTTCTAATCCTTCTATTTTTATTTATGAGACATCAATAGTTTAAATTTGGACTGTAGTTTTGTTTATAAGAAGTATAGGAACTTTGGGTGCTCTGAAACCCTTTCAGTTTTACAATGCTGAAGCTACTGTGGAAAGACTTAAGTGAGAAAAGTGATGCAGGACTTTCCTCTGCAACTTTTTCTGTGTGGAGAAAAGCACAGGGAGCCTTGTATGAAGGGCATATAGCCTGCGTGGGTGTAGACGATTTCTAAAAGTCTTCACTTCCTTCTGCCTCTCAGGGATCACCTGGTTGACGTATCACAAACTACAGATAAAGGGTAATAGCAAAAAATCTGATTTTAATATTAACTAAATGTGTTGACTGTTGGTCTCAACTCATTCCGTAAATCTGCATTTATTTCAAGTCGTTTACTTAAATTTTACTCCACATTTAGAAGGTGCTCATATTTTGTTTAAGTCTGCTTTGACACTCAGTGATTGGTGATTCTGCTCTTTCCTGAGCTTACAAATAGTAACCTTGCATGTGGGAGCTCTGCTGCTTAGACACAGGTATCAGATCTTCTAAGGAGAAGTATAAATGATGTGTGTGTGTGTGTGTGTGTGTGTGTGTGTGTGTGTGTGTGTGTGTGAACACAGACAGCACTCTAAGTATTTAATGATGCTTAGGAAGTTTTATGGCAGACTTTCCTGTGGTTTTCATGCACATTTGTCTTCTAGGTGAATCAGAGATTCCTGGTCTGCCACCATGAATTTGCTCAATAGAGCCTCTAGGCTGTTCATAGAATCTTTTGAATGACTTTATTATAAGAAAATTGTCTTGCAGCCAGGAAAGGCTGAACTCTAGCATGGGGCTTTCTTTAGGATTTTATGGATTTTTTCCCTCAAAGTTTAATGCCAATTTAATGAAGTTTTATAGCCACTAATGCTCACCCACTCTGGAGACACTAAGAAATATGTAAAAAAACAATAACTTAAAATAGGTAAATTCATGATTAAGTTGCACTAAAAACTAATGTTACTTGGCCATAGTTCATAATTTTTAAATACATGTCATTTAGAATGATTGCTGTCTTCAGCCTTGTAAGTCTTTCAAGGAGAAAGGTTCTGAACCTAAATCAATGCTCTGAGCTGACAGTGTGGCTCATATTTTCTGGGCTAAAGATATATTTTTATGGCCACACAGTGGACTCTGTTTATCACTCATCATAAACCATAGAAAACCATTTTTGTTTTAAATTAGATGCTCAGGATTCTGTCCTGTAATCGGTTTCTTTATTTCCCTTTTCACTTTTTGTTAGACCATTTTCAACAACTCTCAATCGTTTACCATTTCCAGAAAGTGGTTCATATTTTATATCTCAGCTTCCTTAATGGTATTTTATCCTCGCTGAGGTCACCTTAATTTACACCTTAAATTACAGTTCCAAAGCCAGCTTCTCTACTGCTGATATTGAGTAATCCTGCAAAAGAGCACACTTTGAAAAATAAGGAACAACCTTATCCAAAAATGCCAGGCAGAAGAGACCTGTGAATTTTGCATATCTCTCTCATGCTTTTACTTATTGAATTACATCTATCCTCTTCCTTTGAGCTACTTAGTCAATTATATTTCATTTTTCTGCCTAGCCTTGTTCTAGAAGATGTCTCTTCAAACATATCCTAAGTTAGTCACTATTTCTCAGACTCAGTCACTTCTCCAAACCATTTGAGAATGACATGAGAGCAAGAGCTGAGCCTTAATAGCTTTCTAAACAATCTTGATTATTTTTATTAAAATATAAGACCTTGTCAAATCACATCTGCATCTCACAGTCCCAGCATTGATCATCTCCCCACTCATTCCCGATCAGTGATGTCCATATGGTTACTGTTTTATTTTACACATTGAGATGAACAAGTCACCAAAAAGGATCAGTGATGTCCATATGATTGCTGCCCTATTTTATACACTGAGATGAGGAAGTCACCAAAAAGCAGAGTATCAACAATTGGAAGGAGGAATACAATGGAAACAGAAGACTCTACTCACTCTATTTTTAATTCACATGGGTTTTCTGTTAAGATGTGCTTGGCAATCTGCAAGGGAAGAAAAATGCAAATAAAAAATGGATGTTACATGACGATGGAAATGACTTTTTTCTTATAATTTCTAGAACAAGTAAATAAATTCTATGGACCAGTATTTCTACAGAAGTGAATAAGAAAAGCAAACCTCTTCCTAATGGGAGATAAGTCTGTGTACTTTACTTAAGTGTGATATTGAAAAGAAATCTCCTTGGTTCCTGCCCTGTTTCTCCTGCACCATGTTGAACCCACAATGATGAAAATAACTAAATTTCAAAGTCTTTTGAAGTGAAAAGGATGAAAAAGTATCCTCTTAATATGCAACCTCCATGCTAACATAATAACATTTTGACATATTGTTTTAATTAAAATATATTATCACAATTAGTAGGCTGGTCATTTTACCTTTTGAAGAGTGATCAAATCACATATGTTTCTCCATCTTAAGTGGCCACTGTACTTATGTTGGACAGCACTCTTCTTGGATTTAACCCTTTCAAAACTCTAAGGAGCTTTTAATCCTTTCTGAAAAAGTAATAGTAATTTGGGGAGCATTTGATGATTAGTAAGTGGAGAGAAATATTTGCCTATCATTTACTACAATTGAAAACCCACTTCCAACTAAGGACATATGCTTTATTTCCATTCCTTATGGGATATGCCTATGCCTTCATGCAGAGCTCCACTAAGTCCCTGCAGTTAAGTCTGCCATCTCTACAGGGTGATCGATGGGTGACTGGACAATTTATGATCCCAGGTCTCTTGTTTTATATCATGTATAATTTCATGTATGCAATCCAGGATATTCTTGTTATTGTTTATCATAAGAAAATGTTTCAGAAATATGTGATATTCTTGTATGTTGGAGTTTAAATAATTTTTATATTTTAAAGACCCAATTTGAGGAATCCATTTTGCCATCAACTCTATACTAGTATATTTACTTTTCTTCTTTCCCATTATTTGTTTTTCTGTTTAAGACAATACAATTGTATACATAATATCGTTTTAGAGTGCTATAACTTCAGGGTTATTTGAAATTGCCACAAGGCTTCTCTTTACCCTTCCTGAACAAGGTAGGTTCAATTAATATTATTTATATGGTCTACATAATTCTGTAGTTTAATTAAACACATACAACACAGCAGATTCAAATTCCTGGCACTGTGAAGAGCATAGCACTTAGAAAATTTGCTGTCTTTCTTATGGAAACTTGATACAGTAGTTGTTTTTCAAATTATTTGGTGAGGATAAAACTAAGGATTTAAAACTCACAATTCTCTTAACTATTCTGGTTTTGGGCTTTTGATCTTAGCTTGCGTGTAGGTACAATCTTTACTATGTTTTAAGAGTGTATTTCTTACATAGAAACAAACTAAGAGCATATTAATCATTATTACAATTTACAGAAGGATGAATTTCATTGTGTTTTTCCTGCATCATACCTGCTATGTTACTTCTTTGCCTTAGGAGATATTTTCAAAGCTAAAAACAGTTGTTAAATCAATACTCTATCCTTCAATTCTACAAAGGAAATTCTGCATGTTTATTAATTAGCTAATCTATTTTCATGTTAAGCATCAGACTCGGATTTGCTCATATTAAAGGTATGTGCAATGACTGAGACTTACTACCCTTTCTATACTTATGTTTTAAATTATCAGAGGGTAGAAATTGATAAAAAGACTACCAGAATCTATGGTAGTAGAACTGCTTCCTCACATATAATATTAAGGCTTCCCCAGAACTCTCTTCCTTCACTGTTATGGAAGGAACAGCAGCTATAATAAAAAGGAAGCGAAACTGGGTTTTGATGCAAAAGGAAATTATTACATAGACAATTTTGTCCATGAGGCCCTCTGAATATTGGGGGCTAACAATGCAGTAAGCATGCAGATGAACCTGCTCTTATCAAAGCCCTCTCTTTTGAAAACTACCAAGTGGCCTGGAATTGTTAAAGGTATTGGAGGATTCAGGAAATTCCTCAAGGATGAAAGATTGAATATCATGCCAACACAAGAACAGAGTTTAAGGAGAGTGGATGAAATTTAAGGCATTTTTTTTGTCATGTAGACTATACTGGTTAAGAGAATCTAGAGTCCACATATTTAAAAAAGTGTTCCTGATAAGGGGATATTAACCCAGAATCTCAGAATACCCTAGACACAATTCGCATGTCAATAGATTTCCAAGAAGATGGAAGAAGAGACTCCTGGTCCGGGAAAGACAGGATGTAGGGGAACGCCAGGACAGAGAAACGAGAGGGGGTTGAATGAGGAAAAGAGGGAGGAAAGGGGGCTTATGGGACTTCTGGGGAGGGAGGAAATGGGAAAGGGGAAATGATTTGGAATGTAAATAAAAAAACATAGAAAATAAAAAAAAAAGTGTTCCTAGGAGAAAATCACTGTCATGTGAGTGTCTATCATTTTGGTCATGTTCTCCATTGCTCTGATCAGAAAGGCTCAATGTGGAACAATATTTTCAAGTTGCACACTGTCCTACATATTGTGATGGCAAGCCACTGCATTTCTGTACTGCTAGTGTCTTATGCCTATGCCCAGAGGCACGTAACATCATTCCAGCTCTTCATATGTCATCTGTTGCTGCTGATGACCATTTGGTGAGTAGTTGTACTCCCAACTTGGGCAACTTTACTATAGCAACAATCTGACCACTAACCTCTAGAAAGAGACCACATTTCACCTGTCTTCTTTATAGAAATTTATGAACTGTTTTGTAAAAAACTGTATGAGTGCCTTACAAATATACTAGCTCTTTTTTTTTTTATTATTATTACTGTGTCAGAAATTTAAGAGTGGATTTTTCTGAGCTCACCATTTCAGAAGGTTCAGTTCATCAAGGTAGGCTGGAGTGGGCAGAAGAGAGGGGTCATGTCCTACTGTCCAGGAAGCAGGTAAGAAGGATATTAGCACTTGCTCCCTGCCCCCTTTAGACTTGTGACTCAAATTATATACTCTAAATATGTTTGAATTACTCGACAAAGAATATATTTTGGTGTACAGAATGTTTCCAAACAAGCAATCTATTTGATGCATATATTACCTCATGTAATGACAGGGACATTTAAAATCTATTTTCTTAACAAATTTCAGGTACATGCATTGTTTACAGTACATATGTTGAACTTATTCCTTCCATCTAGCCAACATTCTTCACACTTTGACCTCCCCAAATCTCCCAATAAGTATCTAGTAATCATAGCTCAGTAATATTGCTATGAGCCCAACTTATAGATTCCATACATAGAAGAGCTCACCAGCATATGAATGGATAAAGAAAAAGTCTTTTACATACTTTAATACTATGGTTACAGACTTAAAAGGCACTGATCCTGACATTTGCAATAACACAGATGATCCTGGTGGATATTCTTTTAAGGGAAGTAAACAAGTTGTTTCCTGTGTTAACTCTAAACCAAGCATGAGAACACAGTGAGAGAAAAGAATGTAAGATTCTAAATTAGCTGTGTATGTGATTCTGAAGGCTCATCACACAGTCAGGAGGTTATATAACCATCCCCCAGTTGACATTCTAGGAGAATCCTCCTCGAAGACGACTGTTGTATCTCTGAAAGAGCAATGTTTCCTTTTAGAAGCAATGACACACATGAAAGATGGGCATTTTTATTCTTAGGAAACGCTATTCTTTTAAAGTCAGCTACATCTCTTGTTGTGCCTCTGGCTTACCCCCAAGAGCTTTGCACTCTTTATCAACCTTAATCAACGTGAGCAACAGAAAACCTGATAATAGACATGGGATAGTTCTGCTGGTGTGGGTGACCTCTTGTGAAATGTCAGAGCTGAATAAGATGTATTTACATTTCTTTAGGCTCTCCAGGCTTTTAAAATATTTTCATTTTGCACACCAAAGGGATGAAAGTAAACGTTATTCTAGTATCTGTCTAAAATTGCATGTTGGGCTGGCAGTCTCTCAGCATCTTCTCTAACTGGGACCTCCTATGGTAGGATGGACAAGCATGTGTAATGTAGTAACTATAAAAGGTGGATTTTCTCTGAAATGCCAATATGGAAAGGCATTATAAAACTAAGTATGGTCAAATTTGTGTTTTAATTAGGTCAAACATGTGCGTTTGCTTGATTATAATATATAAAATAGACAGAATTTCAAAAGTAAGAAATGAGATTGAATCTTTGCTCTGCTACATAGCTGGGTACCTTGGGAAGTCTGCTAACATCTCTGAGATATTTCATCTCTGATATTTCATCATCACTACAAAGTCAAGTAAATTGCACTATTTAGATGAGAACCAGGTTAGTGCAATTTTATGTGTAGAACCCATGGCAGCACTTGGCATACATTAAGTGCTTCAATGACCTTAACTTCTCCACACTCCTCCATCACATATTCTTACCTTAATTGGGATCTGAACACAACAGGAAAAAAATTGCTATCCTAGAAAAAAACAAGTTTACCTCAGCATGTTTGGCTCAAAGTATGATTAAGAACTATGCTCTGGCTGAGTACTGTGATTCAGCACTTATCATGTCAGAGCCTGGTGCCTGGACAAGTTGTCTTGTTGCTTATTGGAGATGCAGAATGTTAAGCTTCACTTTAGATGGCTTCCCCCAGATCTGTCACTGGAGAAAGTTTTCATGATCCCCATGTATATTCAGCACTCTTTAATAGAAAAGAACACTAACTAATACAGGGGAAACTTTCGCTTCACACAAATGAGTTGATTCTAAATTCTAGAGTCTATGAAATTAAAGATGATACATTAAAGCAAGAATGTCTTCAACTGCTGTTTTTGGAAAGGTCAAGAGATTTTCTGAAAGAGCAAAAGTAAAGCTTGTCTTTGAGTTTATGTTGCCAATGATATGCACATAAAGATTTGTAGATGAAAATGCTTCACATAAGATTGTGCATACTAAATCAAACATGAAGACAAACAAAAAGATACACACACACACACACACACACACATGACTGCTAGTTATCAGGAAGTGCCTACCTTATTTCCTTCGACCACCTTTTGCAACATTTATTATGCAACTGATATGGTTTTCCTATCTTACTCCTGTCCAGGAGAAAAATATTTAGAGTTCTGTGAAGCCACCCTTTATTTCACACTGCAATGCTAGAGAGGTAGAGGAGAATGTATGGGCTTTCCTTGGTGTATAAAACCCTGGATTGAATCTGTAATCAAGTCATGCAACTGGAGTCTATTTGCAAACACCACTGTTGTTTGAGAATGTCTTACAGAGGACACTTTTGAAAACAGGTCCCAAGAGGATAGACTTTTATCATCTCAGAAGTGAGAGGTTGTTTTGTTTTTCATCTTCCTTTATTCAATTGGCTTTGCTTTCTCATTCTTTCAGGGGCTGAGGCTTTTTATTTCCCTCTGTGGTCAAAAAAACTAAAATAGATTTACTCCTAATTTGAAGATGTTTCATCATTAAAAATTATATTAATCTGCCGACAACCCTCAGGAAGACTTAATTTCCACTTTCTGCTACAGTCAGCATGGTTGAGATTCAGAAATTTCCATAAACATTAAATCTGTTTGAAGTTATTTCCTTAAGCCTGGACTTAACCTTTTCATAGTCTTTCTAACCAACTAACTACCCATTTTTACGAGCCAATATAATTGACCAGATTTTGGCTAAAAGAGAGAGTCACAGTTTAAATTCTTCAGAGTCAAGATATTATAGAAGTGGAGTTTATTATGGAAACACAATAATATTGCAATATGTAAATATATAGGTGTGCTATGCTGTTGGTGTTAGGTTTTGGAATCTGAGAAGGGGATTAAAGTAGACATTCCTCAGGCAGAATCTTCAGAGATGCTGTTTCAGGAAGCCATCCATAAAACCTAACAAAATTTTGTTCTTCTTAAAAGAAAATACTTGTATTTTTAAAAATGGTAATTTGTTATTAGCAAGGTGATAATGTGCCTATGAAAAGGCAAATATTTTTATCTTTGACATTTTTATCTTAAATATTTAAAACTCAGATAAATTTTTCACTCCTCCTAGTTAACAGTTACCCTTAACTAAGAAATCAATGAAAAAAAATCCACTGTAACTGTAATGTTATCTCCACTGTGTTAAGTATGAGTCTTTCATATATATATATATATATATATATATATATACACTTATATATATACATACACTTAGATGTAACCATAATGTTATCTCCATTGTGTTAAGTATATATCATACACTTAGATGGGAAGTATCATGGGTCATTTCTCCTGGTTCATTTCACTGACACCGGTGAGACAGAATTTTCTGATGGAATAAAACATGGATTGACTTTAGAAGATGTGGTCAAAGAAATTTCTCTTGCAGGTTCTAACAGAGACCTCAAAAAGTGATTGAAAACAATCAGACACCAGGATATAATGTACTGCTCATCATATGGGGTCATTCTGCTTCAGCATCTACCAAGCACAAGGGGCTCCAGTTCTGACCTGTGCATACCCTTTGAGAACTCTTCAGGAACAGCTGTGATCAGAAATAGGCTTGTTCTTCAAAGCGAGAGCTGCATGCTAACCTTGCAGAGGACTTTAAATACTGGTAGCTGCTTCTACCACTTAACTTATCTCAGGAGACCTGGAAATGCAGGAGCTGGACCACAAGAGTCATCCAGTTCTCTAAATGAATGTAAATAACAAGAAAGGCTTAATGTACAACTCAGCAGAGTTCACCTTACACGGAAGATGTTACGAGGTAAAAAACCAAAACACAAAAATCAGACGATAAAGTTATATGTTGAATAACAAATAAATTTGTCGATAAAATTATTCACATAAAAATGAAAATAGGAATAGAAAACAGCAAAGGAGTTTGACAGTCCTTACAAATTAAGATCATGTTGATTATATAATTTATACTCTAACTTTTACAAAAGTAATGATAGTAATTATTCAACAAGAACATTAAAAGCCACCATGGTAATAGTCTGAAACCATCTGAGAAAGTTAAATATGATATGGTCTACATTTGATGAACATATTTTATATTGCTCCAAATTGTAACTATTTGGCAGATAATATTTGGTCAAAAGCCACAGAAGATTCAAAAATCTCATCTAATGTCACCCCTAACAATGTTCTCACTTTGGATGTCACCAATTTCTAACTTTCTGGCCATTTGAACCCCCTTTTTATCCCTCAGTTCCTTTTATATAGTTATATTTGTAACACAGGCATAACTTTAATATATTTTCTTCCTAAAATACTTTTGCAACTTCTGTTTGTCATGCCATTTGTCACTGAAGTTATGTGAGACTAATACACCTGCTTAAGGGTTCATCTTGCACTTTACCTTGTGTGCAATAAGCAGGCACTGGCATATGGTCCATAAAATTCGACACAACATGGACATATGGGAAAGATAAACCTGAATGGAAATCCAGGTAGTAAGAGGAGAAAGAGAGTTCTGAGGGTAAAGATAATTATTCACTTGTTCATTAATTCATCCCTTAAATAGGCATCATGTTCCATTTGAAATTGCATATAAATGTGCATAAAGTCCTAAAATTAGAAAATTAGAAAAATTAGAACTATACCAATTTTGTACTTATGAATCTGAAAATTTAGTGATTACCAAGGAAAGTAAGAGTAAGGAATAACCATGATGTATATAACCTGTAAAGGGGAGAAATAAGGAAGAGAAAGATATATAAGGGAAATGAAGGTAATCTGTGGAACATAATTTTAGAGACATCCTTACTACAGTAAGGACATATAAGGTAAAGCTACAAGGAGGGGAAGGTACCCAGTACTCATAAGAAATTCTACACCTTGTAAAATACTAGGCAAATAGGAGTACACAGGGCAGTGTGGCTTACCAACAGCAACTTTAGGAACAGTGAGGACCAGGGACCAGGAACCAGGGTATACTGCAGCTTTGAGGCCATAACTGAAACTACAGATTATAGCCAGCTCTGGTGGCACAGACCTATGAAGTCAGCTACATTGGAGGCTGAGGTAGGATGACCTCAAGTTCAAAACCACACTGTGCCTCATGACAAAAATCTGTTTTAAAACTTTCAGATCCATTTTCATTGTGGATGAGGTCACTTAGTAGAGTGTTGACCTAGCATACATGAATTGCTGGGTTCTATTTTCAGCAAAACCTAAATCAGCCACACAGGCATATGGATTTGAAGGCACATCAGAAGGATCCAGTGTTAGAAGTTATCCTTGCCTGTATAGTGACTTGGATGGTAGCATAAAATATGTGAATTTCTGTCTCTAAGTAAAATTACATTAAATAATTATTTTTAAAATAAAGTTCTACTGAGTACACAGGATTTTTTTTCTAAATGCAATACAGTCTTTATAACTTAAGTTAATTCTCACAATAACATTCAGAACCACCGCCAAACAGAAACACATGGGAAAAGACAGTGAATCCCTTTAAATAACATAACAATGTAATTTGTGATGTCAAATAATACTCTTCTTTTTCTGTGCAGAGAAAGGAGTCAAAACGAGAATAAAATGGATGTTATTATTGTAGTCTTTTAAATATGACTGACCAGGTGGCAGGGTGGCACCAAGGATAGGGTCTTGTTGTTAGCACCTGAGGAATTCAGGTCAGTTACTTAGACCTTCATGTTGGAAGGAAAGACTGACTATTGCAAGTTGTTCTCTGAGATCCAATCTCTGATACACATATGTATGACTGGAAACACACACACACACACACACACACATATACACTAGAGGGGAGGAAAGGAGGGAGGCAGAGAGAATTGAAAAAACTTAAACTAACATTATAGAAATACAAAGTAAAGAAAAAGTTCCAGATGCACCTTGGAATTGGAATTAATAGTGCCTTCAGGATAGAAGCCACAGTCCAGGTGAAAGAGGGCAATGGTTAATGAGCCTTTTCAAATGATTTTTCAATTTCACTGGAGTCATTACATTTTAAGTATAGAAATTTTCTTGTTTCTATTAAAAATATAGATTAAGCACTGTAGTGGCCTTCATTACATACTTCTAAACTTATTGACTTGAATAAATATTGCAAAATTTGCTGTGTTTTGTTTAGGGATCTGTTTCTGTTTAGGGATGGTTCTGAATGTTATTGTGAGAATTAACATTAGTTATAAAGACTATATTAATCATGTCGGCTATATTTGTTGTCTAAAATGTTTAAGCTTTGAGCTCATCAATTCCTTTGTAATTTCCCTCACTATTTCAAGCTCAGTTGTACAATAATGCAGCTATTAGAAATTATTTTAGTTTATACGCTTTCTTAATTAATCTACTCACTGCTTTTATCCAATGTATGATAAAAGCATGTTAATCTTATTCCTAAATTATTATCAGGCTTTCCAAAATTATTTGTTAAATAATCAATGCCCCTTTCCCTGTTAGGTGAACCCCTCCACAGTGCACAAAATTCTATGTGCATGATTTATTAATTAATTTATTTATTTATTTATTCTTTCCTTCCTTTCTTTTTCTTTTTGTTTGTCATTCTGTTACTTTGAGACAGAGCTTGAAGAGCAAATATTTACCTGTGCTTGTAAATATCTGTGAATACACATGTGAACATGTGTATATGAGTGGGTTGAGTGTGCATGTATGTATGACTGTGCATTTGTATTTGTCATGTATATGCATATGTACATGCAACTGTGGGAGTACATGTGTATGAATTTATGTGTGTACTTGTGTGCATATGTATTATTATGTGGGTGTGTATTCATGTCTGTCTATAGATGTGTGTGCATGTGTGTATTTGTGTGTTTATGTATATAGATGTATGGATGTGTATTCATGGGTGTGTAATCATGAATGTGTGTATGTATGATTATGTGTGTGTATTTATGTGTATTTGTGTGTAGATGTGTGAGTATGTAGGTGTGGGTATATGTGTGTATTCATGTGTTTGTATGTATGTATGCATATATATGTTTATGTATATTCAAGTGTATATGTATGTGATTGTATTCAAGTGTGAATGTGTATTGGTATGTGTTTGCATTCATGTGTGTGCATGTGTGTGTATATGTGTGTATTCATGTGCCCGAATCCATGTATGTACATGTGTATGTATTCATGTATGTGCATAAGTGTGTGTTTATATGTATATGCATGTATTCATACATGTATGTATGTATATTTGGGTGTGTGTATATACGTGTGTGTGTTTGTATGTGTGTATGTGTATGTATATTTATGTGTTTGTATGTTTGTGTCCTCATGTACATGTGTATTTTCTGTATGTGTATTTGTGTGTATATGTGTATGTATGTGTGTGTATTCATGTGTGTGTGTGTGTTTTGTGTGCACATGTAAAACCATTCATTTCATGTTTTCACCAAAGAATCTCCCAGAGACCTAACCTTCAGGAGACTGGAGGCCTCAGGTGCTTAGAGGTCTGGTTGGGTGGGTGGTGGGGACATTCTTGTAGAGAAAGGGGAGTGAGGAAGAGGTATGGGATGTGGAACAGTTGGAGGGTGGCTCACGGGATGGGGATTAAATCTGGAGAGTAAAAAATAAATAAATCAATAAAAGATTAAAAATAGAAAAATATTTTTAGATATTGCCATGAACCAGCCCAGGTGGGAGGTGTTTTTTTTTGAGCTTATTCTCTCAAAGTTCTTTTTCTTTTTCTTTTTTATTATTAGAAATATTCTTTATTTAATTTACATTTCAAATGATTTCCCCTTTCCTGGTGTACCCCTACCCAAAAGTCCCATAACCCTCTCCCCTCCCCCTGTTCCCCAATCAGCCTCCTCCTACTTCCCTGTCCTGGTATTCCCCTACACTGCTGCATCCAGCCTTTCCAGGACCAGGGGCCTCTCCTTCCTTCTTCTTGGACATCATTTGATATGTTAATTGTGTCTTGAGTATTCCCCAAGAGCTTCTGGGCTAATATCAACTTATCAGTGAATGCATACCATGTGTGTTCTTTTGTGATTGGGTTACCTCACTTAGGATATATTTTCCAGTTCCACCCATTTGCCTAAGAATTTCATGAATTCGTTGTTTTTAATAGCTGAATAGTATTCCATTGTGTAAATATACCACATTTTCTGTATCCATTCCTCCATTGAGTGACATATGGGTCTTTCCAGCTTCTGGCTTTTATAAATAGGGCTGCTATGAACATAGTGGAGCATGTGTCCTTATTAAATGCTGTGGAGTCCTCTGGGTATATGCCCAGGAATAAAGGGATCCTCCAGTAGTATCATGCCCAGTTTCCTGAGGAACCACCAGACTGATTTCCAGAGTAGTTGCAATCCCATCAGCAGTGGAGGAGTGTTCCTCTTTCTCCACATCCTCACCAACACCTGCTGTCTCCTGTGTTTTTGATCTTAGCCATTCTGACTGGTGTGAGGTGAAATCTCAGGGTTGTTTTGATTTACATTTCCCTAATGACTAAGGGTGTTGAATATTTCTTTAGGTGCTTCTCAGCCATTTGATATTCCTCAGGTGAAAATTCTTTATTTAGCTCTGTACTCCATTTTTAATAGGTTTATTTGGCTCTCTGGAGTCTAACTTCTTGAGTTCTTTGTATATATTGGATATTAGCCCTCTGTCTGATGTAGGGTTGGTAAAGATCTTTTCCCAATTTATTAGTTGCCATTTCTTCTTGTCGGATTTTCTTGAGGCAGCGGAGCAGAGAAGAGCATCGGTGGGCATAAGACTTTGTCTTAGGAAATTCTGGAGTAAGACGTTGTCTTATGGAAAATTTAGGTTTGCTGTATAATAAAACGTTTACTTATCTAAGTCTAAGTTACTATGCTAATGTAGCTGAGTCTCAGGCACTTAGCACCTCATCCTAAAACAGCAGGAGATTAAGTAAAGGATTAGTGCTAGAGCCTTTTCCCTATTGTCCAGATGTCTCTTGCTTGTCAGTCTAGGGGGGAGTTTAAAGCAACAAACTTCTATTGAACAAAGAGAAGAGAATAACACTTGCAGAAAGAAAAGTTTTTATATAAGCAAATATGCATAATCTCACATTAGTTCACACACAGCTTCAAATACACAATGTTTTCATTTACACATTTCCACACAAATTCAGTTGGACCCAGCTTGCATGCATTCTCACAATTACATATTTACACACATGCATGCATGCATTCTCACAATTACATACATACATACATACACATACATACTTACATATGCATATGAAGCAAGAGACCAAGCACTGGTGCAGAAAGAACTCACTCATTCTAGATAACAAATGAACTCCAATAGTTATTGCATCGAGAAAGAAAAGGCTTCAACCCTTTTAATTCTAAATGAATTAAATCCATGTTTATAAGAAAAAAGCTTTGTTCCTTTTAATAAGACTAAGCCTGCCTTGTCCTTACCATGGGACCTGTCCTGTCTCATGGTGAGGAGAAGCCTGTCTGCTCCTTGTGTTCTCTGCAGCGTCTTCTTTTTTCCTCTTTCCCTCTACATTCTGCACATAGCTCTCTTAGTTTTGCTACGTTATCTGTAGTTTCTAAGTTATTCCACCCTCCATACTCCTTCTAATCTTGTTCTCTTCTGACTAAAAACGTCTCCTTAGTTCAGTTCTTCTCTCAGCACTGCTCTTCTCACCTCTGTTCCTCTCACCTAAATTCTTCAGTTCTGACTCTTTTTGTCCTCAGCCCTTAAACATTTTTCAGAATACGTGGTCACATGTTACAAAGTTCATCACAAGTTCACACAAAAAAATCAAGTCATAAATTGAAATAGAAGTTTACAACAGGGAATGTTTACATGCATATCCATTAGAAGTGATTATCTAGCTAAACATCTATCACTTGTCTGCTCTACAGGTTCGTTATAAGTTTAAAACCATAACTAAATTATAAGTGAAGCTTTGTGTAAATAAATTCAGTCAATATTTTATCTTCTATCCTAGCACCTATAATAAATCAAAGGCTACCACACTAAAGAGAACTGACATTCCTTCTCCCAGAAGCTATCAATTGCTCCTCCACAAGGAGAAGAGACTATAAGCCTAACTCTCCAATACTTGGTTGTATCTTACTTGAGCTTGCACAAAAGTTGTGCATGATGTCACAAGTGCAGTGAGTCAGGTTGTGCATCTGACCTGCTATATTCAAAACCAGTTTCTCTGTGACCCTCTACCAACTCTGATGATTAGATTCGTTCATGCCTTCTTCTAAGGTGATCCATGAACTTTCCATAATCACGTATTTTTGACATAATGGCTAATTGTGGTTCTCTGAGTTAATAATCTACTACAAACAGATGCTTATCTGATGTTACTTGAGAGGTGAAATGATCTACAATTATAGTGATAAATTATGAGGAGTTAGTTTCACAGTATGTCCATTTAGATAGAACATTTATGCAGAACAATGGTAATAGGTTTTCTCCTAGGGCCCACTCATGACATGTCAATCCACATATCTTTGAATAGTGGCATCAGTTCTGGATTTCCCCATGTGGAATGGGACTTAGAGGTTACTCCTATGATGTTCATGCAAGTATTGCAACGGTGGGCGTGTCTTTCCAGGATATTCATTATTGTAATATGTAAGACTGATGACTATTATTATCCACTGGTAGTATGCATAGCAAATTCCATCCTAATGAAAGCTATCCGGTAGAAATAGATTTTTCATATCTGTACAAGCTTGATATATTCTATACCTTTTTTTATAGTTCAAGTATGTACTATTTTTAATATCAAGGTTTTACTGACAAGGTTTGGAGGATAGTCAAGAACGCTGGCAGTAGTCAGCAAATTTGGGTCTATGGAAACTCACAGGTGAACACTTGCAAAACAAGTAGTCTAATACTCGCATTGGAATTCTTATTTGTTAGACTAGTTTGCTAGAATGGGTCTTGTTGCAGGCTAACTTCACTCGTATGTCTATTTGAGGAGGATTCTTCAGTGCTAGGTCTCCATATGACATTTTAAAAGATCTTTGGTGTTATTTATCACTCCTTATTGGCATAAAGCAATAAAGAGTGATAAATAACATCACAACATCATCCCTGCATCCACTGGTGCTGCTAATGCTGTGGGCAAGGTCATCCCAGGGCTGAACAGAGAGCCCACTGGCATGGCCTTTTGTGTTCCTACTCCTTGTGTATCTGTTATGGATCTGAATTGCCACCTAGAGAAACCTGCCAAGTATGATGACATCAAGAAGGTAGTGAAGCAGGCATCTGAGGGCCCATTAAAGGGTATCCTGGGCTATACTGAGGAACAGGTTTTTTCTTGCAACTTCAACAGCAACCTCCACTCTTCTACCTTTGATGCTGGGACTGGCATTGCTCTCAAGGACAACTTTGTAAAGCTCATTTCCTGGTATGACAATGAATGTAGCTACAGCTACAGGGTGGTAGACCTCATGGCCTATATGGTCTCCAAGGAGTAAGAAGCCCTGAACCAACCACCCCAACAAGAGAGCAAGGGAGAGGTTCTTGGTTGCTGAGGAGTCCCTGTCTCAACTTAGCCCCCAACACTGAGAATCTCCTTTACAATTTCCATCTCAGACCCCCATAATAACAGGAGGGGCCTAGGGAGCCCTCCCTACTCTTTTGAATACCATCAATAAAGTTTGCTGCACCAAAAAGCAAACAAAAACAACCACCACTACCACCACCGCCAACACCAACAACAAAAAAAACCAAAAGGGTCATCACACAGTACTGACAACTTGGGTCATTTTCTATACTTTTACTCTGCTCTGTCTTTCATCTTTTAAATTTCCAGCCTCTGTGATGTACTTTTGCATCACTGTAACTTTTGATGTACTGTCTTTTAAAATGGAATTCTATAATCCAATTCTCAAAATTCCTATCACATATTTCCTGAACTTTTTCTGTGATCTGTGTTCCTAGATAATCACATCCTTTCCTTTATCTTAAAAAGTACCTGATGATAACACTGGATCCCTTTTTTTATGCTTGTTGAATGTTTGTAGTTTTAAATTTCATGTTAAATGCTTATTGCATCTCGCTATTACTTGTTAGGCTTATGCCTACAGTTGTGTTAGGTTTTTAATATACTCAAGAAGTCCATCACATGGCTATTTAATAAAATCAGAGTTGTGCTCAAGATTTAGAAAGAACAGTCCTGCACTTTCTCAGAATGGTTCAGGACAAGACTCCACCACAAATAGGAAGAAGTGTGGTTACTTTAAAGGATATATTGTTCATGGTTAGCCATATTGTAGCAAGTTTTAATATTCAACATCCCATTTTTGTACAAGTATGTGTTTGTGTGCCTAGGTACATTATATTTTATTTATATAGTCATCTACTGATGAACCCTAAGACTGATTCCATTACTGGGCTTTTATGGCAAGTATTAGGATGAACAATGACATTCAGATATCCCTTGTCATCCTTCTTTATACTCATCTCTATTTTACTCAGAAGTGAGTTATACTTAGCTTTACTCAAAATTCCTTAGGTATAAAATGACCATGTTTTCCACTCTTAGGGAACTCCTTTGTTTCTATAATAACTTTGTGGATTTATACCCCTACTTGTTTATGGTGTGATGCATGTATTGACTTTACTTTAATTTCTAAGTAAAAGCTCCATTGCACAGAGCACTACAAGAAGATGAAATGCAAACACAAGATAAAAGGGAGATTAGGGAAAATACTAGGAGCCTACAACTTTACCAGGAACAAGGCTGAGAAATCATGGACCCCTGACTATAATTGAGTTTAATTTGGCTCATTGCTTCTGGAGATTTGAGGATTTATGCTATCCTACCTTCCCTACCCTGGCTCACTATTCAATCAATTTTAGAAGTCAGAAAGGGGAGAACTTGCTTGCCCAAGAAAAATTAAGCCTATAGTAGGATCCCTTAGAAAGCTTTTGCTTCTAGAGGCCATTCATCATTAATAAAATTTATTTTATTTTTCCAGGGCAAATATATTTTCTTCTTAGCAATGTAATTATAAAAGAAATGACAAATTAATGTTCTCAGAAATCAGTACCTCAAATATCCAAGCATGCTTACCCATTAAATTACATTATATATAAAATTAACTTTTTCTTCATTAAGATTGTTCATGTTTATTAAACAATTACCTTCAGAACTCATCTTTAAGCACTTTTGAAAGATAAAAAGATTACCTAGAAACTGACTTTTCCTGGTGTCCCTTACATGATCAGATTCCCCATTAATCTTAATTTAGGCTTCCCCATTATTAATCTTTAGTATGATGAGAAAGGAGGGCTGTTATAGGGAAATATGGGGTATGGTTATATTGGGTTTCTATTGAAAATTTGGTATCATATGCCTAGATACAAAATACACATTATTTGGTTAAGTCTCATTATTTTTTGTGTCTGGTAGAAAAGTTGCATATACTAATAAAGTTTTCCTCTCTGTACTAGTCAGGGTTCTCTACTGAAACATAACCAATAGAATAAATATATATTAAAAAGGAATTTGTGGTGTTGAAGAGATGGCTCAGCAGTTTAGAGCATATCCTGCTCTTCTAGAGTACCAAGGTTTGATTTCTAACACCCACATGATGGCTCATAGCTATCTCTAACACCGGGTATAGGGGATCAGATGCCCTCTTCTGACCTCTACAGCATAGCACTTACAGACCTGCAAACAAAACTCACATTAAATAAAAATAAAAAATCAAGTAAAAGATTGCTATAGAAGATATGGTCTGGGAAGTCCAACAGTGGTTCTCACAATGGCCAAGGGTCCAGCAGTTGCACAAGCCATGAGGTCAGATATCTCAGTAGTGTTGACTGTGAGCTGAAGGTCTGCAAGATTCATGGAGAAATGCTGGATTTCAGTCTGTGACTTAAGTCTGAGAAGCTGGTCCGAATATTGACTATGGAATGCCACAGCAGCAGGGTAGATGACCTTGCCAGTGAAAATGAAGACAAACTGCTGACACAGCAAGTTCCTTCCTACCCTGTCCTTTTATCTAAGCTGTCACCCTGAAGGTGCTGCACACAATTAGGGAGCGTCAAAACAATCTGATTAAGAAAGTCCCTTCCAAGAGTACACAGAGGCCTTGTGCTTTATTTTTTGCCAAATCTAATCAGGATGATAACCTAGATTAGCCACCTTCTGTATCCATTCTCTTTTCTGGCCCCCTTCCACTCCTTTTGTTTCCATTAGCTTTTCTCTGTTTTATTCTTTCTCTTCTTTGAGCTATGCAATTAGCAATTCATCTTTTCTATAACGTTTGTCCTTCCGTTGTACATTTACAGTATGTCAACTGACCAGCCAGTAATCTTCAATATTTTCATTTTGGTCTATTTTTGTCCTCGGTTTGTTGTTCTATTCATTCTAAATTCTAAATTCTAACCCCTACACAATTATAGACCTTAATATGTAATATGCATGTAAATAAATAGACTGAAATTAAGAGCTATTCATCTAGAGCCCCTATATATCCCTAGATGGCTTGTTTTAAGCTAATGTATTTTCTCTTTAGATTAGGAGTTTTATTTGTGTAAATATTCATCCTGTCATATGGTCCTCATGTACCACACTCTTAGCTCTGATGAAATTCAAGAACTATTCTACTTATTTGATAGGGAATAGAAATTTGAGATCATTATAACCCACACCAGTTATTCTGAAGTTATTCATCTGGGTCCTCAAACACAAAAGATAATTTCTTTCTGTTTCTAGTTTGTTGTGTTTCCTCTTTTGTAACATTCTCAGATTTGCACGTTATATTTAATCTTTTGAAACCCATCTAATAAACGACCCTTTTAAAAAGAGACTTATGCCTTGTTATGTGATTTTTAAGATAGATATAATTGTGGAGGTTAATAAAGAGAGAGGTGTGCTGAGAAAGAACAACGTGTACTAAAAATTACTTGGGGGCTTCTCATAATATAGTCAACACTACCATACTTTCTAGGGAGGTTTCAGACCAAATGTTTGGGACACAGCTATGAGAATAAGTCAAAAAATGTATTATTTTCAATTCATAGAAAGATAAACCGAGACTCTGACAAGTAGGACTTATCACCAGAGTACATATTATTCATGAAAGCTACATATCATGATTGAAGCTGAGATTTCTTTCTTTTATTTTGAGTCCAAAAGTGTATAATCCTTTTTTTTTTTTTTTTTTTTTGGTTTTTCGAGACAGGGTTTCTCTGTATAGCCCTGGCTGTCCTGGAACTCGCTCTGTAGACCAGGCTGGCCTGGAACTCAGAAATCCACCTGCCTCTGCCTCCCAAGTGCTAGGATTAAAGGCATGCACCACCACCGCCTGGCCCCTTTCTTTCTTATAATACTTCATATATGTTCCTCTTCTGGAACCTACAAAATGATTCTGATCTTTTCCATCTCTACTTGGTTTATTCTACTTGTTTTGTAAAACAGTCTTGCTATATAGGTAGGCTACCTACTCCCTTAAGTGTCCAGGATTACAAGCATGACCCATCATTCTGACTTGTATGTCTTTACTATAGCAAAGTCTTAAGCATCTAGCGGTTGGCAATTCCTAAATTTCCATTGTGCAATAGCTGTGCTTGGTTCCTGTAAACCATAAATATTTATGACACACTGACATTTCCTCATGTACCATTCACAAAAGCACTGATGCACTTTCTGTTTCCAAGAATGTTTTCCCACAATATTTTTTAGGCTGTCTCATGTTTCATACAGGGTCTGCAATAACAAAGGAGAAACTTAGATGGAAAAAAATACAAAGAAACACAACTCAGATATGTTATCTGTTCGACATTATAAGTTCTTTCATAGGTCAGTAGAGTGACTCATTTGTTGTCAGTGAGACAGGATTTTCTCATGGACAAGATGAGAAATTCACCCATATTCATGAATGTGTGTATCTTAGCTTATAGAAGACTATTAATCCATATTAATAATTAGCTTGTTTTTGTATTGTTTCTCTGAGTTGCCCTGGGTACCCGAGTATTTGCTTCCTAGACCATCGTGTTCTCAAACTTAGAAATCTGCCAGCCTCTGCCTCCTGAGTGCTGATGTTTAAGGTGTGTGCCACCATTCCTTCAATAAATAGCTTTTTTTATTAGATATTTTCTTTATTTACATTTCAAATGCTATTACATTTCTTGGTTTCCCCTCCGAAAACCCCCTATCCCAGGCCCCCTCCCCCTGTTCACCAACCCACCCCCTCCTGCTTCCTTATCCTGGCATTCCCCTATACTGGGCCATCGATCCTTTCCAGGACCTAGGGCCTCTCTTCCCTGTGATGTCCAACAACAGCATCCTCTGCAACATATGCAGCTGGAGCCATGGGTCCCTCCATGTGTATTCTTTGGTTGGTGGTTTAGTCCCTGGGAGCTCTGGGGATACTGTTTGGTTCATGTTGTTTCTCCTATGGAGTTGCAAGCTCCTTCAACTCATTCGGTCCTTTTGCTACCTCCTCCATTTGGGACCAATGATGTATTCACTACCACTTTATTCCCAGTGCCACAAAGAGGTTCAAGTCAGGGAAGTCCTTATTGTCAAAGGAAATGTCTTAAGAGAATTATTCCTGTGCAAATTCTTCCCATGAAGGCCAAGAAATAATACCATAGAAAATACCTACACATCTCCTAGTGACAATACTCTGTTACACCTACAGTTTGAAATTCCATTCATGTCCTATCCTTCATTGGGGTCCTATCCTTATAACCTAAAAAGACAAATGTAAAGTCACAAAACCTGTCAAGACCTTTTGTCTAATAGAAAGCAAGTATTAGTTGTTAGGACAAATATCTGCGCACCATTTATAATGAGTATAGCACTCCATAGTTTGGTGGAGGTAATCTCTAATTTATACACAAATCTGTCAAGAATTAGAGAGCTCTATTTGCACATTTATTATCAATATATTTGCTCAAGAATGGTATGACTTATGTAGCATAGGCTGATACAAAAGGAAGATTGTGAAGATGCATAATACCTGAGATCAAATCCTGGTCCAGTCATGTTGATCAGTGTGGAGAACCATACTCTACCACTAACCTTTCATATCTAACATGGAGATTAAGATTCTACGATGATTATATGTATGGGAGGCAGTCTTCAATGCATTTAACAAATACTGCTAAACTCATAAGAGCTCAAAAATATTTGTTTTTATTTATGACAAAGTTAAAAGTGGAATACTGCAAAGAAAGTCTTGTTTTAGTTTCCAAGCGGAAAGAAATCTGGACTCAGTGCATGTAAAAAGAGAGAGACTCAGTTCTGTCAGAGGAGGGGGGGCTAGTTCTAAGCAAATAGTAGGTCAGCAGGTTTGTAAGTTTTATGAACCTCTTCTCTATTCTCAGGGGTACACATTACCTTTAGGTGAGCATGACCTTAGTGCAATTCTTCAGTTAATAAATACTCATTATATGTATCCAACACCTCTCTTACAGAATCAAGTGGAATAGTTCCTGCCCCAAAATTATACTCAAGTAATTTAAAAGGCATGGAATGTATTTGTAATTATTTCATAAAATCTTGAGAAACTCTTTACTAATGGGGAAAATAAAATTAGTAAAACCTAATGTACAACAAATGATGAGAAAAAGGAAGAGCGACTGCACACAGGTCCTTCCCTGTCTACACAACTCACCAATTTTTTTTAAAAAGGCAGTGCAATCCATTCATCAGAAATATCAACAACAACTCTGCCTCTATCCTTAAGTTGCTTTTCCTTTGCAATAATGTTCTTTGGGGATATGCAGAAGGGTGGATTCTCCTAAGAAAATGTTACTGACTGACATTTAGAAGTAATACAGTTCGGGGAGGGAGGAAACGGGAAAGGGGAAATGATTTGGAATGTAAATTAAAAAAAAATAAAATAAAATAAAATAAATAATTAAAAAAAAAAGAAGTAATACAGTTTCTGGTTATGCATCTTCCCTTGGTTTGCCTCCATCTTTTTTTTTCTTTTCTAAGTTTTTTTTATTTACATTCAAAATCATTTCCCCTTTCCCGTTTCCTCCCTCCCTGAAAGTCCCATAAGCCCCTTCCCTCCCTCTTTTCCCCATTCAACCCCCTCTCACTTCTCTGTCCTGGCATTCCCCTACATCCAGTCTTTCCAGGACCTGGGGTCTCTTCTTCCATCCAGAAAGAAGGCATAGGGGAGAGGTGACAAGTGGTATTCACTTACAAAGTGAGAGGACACAGGAAGAGTTTTTCTTGAAAATGAAATGGGCTAGTCAGTAACTCTTGCAAAGAAACACCAAGTAGGGGCAATAACAATGCAGAACCACACCAAGTACAACATTTTTTTTTTCTATTCTCCAAACAGAAAATTACCTAGAAAAATGGCTATTATCTTTCTTATCTTTGAAATGTAGAAACTGAGGTGCATATTTAAAAAGAAAAATGAGAATGGAACAAAAGGAAGCATCCAAGTTAAAAATTTAAATTTAGCTGTTAAGGCTTGGTGGTGACTGCCATTAACCCTATCACTTAGGATCAAAAGACAAGTGGACGTAGACCAGTAGTTTCAGGCTGGTCTCTTGTTCATAGAAAATCTAAAGCTAACTTGATCTACATGAGATTGTGCCTAAAGAAACAGAAAAATATCGATCGAGTTTAAACAAGCCACATTTAAGTCAAACATGTACCCAGCTCTTACTTTTCAATTAAATATAAAGGAGCCTCATATAGACAAGAACTTCCACACAACAGTCAGCTTGGAGAGAGGAACACATATTTCCAGGTTTTTCAGGTGACCTCAGCCTTGGTGTTATGAGAAATATACTGAGTCTTGTTCTTTTCCAACTTACTGGAAAACTCAATAGTGGAAGAAAAGTGGAGTGACTCCTGACTTGGCTTGGATGGGATGTTTCTCCTTGTAGTGATGAACAAACAGTTTCCATTGCCCAAGCATTCAATTTGTGAGTCTGTTGGTATTTGTCAAATCATTGTCAGAGAAGTAACAAGGTGAGAGTCCAGTGTTTTGACACAGAAATAATTAAATGAAAAGGGATGATAGTATATACTTCTTGGTGTAGTGTATGGATCATGTGACACTTGCTGAGGTCATAAGAGTACCTGGCACACAGTAGGTTCTTGTTTCCTGTTTGTTGTTAAGACGAGAGAGTGATTATTACAGGCATCAGTGGATCAAAAAGCAAGATCGTGCTGTTGAACATCGTACTTAATTTTGAAAGATCATCTTGAGAAATGAATGGAAAATGTTTTTGCATTTGCAGTAGAGCAGAAAACAAGACAATTATGAATATCCAGAACAGATGATAATCACCAGTCATGGACGAAGAATTACAGTAGCAGCCACTTAGAAGCAAGTAGGTGAAGTTTGGATTAGAGCTCCAATCCATCTTGGGTGATTGGAGAATTGCAGACTATTCTCTGTATCTTTGGTAGAATGATACAATATGGGACTGAGAAAAGAGGTATTTTATAAGGTTTCCAAAGACAAATATTAGGAAAGGCAACTTCCAGAAATTTTTTTCTCATTAACAGTGCCATCATTGTCAACAGCAGCAAAAACCTGTATAAATGTACCACTATATTTAGAGAATACATAAAATAATCATTTGCAAGAGATTGCTGTATTCTAGGAACTATTTGTGTGTTGTCTTTTTTATGCTTAATACAATTATAGATTTAAAAATGATAAGCAATTTAAAGATGATAAAGATTTAAAGATGATAGACAAATTTAGGTCTCAAAATCGAGTTATCCTCAAGTGCCTGTAATATAAACATGAAGACATTTACAGAAAACACGATGCCTTAAGAAGCTAATATATGTTGGCTGATTTGTATACCTTGCCTCTTTTCATCTTTAAAACAACATAATGCATTAAATATCTTTAATAGAGTTTGATAAATCAGCTAGTCCCTAATCATGTGGCTTTAAATGTCAGAGTTACAAATGACATCCTGGATTGCCAGACACTAGGTAGGAAACCAGGCAAGTCCCTTGTAATCATAGATGCAAATTCTGAGGATCAGACTCTCAGTCTTATGTGAAAATCAATGGTCAAAGTCTTGCCTAATTACCCAGTCTTTTTCTTTCAACAATGCCTGGATTTATTCATTATGGTCATTTGCTGTACATAATCATCAGCAACCTGGCAGGTAAACAGCTAATTATTTTGGTTGTATTATAAGCAAATAGAAGTGCCTGTCTGCAAAGTGACAAATGAGACCTGATCAGCAGAGAAACAATTGCTTCAGACTTCCAAACTCCCAGGAGTAGAAGGAACAGTGGCTTAATGGATGAGCAACTGCAAAATGAAGAAATTACATTGGTGCAGTTTCTCTGGAAATAAAAAGCAATTCATTGGCTCTAATTCCTCACAATGTAAGTTTTGGCACTAGGAAAATACACACACACACACAGAGAGAGAGAGAGAGAGAGAGAGAGAGAGAGAGAGAGAGAGAGAGAGAGAGAGAGAGAGAGAATGTTCATGCCTTTTCCAGGATTGTTCCATATATTATAGTAGCCTCCTGAACAGACCAGCATAAGTTACTCTCCAGGAGTGCATGAATTGAAAGGAATCACCCACAATCCTGTAGCCTAACCGAGGACATGAGTGCCTAGACCAACTCAAACATTTCTCATAAGCTTCCTGGAGCTTTCAGATTATATGTAAAGTTCATAAAACCATCAGGTGTCAAACTGATCTGAATTTGAATCCAGGATGCTCTTTTAACAAACACTTTACTTTTGAAACAAATGATTTACCACTTCTCAGCTAAAGCATTTCTTTTGTAAAAGAGGGCTAATGTTTCTCACTTTTTGTTCAAGATCCTTTTCAGGAACTCCTTCAAATAACAAAGAGCCAAACAGAAAAACCAAGCTGCAGACTTTGCTGGTATGCTTATGTCTTTCTTGTAGAAGAGACAGAGCAAGCCAAAGAGCAGTAGGATGTCCTGTCAGTGCCACACTCCTGCCAAGACCTTGCTTTTGAACTTTTTAATTTCCTAGATGTTTTTAAGGGATAATGTTCTGGGGGAAAGGGTTCAACTGAAGAGCAGAGTAAATACAGTTAAACGGCTTTGTGCAGATTCGGCTCACGCTCTTCTAAGGAGCTTATTCACCCCAGTTTTAGGAAAACAGGAAATAATAAGATTACAGATCTAAAGCTTAAATGAAAACATAATGTCAAATCTAGTCCAAGTAGGATTTGGATTCAGGGAAGAGATTGAAATACTCAATAAAATTAAAGAAAGATGAGCTAGCTTGTAATAGGTCTGAGGTGAACACTGCACTGTTCTGTACGCTTGAAAAATAATAAGAGGACTCATTTAAGAAGCCCAAGACAGAGTAGGAGATATGGGTGTGGAAGTTTCAGGATATGTGCGATAAAGGGTCACAGGGTGTTTACCACAAGAGATTTCGCAGGGAATGGAAAGAAGACTTGCAAACTTTCTAACTGTGTGGTGCAAGGAGTAGCTGATGAAATTTATCCTCCTCTGAAGGAACTGGATATGATAAGAGTTAGAGGGACATGCACATACCGTGTGTGTAGTGCATGCTTTTACGGGTATATTATTTACTACAAAATTACTCATTCAAAATTTAAAATTACCCTATTAGCTGGACAATACAGTCAGTGGACAAAATTTACTTAAGCAATTAAATTTCAGGTGAAGCCTACATGTCAATTAATAAAAGTCAATGTACAATCATGTTTTAGAAAACAAGAGGGGGTTGAATGGGGAAAAGAGGGAGGGAAGGGGGCTTATGGGACTTTTGGGGAGGGAGGAAACGGGAAAGGGGAAATGATTTGGAATGTAAATAAAAAAAACAGTAAATAAAATTTAAAAAAAAATAAAATATCATAACAAAAAAAAAAGAAAAGTGCTGGCATTTACTTCAGAAATAGGATTCAATTACGTGTGTGTGTGTGTGTTTATGTAGAAATTATTGTTTGATTTTAAGTAAGCTACACAAGTATTTTACAAGTATATACACCACTACCTCCAATCACAATTGAAAAAGCCATGTGGAAACAATTTTTCCAGTCTTATGATTAATTTGAATATGTGCAATCTGTAATATTTCCTTTTTAATGTAATAATATCATTGGTATTCAGATATACAATATCTCTAATCCCTACATATTTAAAAATATAATAATATTGTTGCTAAATTCAGAAATGTGGAATGCATCTTCTTTGTGTTTTATGCAATTTCACTTATCAATGTAGATAATTTATTATACTCTTAGTTCAATTTATTACTAAATAGTATTTAATTTGTGTACTATAATATATTAAACAACTTTTATTTCCTTTTATTTTAAATTATTAGTGTAAAGAACAGCCTGAATTTTATTTCAGTTGTACACTTTATATATATTACTTATAGTTTCTAAGAAGTTTTTTTATCATTTTATTATTTTAATAAATATTTGAATCATGTCATTTGAGAATAAGACCAATATCTTGTTTTCAATATTGAAAACAAGACAATATTATCTGTCTGATTTCAATGATGGTTTTTATTACTTTTGCTTTGCTAACATCTCTGGCCATGATCTTCAGGTCTATGTTATACAGAAGCAATGAAAATCAATGTGTTTTCGTTTGCCATGTCAGATGTAAATCTTTCAGCTTTTTTACCAACAGGTAGAATATAAGAAACTCTTCATAGCACGATGAAGTAAGATATAGTACTAACAATGCGTCAAAGAAAGCAACTGTCTTCTCTTACATAGGCTGATAGATTCTTGTTTGCATGTCCCATCTCTCTGGCTCATTTCCAAGTCTTCTTTAATCTCCAACTTCTATTGCCCCTCTTTCTGAATGGAAGAATCTGGGTTTTATACAAAGTAATATACGCAAAATCATTTCCAGAAGAGGCAGATACACTGTAGGCATCAAGTAAATGTTAGCTAATCTGAATCTGAAATTGAATTTGGCCCAAAAGAGAAAGATATTAAATCGTTTAGTCTGTGGCTTTTATATCTAACTAAATCAAAATACATTTATCTCATGTAGGCTTCCTACGACATGTTTTATTATGTTTTACAATATCTTTATTTTACTAGCAAGTATTTAATATATAAATACAGATATAAATGTATACACTCTAAATGTAGGGAAAGTATTTCTCCTTATTAGATAATACAAAGAAACAGAACAGAATTCAGTATTGATTCACTCACAATTGAAAGTACTGAAAACATCACACACTTAATTTTACATTTACCAGGGGAAATTCAGAGAAGAAATTTATACATGTCTGCATGTTATTTGAATAGTGTTAACCACCATTATTAAAAATAAATAGTATGGGAGATGCTAGGTTTATAAAAAAGGATACTATAAATGTTATGAGAGGCAGAATGGCTACTGAAACACTCCCCACATAGAGTTAGTGGGAAAATCAATATAAGTATATTGTCAGATTTTCATTCTAAAAAAGCACTACCCCCACTCCCCATTTTAGCATCGAGTACAAGGAAAATGAGAGTCACCATTTGAGACTCAGACTATCTTTAAGTCTTAAAACAGAGACAGGTATTATTACAGTTTATCGGATGAAAACAGAAATTATAACTGGGCCTTAATTAATCATCTGAATTCTCAATTATAGAAATTCTCTTAATCATAAGGAATAGTTTTCATACACTGATTAACTTATTTATTCATTAAATCAACGTTATAAGCTAGGTAGTTGTTACACAATGTTGCACAATAAAATAGTGCCATGTTTACCCTGAAAGTAGCTAATGTAGATAAGCATTTAGACGTGTAAAGAAGATTATAAAATTGCATCTCTACAATGGATGTAAAAAGCATGACATAATTCTGTTTGAGTCAGGACCTCTATTAAAAAAATAGCACATTTTTGTACAATTTGACGACAAACATAAAATCCTGATGGTTCCATGCTTTCATTTTCACAGGTACAAATGCCCATTATTCATACTCTACTTATATGAAAACAAGTTATGCTTCTATAAGTTCTTTCATTTTTTATAGGTACATGATATTCATATGAAATGTGTCTGATTTTATGAACCTTTGTCAGTCAACCTATTAATTCACTATGTGCATTACATATGGTTATGCCATGACATTAATTTAAAATATTTGAATTTCTGTATCTTTATCTTTGAATCAAAAAAAAAAAAAAGAAAGAAAGAAAGAAAAACCAAGAAACAAAGAGCCCTTTTTCTACATTTTCTGAAATGGCCATCTTTCTTCCCTTATAAATTGAAGTGAAGAATCACAAATGTCATTTCACCAATCCAGTATGTCTTTTAATGAAATTACTAAAGACAAATCTATTTATTCATCAGACAGTGATTTTCTTAAGAGTTTGAGTTGTCATTCCCTTGATGCTAAATTTTACTATCTCTGAATATGATACTGAACTTGCCCTTTGGGTAAAGAGGAATATTGAATATTAGTCCTTCAGTTTCATTTTTTTGAATTGGATATTTTATTTATTTACATTTCAAATGTTATCTCCTTTCCTGGTTTCCCCTCTGGAAACCCCCTACCCCATCCCCCATGCCCCTTCCTTTAATTCTCCTGTTCTAGCTTTCCCTTTTCTTCTTTGACACATTGTATCTGTTTTCCCCTATCTAGTTCCCTCTATGCAGAACTTTCTACCTTCCAGCACAACCAGCTGTGTAAATTCCATGGGCAGATCTCTTTTCTCTTTTCAAATGGTTTCCTTTCTTTTACAATGCAATATTTAAAAATTCATTTTTTTCTTAAATAAAAGGAAATGCGGGTTATTTATCTTTCTGAAATTGGTCTGTCTTGCTTATAATCACAATATGTCCATAGTTTTGCTAGTGTGAATATTGTCAAAACAAAAATGAGTATATAGTTATTTTTATTTTATACTGACTTGAATTCTTTTAGGAACATACATAGGTTTAATATATGTGGATAATAGTTCTGCTTTTTTTGTTTTTTAATGCATAAGGAAGTAAAAACAGTTTATGGTAAAATTAAAGATTTAAATGGAAATGTTTCTGACAAAATTGAAGAAGCATAGAGAAAAAAACATTAAGATTGACAATTTTCATGGAAAATTATATAGATAAAATGGTAGACACAAAAACATTACTAAATTAATTGAAAAAGGAAGTAGAAGCATTTTATGATAGAACTGAAGATTTACATGGGAAATATTTCTAATAAAATTGTAGAAAAATATAAAATAACATGAAAATTGAAGATTATCATGGAAAATTACAGATAAAATGGTAGGCATAAAAATATTTCTAAGTTGATTGAAAGTGGAATTATAAACATTTTCTGATAAAATTGAAGATCTACAAGGAAAATATTTCTGATAAAATTCAAGAAATATATAGAAATGTTAAAACTGACTATTTCATGGATAATTATACAGATAAAAAGGAAGGTATAAAAATGTTCCTAAGTTGATTGAAAGTAAAATTATAGACATTGTCTGATAAAATTGAAGATTTATACAGAAAATACTTCTGATAAAATTGAAGAAAAGTATAGAAAAACGTTAAAATTGAAGAATATCATGGAAAATGATACCGATAAATTGGTAGGCACAAAAATATTCCTAAATTGATTGAAACATTGATTAAACATTTTCTGACAAAATTGAAGATTTACATGGAAAATACTTCTGATAAAATTAAAAAAATATATAGAAAAAATGTTAAAATTAAAGATTATCATGGAAAATAATACATTTAAGATGGTAGACATAAAAACATTACTAAATTGAAAGAGGAATTACACACATTTTCTGATAAAATTGAAGATTTACATGAAAAATATTTCTGTTAGACTATGTTTTTTGGTGAGGAATTGAGTCCATTGATGTTTTAAGATGGTAAATGTTTTAAGTGATTGTTGCTTCCTGTTATTTTTAATGTTCTCTTTATGTTTGTGTGGTTACTTTCTTTTGGGTTTGTTGGAAAGAATTTACTTTCTCGCTTTTTCTAGGGTGTAGTTTCCCTCCTCGTGTTGGCATTTTCTATCTATTATCCTTTATATCTTTGTGTAAATTTGGTTTTATCATGGAATATCTTGTTTTCTCCATCTATAGTAATTGAGAGTTTTGCTGAGTATAGTAGTTTGGGCTGGCATTTGTGTTCTCTTAGGGTCTGTATGAGATCTGCCCTGGATCTTCTGGCTTTCATCGTCTCAGATAAGAAGTCTGGTGTAATTCTGATAGGCCTGTCTATAATGACATTTTTCCCTTACTGCTTTTAATATTCTTTCTTTGTTTAGTGCATTTGATGTTTTGATTATTATGTGCTGGGAGGACTTTCTAGTCTGGTCCAGTCTGTTTGGAGTTCTGTAGGCTTCTTATATGTTCATGGACATCTCTTTCTTTAGGTTAGGGAAGTTTTCTTCTATAATTTTGTTGAAGATATTTACTGGCCCTTTAAGCTGGAAATCTTCACTCTCTTCTATACCTATAATCCTTAGGTTTGGTCTTCTCATTGTGTCCTGGATTTCCTGGATGTTTTGGCTCAGGAGTTTTTTTGCATTTTGCATTTTCTTTAACTGTTGAGTCAATGTTTTCTATGGTATCTTCAGCCCCTGAGATTCATTCTTCCATCTCTTGTATTCTGTTGTTGATGCTTGCATCTATGACTCCTGAATTCTTTCCAAGATTTTCTATCTCCAGAGACATCTCACTTTGTGATTTCTTTATTGTTCCTACTTCCATTTTTAGATCCTGGATGGTGTTGTTCAGTTCCTTCACTTGTGTTTTCCTGTAATTCTTTCAGGGATTTTTGTGTTTCCTCTTTAAGGGCCTCTACCTGTTCACCCATGCTCCCCTGTATTTCTTTCAGGAATTTTTGTGTTTCCTCTTTAAGGGTCTTTACCATTTGACCCATGTTCTCCTGTATTTCTTTAAGGGAGTTATTTATGTCCTTCTTGATGTCCCCTAACAGCATTGTGAGAAGAGACTTTAAATCCAACTCTTGCTTTTCCAGTGTGTTGGAGTATCCAGTACTTGCTGTGGTGGGAGAACTGGGCTCTGATGTTGCCAAGTAGCCTTGATTCCTGTTGGTAGGGTTCTTGCACTTGCCTTTCATCATCTGGTTATCTCTAGTGTTAGTTGGTCTTGTCTGGCTGGAGCTTGCCCCTCCTATGCACCTGTAAGCCTGTATCTGTACTCACGGGAGTACTCATGGGAGACCAACTCTCTTCTGGAAGGGTCTGTGCACAGAAGGTTGTGGAGCTGTCTGGCTCCCTGAAACAAATGGCGTCCAGGAGGGAAGACTCCTGTCCCAGCAGCTCCACTGATCATATGCCCTGTGCCCTCCTAGCCGTACTCCTCCAGAGAGAAGGTGGAGATCTCACCTCTGCACTCAGAAGTGAAATCACTGCTGGGAGATCACTCTCTCCTGGTGGGCTAAACACAGAAGGCTTTGGAGCTGCCTGGTTCCCTGCTGCAGATGGTGGCTGGAAGGGAAGACTCCTCAATAGTTCTGCTTTTAATGTATTTGAAGAACCTCCCTGCTGGTAGTCATGCTGGCTGGACAAATTTACATTTCTATCAGCAATATATGTGTTTATTTTACTTTGCATGATTGGATCTCTACAAGTAGAAAAAAGACTGAGCTATAGACCTAAATCTCACATTATATAAAAATTAGTTCAAAATGGAACAAAGACTGGAAAGCAAGACATAAAATTTAGATTATGAGAAGAAAACATAATAGACCTCAGGACATCTGTGAGCATGGTGTGTGAGTGTGTATGTATGCATCTGTCTGTCTGTGAGATGTATATGTGTCTGTCTGTCTGTGTGTGATGTGTGTGTATGTTTGTCTGTGAGATGTGTGTGTGTGTGTGTGTGTGTCTTTCTGTGAATGAATGGATATATGTCTTAGGAAAAATAGATGCTTCACAAGGAGATTTCCAACAAATAAATCATTTCATTCTATAGTATGATCAAATATTAGAAAGCACTCATGAGAAAAGTGCAATAATTTCTAGGGCTTGTCATTGGGCCACTCATTGACATCCAGCAACAACTTGTTAAAACAAGCTTATTTCTGTCCTTGTGCAAAGCAGGTAACTCTTTCTTCAGGTTTTGCTTATCCTAGGCAACTCCAGACATGTCTGATAAATAGTTTCATTTAGAACAATGTTTCCCTTGTTCAGTGAGGATTTATGTTATTGAGGACTGGTATACTTGGTCTGAGTCTAGAGTAGGACAATGGAGAACAATAGGGTAGTCTTCTGTTTTATACACAGCGTCCGGAAAAAAAAAATTCAAGACCATCACATGGTCTGAACACTAAGTACTTACTAAGTACAGAATATAGGGACAAAATCTTTTTTTTTATGAGACCTGAGGCTAAAGTCCATCTGCATTACCATGACAGAAATAAATATGTGTTTGGAAAATCAATTCTGTGGACTCTTTTTTCTATAAAAGTAATTAATGCATCCAGAGTTGGTAGAAGAATTCAACTGTATAAAAAAAATGGTTGAGACATATCAATCCCTGGATTCGCTGAATTACTATTATTGACATCACCTTTGAGTATTTTTTGTGCTTCAAAATTATAGAAACTAATTCCCAATTACTTAGAGTTTGTTCCTTCCTTTGTCTGAAAATAATCAAAGAGACTGAACCATCTACATGTGTTATAATCATAAAAAGACAAGGGGTTTTAGAGAATATGGTATATGGTGGTGTGGGGGAAGGGAGTACCCCAGAGGGCAAATGCCAAGGCATCCCTTCCCCTGAGGGACCAGACACACACAGACATAGTATAGAGAAGAGTTTATTTAGGGCAGAGGATGGGATTTAATGGGGTCGTGGAGGCAGAGAAAGGCAGAGAGAGTAGAGAAGTAGAGGCCACCAGCCATGACTACATGGAGAGATGGGGGAGAGGAGGAAATCCCAAGAGGGGCAGAGAGAGGCTGAGAGATAAGTGAGAGAAGCAAGAGAAAGAGGAGGGGCAAGCAGCCCCTTTTATAGTAGGTCAGGCCTACCTGGTTGTTGCCAGGTAACTGTGGGGAGGGGCATACCTGGCTTTTGCCAGGTAATTGTGGGGTGGAGCTTAGACAGAACCCTAACAACATGAACCTCAAAACCTCCACTTCAATAATGCAACTGTGATAGAAAAGAGGAAATGGTTGGCTTTTCCGGCAGATATTCCTGGAATCCTGGGCAGTGCTAGTAGTTATAACTCACGAGTTTACAACAACAACAGGAACTAGATTTTTATGTTGCATGCAAACACAGGTTAGTTTCCCTTTTCTCCTAAGAATTTGAATTGTAGAAGGTTCTTACATTCCTGCAAATTTATATGCTCCTGCAGTGCCAACATTCCATATATCTTAGCAGTATCCAGTCGTTGACCTAACCACCGTTTTCATTTGGGGTCATTTTTGGTGTAAGTGGTTTTAGGTATTGTACGAACTATATAATCACATAGCCACTATTATTCCTACACTATATTCCTAAAATTCAAATTTTACCTAATTTCACTATGCTCTGCCTGTTTATCTCTCTGTTCTCCTGAGGGACCTTACTTCCTCCACAGGTTCTCTTTTTTTAGATGTCACCTAATTAGATGCCTATACTTTGCTATCTTGTTAATTGGCTTCCTTCAATCCCTAATATATTTGTTTATTGCACATTTTTGATTGTGCAATGATCTTATCTGATCTCATTGCATTGTCTGCATTATCTACACTTTATCTCTTAATCTATTGAAGGAACTTTCAATCAGTTCCAGGCTTTTCACAATTATGAATAAAACTATTAGTACTCTTGTAACTGCCTGCAGTTACAAACGAACGGTTCCTGGAAGGGAAGCTGGGGATGGATGGGTAGGTGGCGGAAAAGAGATGAAGACCAAGATAACACCTGCTATTCAAGGTCTCACAGTTTAATGGAGAACTCCAAATATATAGGCAGGGAAACCCTTCCCCAAAGGCTGGAAGCTTCTTGCGGGTGGCTAGTGTTTTTCAGGAAACTGCAGGTGCTTGAAAAACCATGGGCTTCACCTTGGTCTGAGCCTCCACCCCAGGTGGAGGGGATTATGGCTGACACAGGAGTTCCTGCTCAAAGACTGAGAGAGGAACTTGACTTTACATATTTTTGTTTTTATGTGAATATTCTGTGTGACTCTTTTGGAAAAACACCAAAGAAAAAGATTGCTCTGTTATATTGCAAATATGTATGTATTTTATTAAGAAGGTGTCAAAATACTTTTTGTCATTTTCTTTTCCAACAACTATGAAATAGAAAAGTTCCTGTTGCTCCACCATATTGTCAACACTTGATATTGTCATTTGGACTTTGGACATTTTAATTTTTATATAGTGTTTTTTTTCCAGTGGTTCTATTTTGTGGTTCATAGAGATATAAAACTTGATCTTTTGTCCGTGAATAAAAATTTGTGTATATATTATAGTGAAAATCTATATGTATTTTAATCACATCTTACAACATTTTCTTGTTTTTCATTTTTAAGGGTTTAGGTATATTTGTTAACAGTATTTTATTAGATTTTTTTCTTTATACTCATGCCGATAGGTATTTTATTTCCATAATAGTACATTGCAGTGCAGTACAGAAAATTTTAATTCAGTAAAGTCAGGAGGATCAGCTACTTCTATCATAAAATGTGACTTTTGTGTTGTACATGAAAAGTAATTGTTCTCTTTCTACCACTTATAGAATAAATATCCTTTGCTTGCTTTCCTGTACTTACAGTAACAATAATTGTGCATCTCTATTTCTCCTATAGCTTTCTAGAAGTTTCTCATTACGTCATTACATTAAAGCTGTCATTCTTAGATGTAACAGCAGTTCAGTTGGAGAACACTCATGCCTTATACTGCAAACTACACAAAAACCCTTGTGGCTGAAAGGTCAGGAGCCCTAGAGGGAATGTCCCATATTACTACAGCAATATAGTTCCTAATTACCTTTTAATTAATTACACATAGATAAGAGCAGCTCTCACATTACATAAAAAAGAAACAAGCTTCTTTTTGCAGTAGACACAGACTATTAGAGAGATTTTAAACAAAGGCAAAATGCAGAGATAAAATGAAGATAATGGATTACCCCACACCAAAAAGGTCATCTGTAACACAGCCACCACATGTAAGGCTCAGGGAACATCTCAGAAGAAGAGGTAGAAAGATTGTCAGAGCCTGAGGTGGCGAATGACGATTGTGTGATATTGTGATATTGTCTTCAGGACAGGACAGGACTCCTGATCCCAGGAAGTCTCAGCAGCATCATTCCCCACACAAGACCAGCAAAATGTGGATGAAAGGAAATTTCTCAAGACTACACTCCTTGAGGAAGATACAATGGCTACCACAGGAGTGAGAGTCCTATTTTTGCTTGTTTGTTGTAGTTTATCCAGAATGGGATCAAAATCCTAAGTGGTAGCCATGCACCACATAAATGAGAGCAACAATGATTAGAGTCAAAAGACTGTGTTTGTGTATGCATGTGAGTATGTATGTATGTGTGTGTAAGTATAGAGGGGGGCCTGGTTGGGAGGGATTGGAAGGTCTCAAAAGAATGCAAAGAGGAGGGGTATAATTTCATGAATTCCTTAAATAAATAAATAAATAAATATCTTAAAAAAACAAACCAGCATAACCTACAGGTATTGTGTACTTCTTGTTGCTTCATTAGCTATTTCTTTCAAAAAGAGGTGCTAATTCAGAGTAACAGGAGATACCATCTTGTTTTCTGTTCTGAATGGGAAACTTTCACATCACATTTTAACTTTTGGTAAAGGGTTTATATTATATATGGTAAATGTTCTTCCTCATGAAAATATTTCAAAATAATCTATTCCACACATTTTTACATGTATACTTCCTCTTGGTACAGTTTTTTCCTTCATACAACTCCCACATATCCTAGTACTGGGAAGACAACTTTTTACTTAATCCATTAGTTTTAAGAATTGACCATAGTATTTGTATTTGCTCTAAAAATTTCCACTATTCAGCTCAGTAAGAGGTAGAAAGCATGCAATTTGATATTACCTGCTAAAGTTTGTTTTGTCTTTGTAGTAGTGTAAAATATAAGATTAAATTGTGAATAAAATGTTTAAATAAATACCATGACTATGAATCAGTGTTTCCTTCCTAAGTCTCAGTGAGGTCTCTGGTTGGAAATTAACCAGTTGATTTTAAGAACATAAATGTTACAAGGAGTTTGATAGCTTTAAGCAAGAGCAAAACAATTTATATTATATAAATACACTCCCACATAGAGAAAGGGAGAGGGGAAAGGTAGAAGGGAAATAGATTTGTTTTAAATTCTAATAAGAAATACTATCTAACAACTTGTAAATTATTTTTGGCTTCCACATAATAATCTGACCCTGAATTTAATTCTTTTCTATATAAGTAACTGCTTTTAAAATGAGTGCTTGCATATATCCTGAAATATTTCATATATATAAATATTTTGCATCGAAAAATTAATCACATTCTACCTGATACAATTAAGAATTTGTAGCAGCACGTTTTACAAAATAGTTTCATTTTTTTTTTACTATAACGAATGATAATTCCAAGGTAATAACTTGATTCCATATTGAAAGTTATATGAAATATTTTATGCTAATAATATTACGATGTAGTGAAAGGCATCAAACTACATAACTACAAATATTCTTCCCAAATTTAATTTGTTCATTAAATATGAAAAAGTTTAAATACATTTTAAAATTTGACTATAATTCCTAACCTTTTCAGAAAAAATATGAAATTAATATGTTCCATTGATGAAAAAGGAGGCCTTTAATTTGAAAAAGAACAGGAAACAATATATGAGAGATTTCGGAGGAAGGAAATGGAAGAGAGAATACTATAATTATATTATAGATTAAAATAAAATAAAAAATTAAAAATTAATATGTTGTTTCCTTTAAATCACATTTTATATGTAGTTTTAAGCCTTCTTAATCTTTAAAGGGATGATATTTATTTCCAATCTGGATCTATGTCCAGAAAACTTAAGTAGCTCCCAATTGTTTAATTGTGAAGCCTTCAGTTGATTTGAAGCTTTCTTTGTGTTTATTAAACTGTGCAAGATAGTGTGACCTTGAATGTCACCTGAATCTGATTGTCACACATTGTAATATCACCTTCAGTCTGTGACTGGGTTCACTATGTAATTTTTCTTTTCAAATATGCCATTACTACAGTTTCTCTCCAGAACCCTAAGCATGCTATTATTAACTTGCTTTTTCAGTTCCTCAATAAAGCAACATTTAGGATATACATAAAAAACACTGCATTTTTATTAAACAGCTCTAGGGGAAGAAAAGGTTATTTTAACAGTCACATCAACAGTGTGGTTCTGTGGTTCTATTCAATTAGCATCAGCTTGCCAACCTCCCTAAACACTTGAATTGTATCCAACTGTGTTTATTAAAAGGTTTCTTCTTTTCTATATTTCTTCAGTATCATAAAACTCTAGTAAGAATCTGTCTTGCATTTTTCCAAGGTAAGTAACTCTCTCTCTCTCCCTCCCACCCTCACACACACAAACACACACACACACACACACACACCTTGTTTTGGAAGACTAGAATGCCTAATACTCTCAAAGATGGTAGATAGGCACTGATGATATTCTATGCATTTAAAATCACTGAGAAGATACACTTCCAAGAAATATCTGTAAATAGGTTTCCAGAGAGGCTTAACTGGAAAGGAAGCCCATGCTTTGTATGTGGGCAACATTATTATTACATAGGCTTAATTCCTGGAATAAATTAAAAAGAAAAAATAGACATGAGCACCAGCTTCTACTGCTCTCTTGCTCCACTAAGATGTAAGGAGCAGTGTTTCAAGCTGTGAACTAGAGAAATAATCATATGAGACTTAGAGGACCATTCTTACGAAAGCTCAGAAGTCCAGCATGATAAGAAAAAAAGCACAGGTCCAGATGGTTTTAGTGCAGAATTCTATCAGACCTTCAAAGAAGACCTAACACCAATACTCTTCAAACTGTTCCACAAAATAGAAACAGAAGGAACACTACCCAACTCGTTCTATGAAGCCACAATTACACTAATACCAAAAGCACACAAAGATCCGACAAAGAAAGAGAATCTCAGGCCAATCTCTCTTATGAATATCGATGCAAAAATACTCAATAAAATTCTTGCCAACTGAATCCAAGAACACATCAAAACGATCATTCACTACGATCAAATAGGCTTCATCCCAGGGATGCAGGGATGGTTCAATATAAGGAAATCCATCAATGTAATCCACTATATAAACAATCTCAAAGAAAAAAACCACATGGTCATCTCATTAGATGCTGAGAAAGCATTTGACAAAATTCAGCATCCTTTCATGCTAAAGGTCTTGGAAAGATCAGGAATTCAAGGCCCATATCTAAACATAGTAAAAGCAATTTACAGCAAACCGGTAGCCAGCATCAATCTAAATGGAGAGAAACTTGAAGCAATCCCACTAAAATCAGGGACTAGACAAGGCTGCCCTCTCTCTCCATATCTTTTCAATATAGTACTTGAAGTTCTAGCTAGAGCAATTAGACAACAAAAAGAGGTCAAAGGGATACAAATTGGAAAGGAAGAAGTCAAACTATCACTATTTGCAGACGATATGATAGTATACTTAAGCGACCCAAAAAACTCCACCAGAGAACTCCTACAGCTGATAAACGACTTCAGCAAAGTGGCCGGATATAAAATCAACTCAAGCAAGTCAGTAGCCTTCCTATACTCAAAGGATAAGCAGGCTGAGAAAGAAGTAAGAGAAATGATACCCTTCACGATAGCCACAAACCATATAGAGTATCTTGGCGTGACTCTAACCAAACAAGTGAAAGATCTGTATGACAAGAACTTCAAGTCTCTGAAGAAAGAAATTGAAGAAGACCTCAGAAGATGGAAAAATCTGCCATGCTCATGGATTGGCAGGATTAATATAGTCAAAATGACCATCTTACCAAAAGTAATATACAGATTCAATGCAATCCCCATCAAAATCCCAACTCAATTCTTCATAGAGCTAGAAAGAGCAATTCAAAAATTCATCTGGAATAACAGAAAACCCAGAATAGCTAAAACTATTTTCAAGAGTAAAAGAACCTCTGGGGGAATCAGTATCCCGGACCTCAAGCTGTACTACAGAGCAATAGTGTTAAAAACCGCATGGTATTGGTACAGTGACAGGCATGTAGATCAATGGAACAGAATTGAAGACCCAGAAATGAATCCACACTCCTATGGTCACTTGATCTTTGACAAAGGAGCTAAAACCATCCAGTGGAAAAAAGATAGCCTTTTCAACAAATGGTGCTGGCTCAACTGGAGGTCAACATGCAGAAGAATGCAAATTGACCCATTCTTATCTCCTTGCACTAAGCTCAATTCCAAGTGGATCAAAGATCTCCACATAAAACCAGACACACTGAAACTAATAGAAAGGAAACTAGGGAAGAACCTTGAACATATGGGCACAGGGGAGAATTTCCTGAATAGAACTCCAATAGCTTATGCTCTAAGATCAAGAATTGACAAATGGGACCTCATTAAATTACAAAGTTTTTGCAAGGCAAAAGACACTGTCAAAAAGACAAAGCGGCAACCAACTAACTGGGAAATGGTCTTTACCAACCTTACATCTGACAGAAGGCTAATATCCAATATATACAAAGAACTCAAGAAGTTAAACTCCAGAGAGGCAAGTAACCCTATTAAAAAATGGGGTACAGAGCTAAACAAAGAGTTCTCACCTGAAGAATATCTAATGGCTGAGAAGCACCTAAAGAGATGTTCATCATCCTTAGTCATTAGGGAAATGCAAATCAAAACAACCCTGAGATTCCATCTCACACAAGTCAGGATGGCTAAGATCAAAAACACAGGAGACAGCAGTTGTTGGCTGTGAGGATGTGGAGAAAGAGGAACACTCCTCCACTGCTGGTGGAATTGCAAGCTGGTACAACCACTCTGGAAAGCAGTCTGGTGGTTCCTCCAAAAACTGGGCATGACACTCCCGGAGGATCCGGCTATACCACTTCTGGGCATATACCCAGAGGATTTACCTGCATGCAATAAGGACACATGCTCCACTATGTTCATAGCAGCCTTATTTATAATAGCCAGAAGCTGGGAAGAACCCAGATGTCCCTCAACGGAGGAATGGATTCAGAAGATGTGGTATATCTACACAATGGAATACTACTCTGCAATTAAAAACAATGAATTCACGAAATTCCAAGGCAAATGGTCAGAACTTGAAAATATCATCCTTAGTGAGGTAACCCAATCACAAAAGAACACACATGATATGCAGTCACTGATAAGGGGATACTAACCCAGAATCTCGGAATACCCTAGACACAATTCGCATATCAATAGATTTCTAAGAAGATGGAAGGAGAGACCCCTGGTCCTGGAAAGACTGGATGTAGGGGAACGCCAGGACAGAGAAATGAGAGGGGGTTGAATGGAGAAAAGAGGGAGGGAAGGGGGTTTATGGGACTTCGGGGAGGGAGGAAACGGGAACGGGGAAATGATTTGGAATGTAAATTAAAAATAAATAAATAAATAAATAAAAGAGAAATGCAGGTACAGAGAATGCTCATGAGTTATAACATGGAAACAAAGACTTGGATGAATTGTACCAAAGGTTATATGGTACAACTTGCTCAAAAATATGACTGTATTTGACATGTGTTCTGTTAATGTAAGCAAATTGGAATACGAAATATGAAAGTGAATATAGAAATTGTCTGGCAAAGGAAATCTCAAGAGCGTAATATTCAGATTTTGTCTGTGTTATTGATAACTGCTGTGTTTATTACAGATTATAATGAAAATTCAAACATGGAAGATATAAGGGAAATGTACAATTTGTTGTTGAAAAACCCAAAAAAGTGATTAAAGTTTTGTACAGGGCAGAGAAAATATGTGTAGACAAGGTAAGGACCATCATTAGCAATTGTATGCATTAGAAGTGATCATCACCTAATTAAATGTCCATCAATACATGTCACTTGAATTTCTCTTATCACGATAGCCAAGGATATTTATCATTTGAATTACATGATTTATAATTTTGTATTAGTTTGCTCCCAGCAACAAATCAAATATGCTTCCTCACACTCTTTAATGTATCTCATGGTAGACATGCTTCCATTTTTTTGATCTGGTAGGCATTCTGACAAAGGACGTTAAAACTTAAATCACTCCAAATACATGGTTGCAATATACAAATATATACATTACTTTTCAGGGTAATAAATATTAATCCTAAAATTACAAAAAAGAATAAAAAAGGTGGACCATCGCACTTTGCCATGAGTCAATCAGAAAGGTCTCCAAGTGCTAAACCCCACCCACTAAAGATTCAAGATCAGAAAGTGACAAATTGCTTTTACTACCTGAACAGATAATGGCACTTCAGAGATCTCCTGACCCCAAACTGCAACCCACGGAAGTGTTTTCCTTTCTTTTGAGGCAAAAGTTTCCAGTGTAGCTGAGGTCAGTGGGGCAAGATTACATTTTGTGCTACAAAATTTGGTGTCTTCCACATAGCAGGTGTTTTGCAATATCATGCAAAACGCAATAGTTAGTGCACATTTTGCACTCATTTTGCAGAAAACTGTTGAGTGAGACCAGGTAGTTTATAGCTGAGTGTGACTGCCTGTGTAGTACTCCTGAGAAAGCGGTTGAAGAAGATGCAAAGGTGAAGCATGGTTTGTAGTGATCACCCCTACTTGGGGAGATGCTGAAAACTTTTAAAGTAGACCAAGGGAAGTGTCTGGTACAGAATGGAGCTGGCCTAAATTACAGCATATGTAGCAAGTGACCAAACTGAAGGGTAGGGTAAGAAGGTAGTTGAATCCAAAATATGCCACTACAATCCCCTCATACCAGACATGTGGGATGTAAAACCTTGCCAGGATGTTTGGTAAGGTAGACCAGGTTGAAACCTGGAGAATCAGTGGGCACACAGCTGAGACTTAGGTGACTCCCCACTCTCAGATTCCTGACCTGGAACAGGTGCCATGATCCTCACATAAAAGAAACATGTTCCAAAACAGAGTCACCCATGCTAATGGGGGTGCCAAGAGACCCAGAGGGCTTAGCCAATAAACTTCCCTTCCCAGACATTTCTCTGTGCAAAAGATAGTTAATCTCAGGTTTACTTTGAGAAGTGGGTTTTATGCATCCATTTTCTACCATGAACAACTAATAAACTGTTTAGAACCATGGACTGTCTCTTTCATTAAGATCCTCTGTGGGAAGCAATGGATAGGTATTCACCTACAGAGCACAGACTAATTCTCCTGTAGAAGGCCTCTCTGAGCTCCCAGCTACAACCACCACCAAGCCTACCTCTGCCAAGCTAAGGACAGTCTCTTCTGGGACCAGCTGGCATTTCCCTTTCCTTTCAGGCCCATGCTAGATGCTGACCCCAGCTTGCAGGGCCCTGACCCTGTATTCTACTCTTCTGAGACTCCCAGGGGCTCTGAATGACCTAGAGTCTGAGAACCCCATAGTCCCAGCCTCACCACAGGCCTAGGGATCTCCAAACCATCTCCAGCCTTCCCAAGTCTCTGACTAAGCTTTCCCAGCTCCAGAGGTGTCCCAGTGTTCCCAAACAGTCCAGCATCAGCACTGTCAAAGCAAATAAAGTACAATCAATCTCCTCATACAACCCCTCCCCCAGCAGTTTCACCTCCCCAAGAGGCCTTTCCATATATGAAGCTGCAAGGATGGTGTGCATGTCCATTTGTTTCAGCTTCGGTTAGCCCTTCTATTTCTTTACTGTGACTTAATTCCTACCTTTTGGAATGTGCCATTATATACTGAAAGTGTCTATCTGGCTTTGTTTTATTTTTCTTGCTGTTTTAGAAAGGTTTAGGGATGGAGCTGAGAGTGAGAGAAAGAAAGTGCCTGTGACTCAATAGAACAAGTTATACTAATATTTATTCATAAGCAGCAATGAACAAATAAAAAGAGAAAAGGAATCACATTCATTCACACACACACACACACACACACACACACACAAACTCACCTCTGCTGTGATGCAAAAAGAGAAAGAAGTGGGAGAATATGTTCTAAGGCGGTGTGGGGGAAGGGGGTTCTTCAGTGAGCCCATGATGAGGCATCCCTTCCCCCTGAGGGACCAGACACAGGCCTATATAGTATAGAATAGAGTTTATTCAGGGCATGGGGAAGGGAGTTAAGAGGGTAGTAGAGGCAGAGAAAGGCAAAGAGGAGAGAGGAGAGAAGTAGAGGCTGGCCATGACCATGTGGAGAGAGGAGAGTGAGGAGGAGAGCCAAAGAGGGGGCAAGAGAGAAGCTGAGAGTGAGACAATAAGAGATGGAAGAGAGGGAGAAGGGGTTGAGCAGCCCTTTTTATAGTAGGCCAGGCCTACCTGCCAGGTAACTGTGGGGAGGGGCACACCTGACTGTTGCCCAGTAACTGTGGGCTAGAGCTTAGACAGAATCCTAACAACCTCTGGTCTGGTAAGTGCAATAGCCTAGTTCCTATGGAAGCGCAGGCAAGACCCACCTCCCCCCCGCCCCCTCCACTCCCCCCCCCCGCAACATTTCCTCACTGTGCTTTGGATCCTTGCTGGAGCCTCAGTCCAGAGTTAGGGTGCCTGGAATCTGGATGCTGGCTCCAGGAATGAGTCAGTCTCAACAGGAAGAGTCTCCATTGGAGCTCTCAGAATGAGCCCCAAACCTTCAGCTGTCAGACCAGGGATTTTAAGTCTCTTTCTGCTCAGGCGTGCAGTGAGGATTTATCTAACACTAGGGTTATCAATCTCCACGCACACTCTCCAGACTTGGTCTTCATGGTATCTTTTTAGTCAATTAAAATTGAGGCGTTCACTGAGTCAGGGTGTTTACTTTTATCACATTTCACACTCACACACTCTGGGCTAGGTTACATTCGTCATTTCTGTTATATTGCTTACATTTATTCCTTACAGAAAGTTAGAGGCAGATGCTCAGAGACAACCATTGAACTGACCACAGGGTCCCCAGTGGAGGACTTAGAGAAAGGCCTGAAGGAACAGAAGGGGTTTGCAACCCCATAGGAAGAACAACAATATCAACCAACCAGAGCTCCCAGTGTCTAAACCACCAACCAAAGAGTACACGTGGAGGGACCAAGAGCTCCAGCCACATATGTAGCAGAGGATGGCTTTGTAGGGCATCAATGGGAGGAGAGGCCCTTGGTCCAGTGAAGGCTAGATGCCCCAGTGTAGGGGAATGCCAGGGCAGGGAGGTGGGAGTGGCTGGGTAGGTTGGGGAGCACCCTCATAGAAGCAGGGGGTTGGGGGATGGGAAAGGGGATAACATTTGAAATGTAAATAAAGAAAATATCCAATAAAAAGAAAAAGAGGAAAAAGAAAAAAAAGTCACAGTTGAAACACTGCCATCTCAGTAGATAGCCTATATTTAGGCTTCTGAAAATAATTGAAATATTGAGAACATGGGGGGCTTTTTGATATAGATTGAATCATTTTTCTTTGTAAAATAAGTATGAGGCTTTTGAGACCAGAATTGGAATGTTACAATTTCATAAAGGTGCTTGGTGAAAATTGACAGGTAATGGACTCGTAAAGATTAATTTTCATTTTATAAAAAGCAGTGGATCTAAGAGTGAAATAGGACAGACACCTCCAAACATGTCAAGGAAGGTGTTCCCAGAGAAATTTGAATTAGGAATCCCCAAACTAAGTATGAATAGCACCACCATCTTATGAGCTAGAATCCAGAACTGTTTTATCAAGATGAAAGGCACTGAAAGGTTAAAGCTGAGACAATTCCATCATCAATCCTTCTATGCAATAATGGACTGTTCCCACAAATGGTGATATAAATACTCTCATTCCCTTGAGTTGCATTTTACCAGTTATCCGATCAAAACTATGAGTAAAAATAACTAACAAAACACAGAAAGAGAAAACATAAAATTAGTAGCACTTAATGATTGTAATGGTAATGTCAATGATAATTCACTAATTTTCTGATTTTAGTTGGTAGATGTTATAGAACATCACTGAACTTGAAAGAAGAGTACTTAAATATAACTAAATTTTATCTTAACATATAGTATCATAAAATGCCCTAAAATAGCCAATAAATCATATTTCATTTATTCTCAAAATATTTAAACAAAAAAAAAAACCAAACAAACAAGACCCTCAGATCTAAAATAGTATGCTAAGGGTGTTATGTACCAGTAAGGTCCACAACTAGATACTTGCATGCCAAAATCAACTCTGTTCATTACCACTACCTTACAGCATGCTGAGTTTGAGAAGCCGGTGTTGCTTGAATTATGGTGCACAACTCTATCCTAGATATGTATTAGGAATCTCACTATTGATTTTTTTCAGTAGTTGGTAAGAGTTACCTAATGGAAGAGAAAATAAATGTTGAAGTAGTAGCCTCAAAGTATAAGCTGTAGAATGCCAGTATTTTTAGAAAAGTCTGCAATGACTGAATAAGGCAGATATTCACAGAGCTAAAAGTAATTGAGGGAATGTAGAGTACCAACAGTAAAAACATACAGAGTTTCAACTAAAAAAAGAATTGCCAAAATCAATGTATGGAAGACGCATCAATCATCAGAGGGAATATTGTATTGCCTCCATGGAGATTTTTAGAAGAGACCATTCCATTGCAAGCTCAGTTTCTACACAAGAAGGGTAGAAAGACCAGACCACAGCAGGGAGACCACATTATCAGGGAAGAGCTGTGGCATTTATGTGAGCTGAGAATGCATGACAGATGCTCTTAAAAGCAGAGTGATCATCATAAATACTATTATAATGACATTCACTCTCTTTATCCTCAAGATTTTTCACATGAGCATTCTGCCAGAAATGTCCTAGACTCTGACCTCTGGATGCTTAGCAGTGTAGAAAAATTTTAACGGAATATGTGGAAGATTTTTCATTTACGCCACAGCATATTCAAAAGATATATGTAAGTCCACCAAAAGAGCCACATTTGGTAAAGTACAAATACCATAATCTTTTCACATTGGTACTTCTAAGACTAAATACTTCACACGTTTTACATTTCATTTGCTAACTTTCACAGCAGGATTCCTAAAACCTAACTTCACACTAAAGAGTGTTTCCAAGCAATTTAATGTGGAAACTGAGAGCTGCCTTGACCTTTTCTCAAGGTTTTAACTCTGTGTAATACAGGCCTTCAGAGACAATACTCAACAAGTAAAAACAGCCTGACTTTAGATTCCTAATTTTAGATAACATTACCTGCACTTAAAAAATAGATTAGTCTCATCATTTCTCTTTTACTGGGCCTTTTGAGAGGTAGTCTTTACATTTGAATCTGTGTGGCATTTACTATTTTGTATGTTCCATTAACTACCATTACATGGCCTTTTCTATGTAGCAGAATCTGGCCCTAAAACCAAAGACTTCAATTGCTTCTGGCTCAAGGCTCTGAATCAAGAATCACAAAACCAGGGAAAGATTGCACTTTAATATTACATGTGTGCTCAGCCCTCTCCAGAAGTGCTTTTAATCAAAGAGTAAAACAGTTGAAATGGAGAAAACATCCGGGGTACTTTTTTATCATGTTTATTGAAGTTTTCTCAGCTCATTTTCTCTGGAAGAAAGTCATTTTGTAAGTGGCTGAAACTTTTGGTTCTGAATCATTAGCATCATTTTATAGCTGAATCAAAAGTCCTAGACCTTATCAATAATCAGTAAATTGTGTTAATTAAAATCCTTTGGCCTGGAAGATATAGAAACTAACTTTAGCTTAAGAAAAAAATGAGTTCAAGAGGAAGACAATAAGGTGTTTCTCAGAACCCCCAACTCCTTCTGCCACCCATCCAAACCTACTGCCTGTTTTTCTCTCTCTTTTGAGATAATAAACAGGCAAGCAAATAAACATCCTGGTACCATGAACACTAGTTAATATGGATAAATGCTCTAGGTGGACACCAGCTTGACGTCTGTGTTCAATACCTTATATAAGCGTTACCTACAGCAATATTGCCTTACAACCAGTTTTTGAGAACAACCAGTAGCTTTGGCAATAGCCTGATATATTTGGGTGTTTCCTTGGATCAATTAACCTATTCTCTGACACCAGCATTTTTACTTGATTTCAAAAGATGTCTAGTTAGAGAATTAAATTTGTGACTTAATTTATATTTCTTTCTTTTCTATTTTTATTTTTTTATTTGATATTTGCTTTATTTTCATTTCAAATGTTATCCCCTTTCCTTTTTACACCTCTGAAAACCCCCTTTCTCATCTCCCCTCCCCCTTCTTACAAACCCTGCCCCCATCTTTCCTGACCTGGCATCACCCTACACTGGGGCATCCAATCAGGACCAATGGCCTCATCAATGTCTTTAAAAGCCATCTTCTTCTACATATGTAGCTGGAGCCATGGGTCCCTCCATGTGTACTCTTTGGTTGTTGGTTTAGTCTCTGGGAGCTCTGGGGGTACTGGTTGATACATATTATTGTTCCTTCCATGGGGCTGCAAACCTCTTCAGTTCCTTGGGTCCTTTCTCTAGCTCCTCCATTGGGAACCGTCTGCTCAGACAATTAAGGACCTCCACATAATACCAGATACACTGAATCTAATAGAAGAGAAAGTGGGGACCCATCCCATTAGCAAGCACCAATCCCCAACACTGATAATGATACTCTGTTATGCTTGCAGACAGGAACATGTTGTCCTCTGAGGGGTTGCACCCAGAAGTTGACTCAGATAAACACAGACACCCACATCCAAACAGTGGATAGAGCTTGGGGGCACCTATGGAAGAATAAGCGGAAGACTGAAGGCACAGAAAGGGATAGGAAGTCCACAGGAAGACCAATGAAGTCAACTAGCCTGGGCCTTTAGGGATCCCAGAATCTGAACCACCAACCAAAGACCACACAATGGCTAGACCTAGACCTCCCTGCAGATATGTAACAGATGTGCAGCTTGGTCTTCATGTGGGTCCTAACAACTGGAATGGGGAATCTCCCAAAAACTGTTGCCTATATGTGGGATATATTCTATTTGAGCTGCCTTTTCTGGTCTCAGTAGGGGAGGAAGTGCCTAGCCTCACAGAGACCTTGAATGTCAGGGTTCTGAGATACACAGGGGGTCCTCACCTGCTCAAAGAAGAAGGGGAAGATGGGAGAAAGATTGTGGGAGGGAGTAACCAGGAGGGGTGCAGTGAGTAGGACACAAAGTGAATACATTAAAAAAAAATAAGGTAAAAAGATTGACATTTACTTTTGAGAAAGGGAAAAGCCTAGACAAAGTAGAAGAGGTAAGAAAAACTCATTGTTTATCATCTCCCTTGACAACTTACATGCTAAAGAATAATTCTCAGAGTTTACAACATTAAATTTTACACAAAATTTTAGAAGCATCTCGAAGATTTTTTTTAAACTGCTTTAGATTGGTGAAGTTGGACTCTGTAGGCCTTTCTTTGGTAGCTTTCATGGGAATTAAAATATTTAACCTTGGGTGAGAATTGTTGACTTATGACCCCGGTAATTCCTGATGTTCAAAATCCTTCTGGATTCTAAGTTTCTAGATAGGATGAACAACTGCATTTAGAGAAAACAATTAGGATTTTGTAAGACATGTTAAAACAGTAGTAAACTTAAAGGTTTCCAAGGAAATAAGGGGAAACAAACTTTAAGAAGAATGTCAAGTAGTGCTTACAGGATGTGATTTCTGATTAAAAGTGTTGTGCAGGGGACTTAGAAGATACTGAATGGTTCCCCAAGCCCTGTCTTGGCCATACTTCATTTATCTTTCCCTTCCCTTCATTTCCACAGTGTTTCCCTAGACAACCTCTCTGAACTAGATACAAATCGAGCAAGACATTTCTCTCCTGTATTCTAAGCTTAATCACCTATCCTTAGCAATCACTTTAATACCAAGGATTTGAACAATACCAAGTCATAGACTCTTGCTTCCAGTTTAGAACCAGTTATGTATATTCAATGGCAACTAACTAGTCATTTTTTGGCAAGGTGAACAGTTATTTAATGTGAAGCCACTATGATGAAATTTTTTCCTTCTATTTTAAAGCACATCTACATCTGAGAGGAAAAGGCAGGGGAAATCCTTACTGAAATGAAATGCATGCTTAATGCACAGTTTAATACCTCTATTTATCAAAATGTCAGCTGCCAACCACCCAACACAGGCCAAGTCTGTTTCTAGAAGAATGGGGAACTTGCCAGCGCAGAGTGTAATGTTTCTGAAAGGCATTCTAAGTCGTTTCTAAGTCTAGTCTTATTTCTTTCCTTGAATGCTGATGTTTGCCAAGGTAAAAGTATGGGACAAAACTGAGTAGACATGTATTGCTTGATTATGGAAACAGAAATATTAAACCCCAGTTTTCTTATTTTCATGAATGATGCTTTTAATATTTTCTCCTTCTGCAGAAAGAATAAATTTGGGTAGAGGTAAAATATAATTCTGACACTGTAACAACACTGTCAGTGTTCATTCTTATGGGGGGTACAGATGCAAAATGGACTGATATCCTCTTTGAATTATAAACAACATCTCTAGCAGCCAAGAACTAAAGAACTACACTGCGGCCTTATGATTCCAAGCCCATCATCATCATCATCATCATCATCATCATCATCATCATCATCATCATCATCATCATCATCACCTAAAATATAAGAGGACAGAGACTTTGTTTCAATTCCTGCTCTGTCTAGAAATAGCCTTTTAATTATGAAGGAAAGTGATTTGTAAACCCTTGAGTAAATACTTGAAAATCATCACATATAATTTTTTCTTCTTCTTTTGTTTTATACATAGATTACTGCAGAAGGTTTCAAGGACTTGGTCTTATAGTCTGCTTGTCTGACAAACACATGGAATGACTGCACACCCAAAGGGGATGGCTGGTATCCATGACCATGCACGATAAATTTACCATCTGAAAATCTCATGTAGTTTTCTTATTTTGTTAGTTTAGACAACTTATAATAATTATGATAAACAGGAATTGTTATTAAATATAGCACACACATGATAAGATTAAAAATAATATAGCACATCTTCCCTGTTTTTGAATTCAATATAATAAATTACCCTCAGGCTTCTAAATGAAGCCTTTTATAATTGAGCAAAACAGATCAATTTTAAGGTTCCTTATTTATATGCAAAACAGACTTTTTGAGAATTGTAAACTTGATTAAATCTCTCTAAGTGCAAATCACAAATATCTTCTCCCCAGCCATAACTACCCTATTAATGTATAATTTATTGCATATGATAATAGTAAAATTCTAATGTGATCATGATCCAGATGGAAGAAAGAGTTAAATAGAGAAAATAATCAGACATGTATACTTAGAAAAAATTAAATTGAAATTTATAAAATATTCCACATTACAGTGACCTAGCTGGTATAAATATCACAAAAGGAGCTGACACTGGAAAAGGCTATGATAGTGGAACTAGTCTAAAGGGAATGAAAAATTAAAGTTCAAGTTCTGGTTTTATAGGGGAAAAGATGCTTCAGATTGGATATTAGAAAACACATTTTACCTATGAAAAACATGTTTGCCAATGTAGCCTCATTGGCTAGTCTGACAGACTACAGCTCTGCCAATATTCAGAAACGTAGATCTCATGCCAATGTGAGTAGGGTAAATTCTACAATGTCCCATTCCTAAGGAAGAGCTATAGGTAATCGATGAATGCTGAAAGAAAGAAGATCAGTTTTTTCCAGGGACAAGCCCTCCCATCTTCCTTGGATATGTTATCCAATCTCAAATGGTAATTGCTAAACTTAAGTACACAGTAGTGATGCTAAATGACTTCATAGGCTATGTGCACATGCATGCATATGTGTATATATGTGTGTGTGCACATGTGTGTGTATAATAATAATTTAGGAAGCAGAAGTTATAAATTCAAGAGGGAAGGGAGTTCAGATTTTGAGTAAAGAGTGAGCAGGGTAGAAATGGCTAAACTGTAGCCCTCATGCATGATGATCAGAAAAGAAACTATTTACATTAAACAGAAAAAGGAAAATTGGGTCTTCTCCAGTTACTACCCAATGACTAGGACATGGTATTCTATGTGAGAGAATTTTGCCTAACTGCATCAAATTCACAAATCTTAAAATATGTCTTTTCACCCAAAGGACAAATGAATGACCAGAAGAATCTCTGTGTCAGCAGAAGGCAAGGACCCATAAATGTCAATCATGGCATCTACAAGTCTTCTCTGCAATGCCAAGCTGATTGACATTTCTGTCTTTGGGCCTGTCTTAGAATTTCATCCAGGAGGAGCTGAAAAGATGTCTCAGTTGGTCAAGTATCTAATTTGTAAGCCTGAAGTCCTGAGTTTGAATTCCCAGAAATCACGTAAAAAGCTGAGTGGCATGACAAACAATTATAACCTTAGAAGCCAAAGATAGATCAATATTCAGGGCTTACTGGAGCTGCAGTCTAACTTGTTAACATGTTTTATGAGACTCAATGACTCCAAAAGATTAGGAAAATAGCAACAGAAGTCTCCTGACATCACTGTAGGACTCCCTATTTATGTATAAGCACACAAAGCATACATGTACACCACACACACACACACACACACACACACACACACACACACACACACAATGAGCACAAAACACATCCCCACATATACTACAAAGGAACAGAAAATAATTTAAGAAGTAATTCAATGGAAGAGAACAGTTCTCCTGGGAACAAGGCATAGTGCCTGCAAATCCATGATGTGTGACTTCTAATCATTTTCATTATTAAACTGCATTTTATACTTACATAAAATTGGTTTTATTCCATATTAAGAAATAAGAGCTACTTCTAATGAGAGTTCTTATACTGATGAATTAGAACATGTGATGTAATTTATTTTGTAATGAAGGTAAACATTTGAAAATAACTAGACTTCCTCAGACCTTTGGAGCAATATTCAGAACTTGGGATGTACCTGTATACTCATTTGCCTTTCTATAGACTTGAGAACATTATACAAGCCACAGTATACTTTTCCTGCACAGTTAATAATATACCATTCCTCCATTCATTTATCACCAAAAGGCTTGGTTCCCAGTTGCCTGTACTGGGAGAATTTTTTAAAGCTTGTTTCAAATTGTTTTAAGTTAGGAAATAATTCAATTGTACACAAGCAAAAACCCTTGTATAAATAATGCTCATGGATCACAGAAATCCACTCTAAGCCACTACTAAACACATACAATTGAGGGTCCCAGCTTTGAGTTATCATTGCTGGACAAAATGAATATAGTCACCCCCTTGAGACTGACAGCTAATGGAAGTGAGCAATGGATTCTTGTATATCATATATCATATATCTCATGATATACAAAGAGCATAAGGTGACAAAATCATGTGTCAGAGTGAAGAAAATCTTTCTAGAGTGTAAAAATGCTTGTTAGCCAACGTAATATATCCTTTTTCTGAATGCAGCATAATAAATTACCCATAAAGTATAGAATGGAACATTTTGTTACGGAAGAAAACAAATCAACCCAAAATGCACAATCATAAATAAAACTGGGTTTTGAGACTGGGTGGTACCACCCATGTGGGTGTTGAAGATTATTTTCAGAGGGAGAAAGCATGCAGAATGCAAGGAATCATTCATCTTCCTCAAGGATGCCTCAAATATCCTGCTATGAAGAAAGTTCTCAGTGTTCAGTGTGGACCAGTTTGTTCTTCTACTGAACAAAAGAGCTCAGAAAGGCACAGATCATTGAATCCTGGCAGTTTTTTCTCTTCTCAAATGAAAGTATCTCAGAAATATTTCTCCTACATATGTGCAAAGGGTATGTTATTCTTTCCCAAAGCCCTTTGTGAAATTTGTTGTTTTGGGTAGGGAGATTGTCACACTTGGGACTACTACTTTGAAGGAAAGCAGAATAATAGTACTGTGTGCTTTTTCATTTTTAAGGTTTTCAAGTACAGGCAACCAGACCAGGTTGTGATGTTATTGACAGTATGTGTACGGTAAATGCAGAAGTAGAGATAGCAAATCCTGTTGTCAAAAAGCTCATACTAGATAGAGATCTTCCTTGACAGGAATTTTATGTGGTCAGGCATCACTTAGTGCTTGGAGAATTCAGTATCATAGAAATAAGATGGGCAACAAGATGTACTCCTTACTACAGAGTCTGTGAGCAAACAGAAAAGACAAGCCCTGTAAAAATGTATCTATTCTTGAACATGGGACAAATGTTTTGGATCATTGGGTATGTGTTACAGCTCCTAAGGGAGTTAGATTTCCCAAGCTAATTCATGTCTTCTAAAACATCTCCCTATTGGAATCCTCTATATAATCATTCACCAGGACTCCTCAAAATTGTCAAGATAATCAAAAACAAAGAGAGTGCGACAATCTGTCACAGTCAGCAGCCTAAGGAAACCTGACAACTAAATAACTCTGCATGCCGGTTGGTATCACAGAATAGGAAAAATGAACATTAAAATAAAAATACATAAATATGAACAAAGTATAGAGTTTAGATAATAAAATGATATCAGAGTTAGTTCATTAATTTTAGTATTTGTACTTCATGAATATAGGATCTTCATTAAACAGGACAGTGGTAGTGAAATGCACAATGAATCTGCATCTCTGCATTTATCCTGTAAATCTAAAGTGTTCAAATATAAAATGTGTATTTTTAAACAAGCTCTATGATCCAACTATCTATGGAGTGCTCACAAAAAGGGTCCTATCATGACTGCCCTCTGGAAGACCCAACAAGCAGCTGAAAGAGTCAGATGCAGATATTGCACCCAACCAATGAACAGAAGATGCTGACTCCTGTGGTTGATATGGGAAAGCTGGAAGAAGCTGGGGAGGAGGGCAACCCTGTAGGAGGGCCAGCAATCTCAATTAACCTGAATCCCAGAGATCTCTCATATACTGGAACACCAATCAGGCAGAATACACCAGCTGGTGTGAGGCCCCCAGCGCATATACTGCAGAGGACTGCTGGATCTGGGTTTAGTCAGAGAAGATGTACCTAACCCTCAAGAGACTGGAGGCCCCAGGGAGTTTAGCGGTCTGGTGGGGTGGGGGTGGGGGTGGGGGTTAGGGACATCCTCGTGGAGACAGGGAGACTGTGAGGAGGTATGGGATGTGGATGGTCTATTTGATCCTGATTTAATTTTGGTACTTGGTATCTGTCAAGGAAATTGTCCATTTCCTCAAGATTTTCTAGTTGTGTTGAATACAGGTTTTTGTCGTAGGATCTGATGATTTTTTGAATTTCCTCAGTTTCTGTTGTTATCTCTCCCTTTTCGTTTCTGATTTTATTAATTTGGATACTATCTCTGTGCCCTCTGGTTAGTCTGGCTAAGGGCTTATCTATCTTGTTGATTTTCTCAAAGAACCAACTCCTCGTTTTGTTGATTCTTTGTATGGTTTTATTTGTTTCTACTTGATTGATTTCAGCCCTGAGTTTGATGATTTCCTGCCTTCTACTCCTCTTTGGTGTATTTGCTTCTTTTTGTTCCAGGGCTTTCAGGTGTGCCATTAAGCTGTTAGTGTATGCTGTCTCCCGTTTCTTTTTGGCGGCACTCAGGGCTATGAATTTTCCTCTTAGCACTGCTTTCATTGTGTCCCATAAATTAGGGTATGGATGTGGAACAGTCAGAGGCTGGACTAGGAGGGGAATAAAATCTGGAGTTTAAAATAAATTAAAATAAGATCTATACAATTTTAAAAGTCCCAAAATCTGTTTATTTAAACAACAGACACGTGTAACGCAAGCTCTTGTTCATACAAAATGCTAAAGGCAGATAGGAGATACATTTAAAAATGAGTTCCCAGGGCTGGGGTTGTAGCTCAGCACTAGAGTACTTGTCTCAGGTTTGATTCTCAGACTCACAAACATTCAAAGAAGTGGGGTAAGGCAGAGTAAAGGAGGCAGTTGAGCAGACAAGTAGTTCATGAAGTTGTCTGAGTGGCTCACCACACAACTATCTTAAATGAGAGCATCCTATACAGAGGTATACTGACATAGGATCTCTGAGGGCAGAACAAAGTTGAGGTAAACTAGAAATGTTGAAGAACTTGTTATCACTGGGAAAAGGACTGAGAGGGTCTTTTCCAAAGAAGCAATTTAGACTGAAATCTATGGATGTTTACAACCTACAAGAGGATTTTAACATGAGATAAAGACGACATCTCCAAGTCTGGAAAAGTAGATCAATGGCCAGTAGCATTTGTTGCTATAGCATGTGACCCAGGTTCAATTCTCAGTACCCAATCATCTGTAATTCCAGTTCTAGAGGATCTAATGCCCTTTTCTGGCTTCCATGGGCACTACATGCAAGGAGTGCACAGACAAAGCTGTAGGCAAAAGATCCCATACACATCAAATAAAAATAAAATAAATCATGTTTTTTAAAATGATATCTATCATTTCTCAACACTAAATTTTCTTTTCATTCTTCCCAAATTTCTGAATAATCTCTGCAGTGGTCAACAATGCATCTATAATTTATATTTTCATATTCTGTTGCTATTATCCATCAAACTATTATATTTCTGTTGTATTTCAAATTAACTTTCAGATAGTAATATGATTCCTCCTCAATATTTCAGTACAATATACTTAACTAAAATTCAAAACATTTTATGGTTTCCATTTTCTAAATAAATTATATACATACTTTTAGATGCACAAGATGTAGCTAGGTATGTAACACAGAAATCAGCCTTTGCCTAGCATTCAGGAGGCCCTGGTTTCAATCTTCAGTACTTAAAAAAAAAGTAGAATCATGAAATGCACAAGCTTAAGGGTATTCATCTCATGAGCTTTGCTAAATATGCACACTTGTGTAAGCAAATCCTTATGAAGGCATAGAATATTACATCACCACAGGAAATCCTCACATCTCCCTTTCCAGCCTCATCTCATTCTGATCAACATTTGCAGACAGTCTGTGACCCATTAGCTCAGCTTCTAGCTATTTATATGGCAGCAATATAAAAATATCCACAAGAGATGTATCCAAGAAAGTTTATGAGTTTTGTCGACAATGATGATGTGCCAAAATGGAATTAACCTAGTTATCCAACAGTCTTCAAATCAATTAAAGGGAAATAGCAAAACAGTGCATATTTGTAGCATGGGAAATAATAAAATAAAAACATGGGATGTTATAGATAAATCACATATTTCTTAGTTAAAGAGGCCAAGCACAGGGGCTGAAGAAATGGTTCAGCAATTAAGAGCACTGACTGCTCTTCCGAAGGTCCTGAGTTCAAATCCCAGCCACCACATGGTGACTCACAACCATCCATAATAAGATCTGATGCTCTCTTCTGGCATGTCTGAAGACAGCTACAGTATAGATAGATAGATAGACAGACAGATAGATAGATATAAATAAATCTAAAAAAAAAAAAAAGAAACCAAGCACATATAAGTAACTATCTGTGGGAAGAGCAACAATAGGAAAAGAGTTAATGATATTTAATGAATGAATAAAAATTAGCTGTTTAGTTGCTTCCTACCTGTTATGGGCAGAACTGACTTCATTCAAAAAATAAAACCAAGAGTTAGTTTCCTGCCTATCCCTATTCCCTTTGATTCTTTTCTTTCCCAATTTTTTTATTGGATATTTTATTTATTTACATTTCAAATGTTATCCCTCTCCCAATTTCCTCTCTGGAAACCCCTTATCCCATCCTCCCTCCCACTGCTACTATGAGGGTGCTCACTCACCCACCTACCTACTCCCGCCTCCCCACACTGGCATTCTCCTACACTGGGGCATCAGCACCTCATGGTACCTTCTCCAAAATTGACCATATAATCTGTCACAAAACAGGCCTCAACAGATACAAGAAGATTGGAATAATTCCATGCATCCTATCAGATCACCACAGACTAAGGCTGGCCTTCCACAACAACAAAAACAACAGAAAGCCCACATACACATGCAGGCTGAACAATGCTCTACTCAATGATAGATTGGACAAAGAAGAAATAAAGAAATTAAAAACTTTCTAGAATTCAATGAAAATCAAGACACAACATATCTAAACCTATGGGACACAATGAAAAACAGTACTAAAAGGAATACTCATAGCTCTAAGTGCCTCCAAAAAGGAACTGGAGAGAGTATACACTAGCAGCTTAGCAGCACACCTGAAAATCTCTAGAACAAAAAGAAGATAATACATCCAAGAGTAGTAGATAGCAGAAAATAATCAAACTCGGGGCTGAAATCAACCAAATAGAAATGAAAAGAACTATACAAAGAATGAACCAAAACAGAAGTTGGTTCTTTGAGAAAATCAACAAGATAGATAAACCCTTAGCCAGACTAACCAGAGGGCACAGAGACAGCATCCAAATTAACAAAATGAGAAATGAAAAGAGAGACATAAAAACAGAAACCAAGGAAACCCAGAAAATCATCAGACCCTACTACAAAAGCATATACTCAACAAAACTGGAAAATCTGTATGAAATGGACAATTATCTAGACAGATACCAAATACCAAAGTTAAATCAGGATCAGATACATCATCTAAACAGTTCCAAAAACCCTGATGAAATAGAAGCAGCCATTAAAAATCTCCCAACCAAAAAAGCGCAGGATGAGATGGGTTTAGTGGAGAATTTTATCAGACCTTCAAAGAAGACCTAATACCAATACTCTCCAAACTATTTCACAAAATAGGAACAGAAGGAACACTACCCAATTTATTCTATGAAGTCACAATTATGCTTATACCTAAACCACACAAAGACCCAACAAAGAAAGAGAACTTCAGACCAATTTTCCTTATGAATATCAATGTAAAAATACTCAATAAAATTCTCACAAACTGAATCCAAGAACACATTAAAATGATCATCCATCATGATCAAGTAGGCTTCATGTCAGGGATGCAGGGATGGTTCAATATACAGAAATTCATAATCCATCAACATAATCCCCTATATAAACAAACTAAAAAAAAAACCCAACACATGATCATTCCATTAGGTGCTAAGAAGCATTTGACAGAATTCAACACATGTTCATGATAAAAGTCTTGGAAAGATCAGGATTCCAAGACCCATAACTAAATATAGTAAAAGCAATATACAGCAAACTAGTAGCCAATCTCAAACTAAATGGAGAGATACTTGAAGCAATCCCACTAAAATCAAGGACTAGGTAAGGCTGCTGACTCTGTACCTATTCAATATAGTGCTCAAAGTCCTAGCCAGAGCAATTAGACAACAAAAAGAGGTCAAAGCGATATAAATTGGAAAGGAAGAAGTTCCTTTGATTCTTAAGCACAGTCCTCATCATTGTAGAATGACTAAATATGGAGCTAAATACAAACCCCTGGAAAATAAACCATTTATGGGAGCACCACTCCAGTTTCACATGTTGAGACACCATGCTCTTTCTCAGTGATCACAAACTCAATCTGATTATAGTGATCAATTCTGAGGAGCCATAAAGCCTTTGGGATGTGATTGGGATTTCCAGGATACCAGAATGAGGGCTCCATAAAGGGGTCCTAGTGACTTTATCAGAAGATATATATGGTATGTGTATCTTATCTTTCTCTCACATGCCATCTAGTGCTTGGCCATCTTCAGCCTCTGTCAGAAGGCCACCAAAATGTGTGAACTTTTGATCTTCAATCTATAGAACTGTGAGAACTATATAAAGTGCTCGTTTAAAGTTGTACAACCTTGGGTATTTTTAATAATTGTTGCAGTATCCTGTAAAGTTTGATTTCTATGTGATAGGTATGCAATGATTATTCAATTGAAACTCTCAAAGAGATTTTGAAACATGCTTTGCCATTGTTAGAACTAAGTATTTGGTATTCTCTCTCTCTCTCTCTCTCTCTCTCTCTCTCTCTCTCTCTCTCTCTCTCTCTCTCTCTCTCTCCCTCTCTCTCTCTCTCTCTCCCTCTCTTTTGGTTTGCTCGGTTGGTTGTTGCTTGTTTAATCCAGAAACTTTGATCATTGTCCTAAAACAGAAATGGCTACTCACAAGGAATATTTTGAGATATTTCATTCATTGGTCTCAGCATAAACTTTGGTGGCCTTATTGACAGTTTGGAGTCCCTAGTTTAGATATGAGGAAGTCAGAAAGAAATCATGGAGTGTTACTTAATGAAATACTGGGAAAGGCACAAAACTTGATGACGGCATGATGACGGTGTAGGTCAATCAAAAAACATTCAAACCAAACTGGGATAGTACCCTGGACAAATTAGAAAAGAATTTCACGCCCTTAGGATCAGTACAATTTTAATTCATTATTACTGGTTAAGGAGTACTCGTGATTAATGTCAGATTTTGGCAAGAAAGTCTACAAATTCCGTGTGTACTTCATTTGAATCGTTCTTTATGAACATATTGGTTAGATATGTGAAAAAATACTACACAATAAGTTAAAGCTTGTTAGTTCTTTGTTCTTTCTGTTGATGGAAAAATTGTGATTGTATTCTTTTTAAGCTAGTTGTGTACTGAGAAACTATGCAAAACCTTACCAACCAAACAAGTTTAACCAATGACAATATTTAGTAAGTAGATGTATATTTTAGTATGCATATGAAATCATATGCTATAACACATTTAAGGGGACTCTGTGTTTTCATCTAATTAACAATTACATTTTTCCAAGCAAATTGATATATGTCTATATAAACTCCTTAGTTATGCATTATTTTTCTCTGTTGTGAATATAAGATATTGCTTGTGATTAATCTACTATTGGTGAATATTTAGTTTGCTCCCAGTTTTTTTTTTCTTTTCTGATGTAGACTTAATAATTTTCTTTGAAAAAGATGCTTTAGCTGGGTTCCAGAGTGCCTTTTAAACAGTTTTCACCCATCCACTGTAATGGAAGTTTATAAATGACACTACTTAGCGAACGGAAAAGGTTTCTAAAAGCTCAGGTGCTGCCCAGCAGCTGATGCTTGCAGGATTTCAGCTCAAGTAATGCATGGCTCATTAATCAAGGCACAGGTCTGAAGCTACCAGGAAGCAGTTGGAGAGAAAGAACACCTGGTTTCAAGCTCAGGTAACCTTTGTTAGCTCTGGTAGTCTGGTTAACTTCCTCAGCCTTTGACAGCCTTCACTCCCATCTCCACTGTAAATAAATAGTAGGAATATATTCTTGTAACCATTTTGAAGAATTCATGAAATCAGAACTATAACACTATAAAGTTGAATGAAAATGTCCTTTTGTAATCATAGTGGATACAATGCTTATATGTAACAAAGGTTTTAAGACAATAAGGAATAGACAGTATTACTTTCTCTTGGACAGCGAGGGGAGTGAAGTGGACCAAATGTAGGCCAGGGACTGTTAGATCTGGTGGCAGAATCCACCAGGATCTGCCACTGAAAGATTTTTAAAATAGAATAGTTGATAACTTCAAGATGATAGATTCCACGCCCAGGGATTGTGTTATCTAGTGATTCTAAACTAAGATTGTCTAGTGTTTTCCTTCCACAGTGACTCAGATGAATTTGCAAATTGTTCTTTGTAATTCAATGAAGAGTTACATTGAATGCATTGAATCTGTAGATTGTTTTTGGTATGGGCCTTGAATTCGTGATCCCTCTAAGACTTTTATCATGAAGGAGTATTGGATTTTGTCAAAGGCTTTTTCAGCATCTAATGAAATGATCATGTGGTTTTTTTCTTTGAGTTTGTTTATATAGTGGATGACATTGATAGATTTTCATATAATGAACCATCCCTGCATCCTAGGGATGGAAACTACTTGATCATGGTGAATGATGTTTTAGATGTGTTCTTGAATTCAGTTTTTGACAATTTTATTGAGTATTTTTGAGTCAATATTCATAACATAAAACTGGATAGATTCAATAGAAGACAAAGTGGAAACTAGCCTGGAACACATTGGCAAAAGAGAAAACTTCCTGAACAGAATTCCAGTGGCTCAGGCTCTCAGATCAACAACTGATAAATTGGATGTCTTGAAACTGAAAACCTTCTGCAAGGCAAAGGACACTGTCAATAGAACAAAACAGCAGCCTACAGATTTGGAAAAGTTCTTCACCAACCCTACATCTGACAGAGGGCTAATATCCAATATATATAAAGAACTTAAGAAGTCAGACTCCAACAAACCAAATAACCCATTTTTTAACAGTAGGATACAGAGCTAAACAGAGAGTTCTCAACAAAAAAATCTTGAATGCCCAAGAACCACTTAAAAAAATGTTTAAGATCCTTAGCCATCAGGGAAATGCAAATCAAAATGACCCTGAGATTCCACTTTACACCAATCAGAAGGGCTAAGATCAAAAATTCAAAGGACAACACATGCTGGTGAGGATGTGAAGGAAGAGGAAAGAGGAACACTCCTCCATTACTGATGAGATTGCAAGCTGGTACAACCACTCTGGAAATCAATCTGGAGGTTCCTAAGAAAGTTGGAAATAGCTCTATACAAATATCCAGCTATACCACTCCTGAGCATATACCCAAAAGATGCTGTGCCATAGCACAAGGACACATGTTCATAGTGGCCGTATTCGTAGTAGTCAGATACTAGAAGTAACCCAGATATCTCTCAATCAAAGAATGGATACAGAAAATGTGGTTCATTTAAACAATGGAATACTAGTCAGCTATTGAAAACAAGGACATCATGAATTTTGCAGACAAATGGATGGAACTAGAAAATATCATCCTGAGTGTGGTAACACAGACTCAAAAAGACATGCACGGTATGTACTCACTGATAAGTGGATATTAGCCAAAAATTACAGAAAGCCAAAGATACATCTCACAGATGCAAAGAAACAAGAAAGAAGGCCCAAGTGAGGACGCTTAAATCCTACTTAGAAGAGGGAACAAAATTGTCATGAGGGTGGGGGTGGGGGAGGGGGACAGAGGACAGGGAAGGGAATAGGGTGAGAAGATCAGGTATGGGTAGAGACAGGAGGGAGGGCCAGGGGGCCAGGAGAATGAATGGAAATATGCAGCTGCTGGGCATTGGGAGTAGGGGAAATCTCTAAGACGTCCCAGAGTCCTGGGATATTAGAGGCTCCCTGGAGTCAACGCAGGTAACCTTATCGGAAATGCTCAACAATAGGGATATGAAACCTGAAGAGTCCACCTCTAGAAAGCAGACAAGACCCGCAGTGGAGGAATGGGGACACCAACCCACCTACAAAATTTTCAACCCAAAATTGCTCCTGTCTAAAAGAAATGCAAGGACAAAAATGGAGTAGAGTTTGAAGGAATGGTGAACCAGTGACTGCCCAACTTGGTATCCGTCCCATGTGCAGGCACCAAACCCTGATACTATTACTAATGCCATATTGTGCTTGCAGACAGGAGCCTACCATGGCTGTCCTGTGAGAGGATCTACCAGCAGCTGACTGAGACAGATACAGATACAGCCAAAACTTGGATGGAGGTCAGGGATCCCTATGGGAAAGTTAGGGGGAAGGATTGAAGGAACTGAAGGGGATAGGAACCCCACAGGAAGTTCAATAGTGCTAACTAAACTAGACCCCTGGGAACTCCCAGAGACTGAGACACCAACTGAAGAGTATACATGGTTTGGTCCATAGCAGAGGACTGTTTTGTCTGGCCTCAGTGAGAAAGGATGCACCTAAGTCCTTGAGAGACTTGATGCCTCAGTGTGAAGAAATACCTGGGGGAGCATGTTCTCAGGGGTGAAAAGGAGGGGAGATAGTGGAAGAACTCTGTGAGGGGAGTGCCAGGAAGGAGAAACAACATTTGTTAGGTAAATAAATACAAGAAATTTAAAAAAGAATAGACAGTATCAAATGAAACTTTCAAGCTAGTTAACTGTTTTTAGATAGTTGTGTATATTTGCATATATCCTAGGTCTTCATATACACAGTCAAAGCTTTGAAAAATAGACATGTCCTTAAACAAATACCTTGTTTGTGGCATACCCATAAAATGCTAACTAAATTCCTACAGGCATTGAGATGTTTTATGTGGAGGTAAAGATATAAAAGTTGCTACACAAACAGGTTTTCCTCAGTTGACCTGTTTCCCAGCATGGATAAGGTCCTGTACTCATGGAGGCCACCTTATGTCTGAAGGTTTAAGGAAAACAAGGACTTCAAACAAATGAGGGATGATGTTGAACTCAGAGAAGGAGACTGAGCAAAAGTTATACGACAATGTTTTCCAGGCAGAGAACTCTCATGGCATTTTGATTTATTCTTTGTTCACATGTTCTATCACTATGGTGAAAATGGTTTACATATAATTGGTTCACAAACTGATCACCTAAAGAAACTTGAATGCTTGCTGGACAGACACTGTGCAGACCCCTGGTCCCTTAAAATGAAGATGATGATAATATTCATAAAGAAATGAATGGTAAAATAACAGATCTATAGACTGTACACAATCTTAAGATCATCGTATTATTAATTTCCTGCTTTTACTATGAATTTATACAAAGCATATCTCATAAATGAGTCTTTACATTGTATGATATGCCTATGATTAAATTCATTTGCACATGAGAACATAAGTGTGTGTACCAGAGTGTGTGCAACAGCTGAATCAAGTCTCTAGACTTCCTGAACACAAGTGGTGCTTTTAAACTCGGTATGCAGGAACACAGTGACATGATCTTCTGAATCTAGCTGCACAGATGGTTGTTAGAGAGTCACAGGAAATGGAGAAATCCAGGAGCTGTCAGGGAGCTCCGGGCTATAAACAGATGCCTGAACTGTGAACGGCAACTGTTAGGGAAGAGAGGGGTGAGACCATGAAGCCACTGCAGGGAGAAAGAAGAGCCTGAGGTGGAGGAAGGGGGCACCTCAAAACAGTGCTACATAAGCTAGTTTCAGAGCTGCTTGAGCAGACTTCCTTTCAAAATTAATTGTTCTAGAAGATATCCATATATTTGCATGGACCTATTGTTCAGTTCTTGAGAGTCTCTGTGCATGAATTTGCTGAACTTAATTCCTGTGTTCTATGTATGAAAGAACTTTCCTAATTTTCTACTTCTCAGTAGCAAAATGAGCTAAATCATCTATTTGTACCAACTTCCATGATGCTTTTAACTTTGTCAAGAAACAACTTAAATGGTCACCATTAGACACTGGTTCTCTTCCATCAATAACATGACAGTAGGTATTATATAGGAAATGTAGTGGTTTTCATACATAGTCCTGGTATTATTTTATTTCAGTTGTTGGAAGTTTTTGTTTTGTTTTGTTTTTTTATTTATCTGTTCTGTCAACATGATACAAGCTATATCAGTGGTTCCCACCCTGCCTACTCCAACAATAAACATATTTTTGTTGCTTCTTCATAACTTTAATTTTTCTACTGTTATGAATCATACTATAAATATCTGTGTTTTCTGATGTCTTTTCATGAGTCCTATGAAGGGGTCTTTCAACCTCCAAAGGGGTCAAGACTCATATATTGAGAACCACTGAGTCAGATTTGCATGGAAAAAGGAATTTTAATTGAGAAAATGCCTCTATCAAATTACTTTAGGCAAGTATGGGAAGCATTTTCTTGATTAATGAGTAATTTGGGAGAGTACAGGTTACTGCAGGTAGTATTATACCTGAGCATGGGTTCCCAAGTTGTATAAGAAAATATGCTTAGCAAGTCCTAGGGAGGAAGTCAGTAAGCAGCCCTCCTCTATAGCTTCTTGTCTTAGTTCTTACCTCCAGGTTCCTACCTTGAGTGCCTGCTTTGACTTCTCATTCTGCTGAAGCATGGTTAGAATATGTTAGCCAAATAACTTTTTTCCTCTCCAAGTTGCTTTGGCAACTAAAACATTTAGTATCTACCTTTTTTTTTCCTACTATGGAGTATTGTTTAACACTCTGACATATAAGGTAATTTATATGCATATTAATAATTAAACAATTTGCATATATTTATATGCATGTGTATATAGTATATTTAGTCGCATGTATATAAAAGACTTTTATACTTATGGGATCTAATAATTCTTATATATATCAGAATATATATATACATATATATTATGATTACATACATTATGAAGTAAAGCCAATAGAGAAATGACTTGCACACATCATAGGAAAATTTGTCTCACTCTCTACATATGTGCAAGCCATGTCAACAGAAGGGCGAGAAAAACATATAAGAGTTTTCTTTTTAGACAAGAGCACTTAGAATTTCTCCAGTTTCTTGAACAAAAGTTCATATTAATACATATGTTATTAAATGAATTAACTGTTGAAAGATAGACAAGAGACTCAGTGACAGATACTTGCTTTGTTTTATTCCCAACCCTATTCACAGCAGTCCAACTATAACAGGATAGAAATATCTTTTCTCAGCCTTTTAAAATAAAGAGATAAAAGGAGAACACTAAACTAGGATGAGATGTGGATATGCACTAATTTATTTTGTTATTCTAAAACATGGCAATATCAATTTGGCCCACAGGGCCCCAACCCCAACAAGGAACTACAGTCAACTAATGACTGCTGCTGATAAAGACTTTATTAGGCTCTCCCAGGGTTGAAACCAATGACTGGTTATTCAATAGATGGTGGTCAGCTCTGCAATAATATATACATAAACTGTACTAAACAGACTCTGGAAGTTGATTTACATATTTATTTGTGAATTTGTATAATCAACAAAAAAAGACAGGCCACTAATTTAAAAAGGAGTTGGAGAGGGACATAGGAGGGGTTAGAGGGAGGAAAAGGAAGAGGAAGATGCATAATTATATTTTAATTAAATGTTTTAATTAAAAAAACAAGATCATGGATAAAAATCACAAATATGAATCTTTTGACATTTTAATAAAAACAATGTCATTTATAGGATGCTTTATAAACCACATGGTCCAAAAAGTTTTTTTTCACACTTTGACACACTAAAGCCCTTTCAAATAATTTTAATAACTATATTAAGATAAATGACACAATCTGCATTGTGATATTTACCTTTACTGGGGATGGACGCAGATAAAATTTCCATATAGATAAAAATATTAACAAATTTGAACAACAAAGAAATATACAGGTATATAATCTTTCAGTTTGAAACTTTGTTAAATTTAATAGTTTTGAAGGTCTACTGTTATATTAAACCTTATAGCATGTATAACTTTATGCTTTTAAAAATTATCATGCACACAAGAGTCCACCTACCTAAATAGTATTGATAAAACTTTATTCTGGGTTCCCTTTTGTTGTTGTTATAAAATTCTCTGACCAGAAGCACGTTATGAGGGGAAAAGATTTATTTGGCTTACACTTCCAGGTCAGAGTCCATTATTAGGGGAAGTCAAGGTAGTAACTCAAGCAGGAATTAGATGTGGAAACCACTGTGGAGCGCTGCTGTCAGTCTTAATAGCTTTTTAAGACCCAAGTTCCAAATACTTTCACAATATTCCTAGATAATCGTCTAAAGACATGAAAGTTAAAAGATCATCAGGTCTTTCCTAGCAACACTCCACTCATCTGGTACAACTTCCTGCTCTCAACTCACTAAAAACAGGCTAAAAACTCTGACCAAAAGCAATTTATAGAAGTGTAGTTTTTGTGTGGTGTGTGTGTGTGTGTGTATAATATGTGGAATTTATATGAATATATATATATATGTACATACACACACACACACATATATATATGAGGTTAAACATAAACCTTATTTAATAAGATAGATCTGGTTTCTTTTTTTATATTAGATATTTGTTTTATTTAGATTTCAAATATTAACCCCTTTCCATGTTACTCTACCGAAAATGCCCTATCCTATCCCCCCTCCCCATGCTCATCCCTCACCCGCCAAATTTCCTGACTTGCATTCTCCTATTCTGGGGAATCGAGCCTTCACAAGACCAATGGCCTCTGCTCTCATTGATGTCTGAAATGGTCGTCTTCTGTTACATATGTAGCTGGAGCCGTGGGACCCTTCATGTGTACTCTTAGCTTGGTGGTTTAATCCCTGGGAGCTCTGGAAGTACTGGTTGGCACATATTATTTTTCCTCCTGCAGAGCTGAAAACTTCTTCAGCTCATTGGGTCCTCTCTCTAGCTGCTCCATTGGGGACCCTATTCTCATTCTATTGGTTGGCTGTGAGCCATGAATGTTTTGATCCACTTTCCAAAAAGGATCAAAGTATCGGCACTTTGGTCTTCCTTCATCTTGAGTTTCATGTGATCTGTGAGTTGTATCTTGGGTATTCCGAACTTTTGGACTAATATCCACTCATCAGCAATTGCAAACCATGTGTGTTCTTTTGTGATTGGGTTACCTCACTCAGGATGATAGTTTCTAGTTCCATCCATTTGCCTAAGAATTTCATGAATTCATTATTTTTAATAGTGTACATTGTGTAAATGTACCACATTTTCTGTGTCCATTCCTCTGTTGAGGGACATCTAGGTTCTTTCCAGCTTCTGGCTATTACCAATAAGGCTACTATGAACATAGTGGAGCATGTGTCCTTATTACATAATGGAGCATCTTCTGGGTATATGCCCAGGAGTGTTATAACTGGGTCCTCAGGTAGTGCTATGTCCAATTTTCTGAGGAACTGACAAACTGATTTCCAGAGTGGTTTTACCAGCTTGCAATCCCACCAGCAGTGGAGGAGTGTTCCTCTTTCTCCACATCCTCTCCAGCATTTGATGTCCCCTGAGTTTTTAATCTTGGCCATTCTGGTGTGAGGTGGAATCTCAGGCTTGCTTTGATTTGCATTTCCCTGATGATTAAGGATATTGAGCATTTCTTTAGGTGTTTCAGTTGAGAATTCTTTGTTTAGTTCTGTACCCCATTTTTAATAGGGTTATTTGGTACTCTGGAGTCTAACTTCTTGAGTTCTTTGTATATATTGGATATTAGCCCTCTATCAGATGTAGGATTGGTAAAGATCTTTTCCCAATCTGTTGGTTGCTGTTTTGTCCTATTGACAGTGTCCTTTGTTTTACAGAGGCTCTGCAATTTTTTGAGGTCCCATTTGTCAATTGATATCTTAGAGCATAAGCTATTGGTGTTCTATTGAGGAAATTTTCCCCTGTGCCCATGTGCTCCAAGTTCTTCCCCACTTTCTCTTCTATTAGATTTAGTGTATCCGGTTTTATGTGTAGGTCCTTTATCCACTTGGACTTGAGCTTTGTACAGGGAGATAATAACCTGATAAACACCTTCAGTAAAGTGGCTTGGTATAAATTTAACTCAAACAAATCAGTAGCCTCCCTATACTCAAAGGATAAGGAGGTTGAGAAAGAAAGTAGGGAAATGATAGCCTTCACAATAATCACAAATAATATAAAATACGTTGGTGTGACTCTAACCAACAAGTGAAAGATTTGTATGAAAAGAATTTCACGTCTTGGAAAAAAGAAATTGAAGATATCAGAAGATGGAAAGGTCTCTGATGCTCATGGATTGGCAGGATTACAAAAGAAAGAGCAATTTCCAAATTTATCTAGAATAGCAAAAAACCCAGGGTAGCAAAACTATTCTCAAAACTAAAAGAACTTCTGGTGGAATCACCATTCCTGACCTCAAGCTCTACTACAGAGCAATGTTTATTAAAACTGTATGTTATTGGTACAGAGACAAGCAGGAAGATCAACGGAATAGAATTGAAGACCAAGAAATGAACCCACACACCTATGGTCATTTGATGTTTGACAAAGGAACTAAAACCATCCAGTAGAAAAAAGACAGCATTTTCCACAAATGGTGCTGGGTCAACTGGCAGTCAACATGTAGAAGCATGAAAATTGATTCATTCTGATCTGGCTTCTTTTTTTAATTTCTTCTCCAATATATTACATCCAGATTACAGTGTTTCCTTCCTCTAATGCCCTCAGTCTCTCCCTCAGACCTCCAATATCCCTGAGATTTCTCCAGCCCCCTCTATTTCTGCCTCTGTTCAGAAAATAGAAAGCCTCCCAGGAAAATGAACAAAATGTAGAATAACATGGTAAGTTAAACCAGGTAGAGACGATCACATCAATGATGGAAAAGGTAATCTAGTAGGAGGAAAAGTGTCCCACAAGTAGAAAAAATAGTCAGGGATAGGTCTTGCTCCCATTGTTAGAAATCCCACAGGAACACCAGGCTACTCATTATTTATGCAAAAGACCTAGTTAAGACCCCTCCAGCCTCCATAATGTCTGCAGTCTCTATGTTTCCTGGTCATATTATTCTGTGAGCCATGTTCTCATGGTATAACCCTGTCCCTTCTGGTTCCTCTGATCCTTCCTCCCCTTCCTTCACAGGACTTCCAGAGTTTGCTTAATGTTTAGTGATGGTACCAGGCAACTACTCCCATCAGTTGCTATATGAAGACTCTCTGGTCATTTTGATGGTGATTTTGTGAGGCTCCAGTCCAAGAACAATTTTCAGGCAGGAAAAAACGTAGGTTGAAGGTGTTGTGACTGGATTGGTATCCTAATCTCTCCACTTGAGGCTTTGCCTGGCTACAGAAGATGGCCTGTTCATACAGAAGATGGCATGTACCCCATTACACAGAGTCTTTGCTAGGGTTATTCTAGTAGATTCCATGGAGTTTCCATTTGCACTAACTTTCCACACTGTCCCCAAATGCTGACCCCAATTCTAGTCATTTCTTCCAGTATTTTTTTTCTCCATCCCCACAACTGACCCCTTCTCTTCCCAACCCCACCAGTCTCCAGTTCACCTAAGAAATCTATTCTGTTTCCCCTTCCCATAGACATTCTTGTGCTCCCCTCCTCTTAATAACTTCCTTGCTATGTAGTCTTTCTGGGTCTATAGACTTTGTACAGCCACTTCGGAAGTCAATATGGCAGTTTCTCAGAAAATTGGAAATCAATCTACCTCAAAATCCAGCTAAACCATTCCTGGGCATATACTCACAGAACAATCCATCCTGTTATCTAGATTTGCTCAACTGCGTCCATAGCAGCTTTATTTGTAATAGCCAGAAATGGAAACAAATTAGATATTCATCAACTGAAAAATGAATAAAGAAAATATGCTGTATTTACACTTGGAATAAAATGCAGCTATTAAAAACAATGGCATTATGAAATTTTCAGGCAAATGGATGAAACTTGAAAAAAATTATCCTGAGTGAGGTAACCCAGGACCCAGGCCCAGAAGGATGAGCATGGTATGAACTCACTTAAATTTACATATTAACTGTTAAGAAAAGATCTGGCTTCTAATTCAACATTTTGTTCACTTACTCTAGGAATGAGTAGACTTTGTTCACTACCTCAATATATGTATGTATGTATGTATATGTACACACACACTCACATACACACACACACACACACACACACACACACACACACACACACATTTCTCTATCACTTCATCAGCTTGCACCTACTGCCCACCAGTAGAGAATATTTTGTTTCTCTTATGTTGAACTCTTGTCTTTTTTTACCTGGGTTTTAAAGCTAATTTTTTTCCGTATCTATTTACCTGCTCAGCCCATATTATTTCACATAGGTTAAAATTAGGTTATTTTATATATTACCCCTCATTTAGATATTTCAATGACTTGCTGTTGCTAATCATTAGGATGTATAGTATCTCAGCACTTGTGCTAATTGATGTAAAAGTGTTATCTAATTATTAGACTATTAATCTTAGAAAAATTTTAATATTTCCTTTGTAGAATAATTAAATAGAACAAGTTTTGCAATGAAATACAAGTTAAAATAGCTTTACAAAATCAGCATATTATTGATACTTGCATGTACATTTTATTGATATTCACTACAGCAAGAGCATTGGCCTACACTTTGTGTTTATTGTGAGACCACTGACTAAGGAATATGGCACACATACACAAAGCAATTTCTGAAATTATAAAGAAAAATTAAACTACAGCCATTGCAAAATCTGCATGGAACAGGTAATAATTAATCTAAATGAAGTAAACTAGAGTTGAAAAGAATGGTACATCTTTTTTTTCTTATATGATGAATATGGCTTTGAATATATATATATATATATGTGTGTGTGTGTTTGTGTGCGCGTGTGTGTGTATGTGAGTGTGTGTGTACATATACATACACATACATACATACATACATACATACATACATACATACATACATTGAGGAAGTGAAAATTGAGGTTGACTTTAAAGGATAGATTATTCTAAGATCTTTGATTTGCATGTGAGAGAAGCTGAACATTAAGAAGGGAGATCTTAGCTAACAGTACTGAGAAGTTTACGGTCTCTCTTTGTCTATTATTAGGTCCAGTAGTTCAAGCTTTAGGAACTCTGACATCTCATTTTGGGAGCAGAAACCCTATCTCTTTATGGGTAGAAAGTCACAATCTGTTCAAACTTAGAACTTGGTATTTCAAATACAAATAAAAGGGGACCCTGTCTAACAATGCATGTGATAAATCAAAAGGAAGACTGATGTTTTGGTAAAATATTTTCCTTTGGACCAATTAGTGAGGCCAGGAAACATTAAATGCTCTAGATAACTTAGGTCATATTCCCAGCTTCTTAAGAATAACAGTCCACAGTCACAGTCAAGAAAGATAGAAAAAAATGGCTTCTTAAAAAATTGTAGTTTTAAGAATCAGGTAGAAGAGAAAGAGATAAAGTTAGAAATACTATAAGTATAATGAACCTCTGTTATTAAGGATACCAGTGGACAGGCTGAGATCAGTACAGCGGATCAGTATGACAGAACATTGCCATGAAAGCTATGGAATGAAAACTTTACAGATGCGGAATAACTGTCAATTTGGTAATCTCTCAGACTGAACACATTCTCACTGATATGCTCCTGCAACTGATAAAATGACGCTTGCTTCAGTAATCAGCTGATAGTACAAAATAATCATGTGTTGCTCAATGAATGTGTCAATAACAAGATAACCAGTTGAATACATACATGCTTTCACCTTAAAATTGTATTCCTCTTCTATAGGTAAAGAACTGGAGTGGGCGCTGTTTAGCTTCTTTCCTGAGGCCCTGTGGCTCCAGGCAGAGAAGATTTGATATCCGAATCAAACCTTATTCTATAGTGGCTTTTCTTCCCACCATCCCACCACTTTCTAAAACTGTGGCTGTTTTCTAGGCTGACTCACCGAAAGCTGAACATAGGAGATCCATGGCCAAGTTTTATTTGTAGCGCATTTCTTTTGTTCCCCCACTTTTCATGAAACACTTTGAGCTAAATTTCATTTGTATTCTGGTAACTCAGAAGCTTCTAGACACTTGCACATTAGAAGGAAACAGAAGACGCTTAGTCCAGAGGATACTGTAGAGTAAACTTCAACTAAGTAACCATTCCTGTCAGAGGAAGAAGGGTATAGTCTACCTGCCCTGTTCTTTGGTGTCTAGTGACTGCTACAGTTATTGACTGGATTTCTTCAGACATGACTAAAAATTACCCCACAGGCTCTCCCTTCAACAGAGACTCAGGCATTAAGAAAAATATAAGAAAGAGCATATCACCTGTCCCCATGAAGCAAACACAGAGTTATAGTTCTCCTGGTCCCAGCAAAGTTGGAACCCACTAGGATCTGACACATGGGACACTCACATTTAAAAATGTCAAGACTCGGCACTGTTACATTGCTCTCATCCTTCTACCTCTTCATCCCTTACATCTCTTGTAATTTGGTAAAGATAGCCACCTGTCTGGTTCAATAGCACTGTGAAAAAGGTTCACTGAAGGGTGGCTGGGGTTGTGTTGTATGAACCAGGAACTGCACTGTGTGTAGTCTCTCCAGCCCTATTCTCACACTATGTTGAGGACAGAGACAGTCTCCTTCCCCCTCCTTCCCAATCCATAGACTTGGTTTAAAAAAAATTCACATTTTTGTTGCTGACCTTTAAATGTAAAATTCGTATCTTCAGCTCCAAATAGAGTTTAGGGAAGCCTTGTGTTGTCTGTTAAAATTGAATTGAATTAAAATATGGTATGGCACTGCCTACTCATCAAATATCCCTGTGCGTTTCATAATCATTCAGACTTCAGAAGACAATGTCCAAACTATGGAAATATAATCTTTGAGCATCCTGAAGTATTTTAGAATTCCCTGGGAGATTCTTTATCAGCTGAAAGTAAAGAGAATAGACTTCTTCATTTTCTTCCCTTGGACAGATCATCACCATCAGAAAACAGGTGGGAGGAACTCCCTGAATGGTAACTTGAGAACTGGTGTCTCAGGAAAAAAGTTGCATGGAACAGAAAGACTGCTTCCTGGGATGCTCACAGTAATCTTTGAATCAAAAAGAATCTTAACAGTCAGTTGTGTGCAGAAAAATGACCAGAATGGCATAAATTAGTCTACTAATGCAGCCAGTACAGAAATCATCATAGAAGTTCCATAAATAAAACTTTCACATGATATATCTATAGCACTTCAGAACATATACCCAATGGAATATATCAGGTCATCATGGAGATGATGCCTTTAGGTGTATTCTGAAAATATTCTTAATAGGCAAGTCATGGAATCAAGTTCTGGTGCCTATCAGCTGATGGATGGATAAAGAAAGTATGGTGTTTGTATATGATAAAGGTTTTTTTCAACTGTAAAAGAGAACATGGATGAAAGTGAGATCATTGTGTTTTAAATGAAATGAGTAACACAAGTAATGATTCTCTCTTACATAGGAATCTAGTTACAATTCACACATTTGTATAAATCCATGCACATATATATGTATATATAGAATATTCATATAATATGATGTATGTATTTACAGACAGTTGGATGGAAATCTATCCAGCCATATGATATTAAAGTGGAAATGTGACTCTTTAGGAATAGCAAAAGGGAGAAGTGTAATTGGAGGAAAAGAAGTTAACATATTATATATATGCATGAAAGCTTCTTACTAGAACCTACGATTTTGTGAATTGAATTGCATTGATGATTAAAAGTAAAATGAAAATATTCCCAAGTTCTTTGTGGTAGAACATTAGAACATAGATTTCTTAGGAATTCAGTTTCAAAGTTCTCCTTTGATATAATTTGAGTTTTTCCTAAATAATTTCTGCCCCAATTGAATGAGTTGTTTTAATTTTCATCTGTTACTAAATACCTGACAAAAAGCAACCTAATGAAGAAAGGCATCACAGTTTTCATGAAGGACAATGGTGGAGTGATATGAATGGAGAAAGAGGGATAAGAGATAGATACCACTAAATATTTTTGAAAAAGCTATAGGGAGGTGCATTATTCTATACATATACTTAGTTTAAATAGATTTTTGAGATACAAGTAATAACTATCCTCTCAAGGGGTTCCCCACAAGAAGATCTTAATGCCATAGGAAATTTCCTTTTGCATTTTTGCTCAATTTGGGTTCAAGGGTTTCCAAAAATACAATATAGCCCATTGTTATTACCTTATTTAACTGTCCAGTTTTGAGAAGAAATCCATGCCTACTCTGAAGAAATCATAGAACCTCGAAGGCTTTATTACTGCTATTTTCCTAAATTATTATGATTATAACTGTACCCTAAACACTTATCCTTGCAGGCATAGATAAGCTTTGTTCTTACCTTTAATTGATGAAGTTTCTTTTCTGTAACAAGCAAAGGTTACTAAGAGATCTATAAATGGCCAAAGTGTGAGAATTAATGACTAGGGGATGCCCAGCTACAACCAATACATCTGCTAATGACCTACTCCAGTTCCAGGGTACCAGGCACCTTCTTTTTGTCTTGAGGGGCACTGCATATTCATGGTGCATGGGTATACATGCAGACAAAATAACTAGACACAGAAAATTGAAATAAACAAATCCACTTTAAAAGAGAGAAAGATGGCTTTCATGTCCCAATTTTCTTCCAGCTGTACAAGCACTGTGTTTTCAGGATATTTCATTCTGTGGGTCAAAGGCATTACAATCTGAGAATTGTTGAGCTGAAACATTGAGTGCATTGTCATCAAATCTGCTAAAATCTCACATGCATTTACTTATGGGTTTCATTTTATAGATAGGAAGCCTGAGGCTGAGACAGTGGTGCACTAAGAATTTTAACGGATCATAGCTAACTAAAGACCCTGACTAACAGGAAAACATTTTCTCATTGTTATAAGTGCACTTAGGTTTTAAGCCATTACATCTGTGCTGTTTGAAATGGTCCAAATCTTTTACCTTACAAAATTCCCTGGTATTTCACCCAGGGTATCCTAAGCATATTCGATAAGAGACTACACTGGAAAAATTCTTCACTTCAATTGCTGCGCGGTGTTGTGCTTTAAGGCCGTTTGACAGAAACTTGTGAAGGATTGATGGAGGCCTGTTTGCTTAGCTTTAATACTGAAGGTCAGAATGGCCCTCCCTGGAGATGTGGCATTAATATTCACATCATCTCTCTACTATCAAAGGCTCCTTGTTAAGGGCTCTTCCAGAGCTCTCAATGGCAGCTTTGTTTACTTCCTTAAGGATCTCTTCAAAAAATTAACAGATCCGTACTCTATATATGAGACTCAGTTGGTGGCAAGTGACAGAATATGAGACTGAAACTCATTTAATAAGAAAGAATTCTAAATTTTTTTCTGTTTAAATAAAGCCTAAGGAGATGTGAAGCTGCGTTCAGCTTTAGGTAGAGATAACACACTTGGAATGATGTTTCTCTCCTGCCATATCTCAGCTCTGCTTCTGAGGCAGATAGTCCATTGTAGGAATTGATCACTCCTTAAGGGTGTTTTCTTAGCATCTCTGGCTAAGGCATGACCATCTTTATTTCCACTGGGTACCATGGCTACTTGACAAGTCTGTACCAATCATGTAACAACTGTTACCACGTAATCTGGCATGCTGTTTGATAGCAGTCCAAAAGAGACATTATAGTCAGCTAAGGGTGTATTTCAGTTTGGTCTATAGGATTATTAGGAAGATAATAGGTTGCCAAGATCCTAAGAGCAAGCAATGTGCAAAAATGGGGACCTTCAGCTGGAAACACTCAGGTAATGTTGCTCACTTTTAGGAAGCTTAAATTTATATGGTCAATCATTAAAGAGTTTATGTGGTGTGTGTGTGTGTGTGTGTGTGTGTGTATGTGTGTGTGTATGTGTTTATGTATACATGTGTGTGCATGTGCATGAAAACATGTTTCATATAAAGTGGCACAAATGATAATATGTGTAATAAAGAAATATTAATTTGTCAAAAGGAAACTTTCAGGACCACTGTTAACAGAAACATTCACCCACCTCATTCATGGTAGAAACTCGATGAAAAAAGTGACAGAAGGAAGAGTTGTCACAAGGGTCTTGACTGTCAAATGGATAGGCTGTGTAAAGAGTATCACAGTGCAGTGAGACAGAGGAAGGAATTCCAGTAGCAGAAGGTGAGTAGAGTTCATGATAAAGTCTTAGATGTTTTACAGAGAAGAAAGAAATCTCACCCCCTTACACACAAAAATTGATAAATGACTAAATAGATGGAAATGCTAATAACCCTGATTTTAGGATAAAATATTCTATCCATGCAATTATAGAAAGAGGCAGGTGAGAAACAGTTTGGAACCTGAAGGGGAGAATGCAAGGAAGAACAGAATTCTGAAAAGGAAGACCACATTAAGAGGTGCCAGGATCCAAGGTCAAGGTTGAAATGAAATAGAGTAAGTCAAGCTTTACAAGTGGGAGCTAGCTCGTCTTTTATAAAAAAAAAAGCTCTGATAGTAATGGCAATAAATAATGGCCTTCAGGGTAAAATCAAAAGAGTGAAGGAGGATTTTTCATTTATACTAATAATTATATGAACATAAATTTATCAGTAGTAGTTCAGGGGTGCTTACAAACAGGACCTCAGGGGATTGCTTTGCAGCTCCCTAGACATGGGCAGCAGTAGCAAAGGAGAGTTAATCCAAGTTACATTCCACCTACTATGACTAAAGTAGACAAGGGTAGTTGAGTTATCTACTCTCAAATGGAACACATTTGTGAGGTAGCATCCCTTCCTTGTCCATGCCCTGTGATGTTGCATTGCTTGGGATGGATTTCAGGCTGTGGGTCCTGGTAAGGAGGAATGCTCTCTGTGAAGATGAAACAAAGGAAGGACCCTGACCTGGAAAGCCCTGAACACTGGAGGTAGTCAGGCTTCAATCCAATCCCAATTCTATGCTCAGGACTTAAGCTTGATTTCTTTATCAGAAATATATTCAGTAAAACCAACATTAGAATGTTCTTATAAAGTTTGAGTAAGACTTAAAACAATTCCCACCTAATAAATACTATCTATAAATTTGGAGGAATGTGAAAGGGATTTATTTATGGTATCTTTATTTTGTATCATGCATGGAGACTAGGTTGGAGAAAAGAGATTAAGACCGAATACGACATGCTGAAATTCTTTGTCCCTAGCACATGGCTGATTGGGAAAATTTTAAAGTAAGAACTTGATGTTAATGAAAAGGTAAAGACTTGTTGTTGTGTGAAGCAGGGACTCAATTCATAGCCCAGGCTGATCCCCAACTGTTAATTGTTCTTCCTCTGCCTCTTGTGCAGTGATCAGAGGTATACTTTAGAAAGCCCAAATTATTCTAAAATCTTTGGGTTCCTAGACACATTCAGGAAGTGACTATTGCCCATCATCAAACACTTTATAAAGTTATATAAATTACAAGCTATCTGGTAATACATGATGTCAGATTTCTGGTCAAGGAATGAGGTATTCTTCTTAACAAGAATTTCATAAACATAAACTATCATTGTTATGTTACATTTTTGTTCTCTGACTGTGGAATATATGTATATAACTTTTTTTGTTCTTCTCACTTCCTTATAACATTTCTCACCTTCTCCTCCTCTAGTTCAAACCCTTCTTCTAAGGAAGTCTTCTATTCATATCTTCTTTTGTATTATCTATTGAGTTTAAGCAGTTGTACCTCCACAACTATAGATGGAAGGCTATTTGCTGGAGTACTGGCCTGTTAACAGTGAATCTCCCAGCTACCATCAATAGTCAATAATCCTTCATGGAGGGGTGGGACTTCAAGACTTTTAGCCATTACAAAGCTTAGCAACACCATGAAATAACCTGTGGACACGTGCTGCATCAGAACAGCTACTTTTGTGCCAGAAGTCAATTAACATTTTTATTATGCAGATGTTCTAAGACTAAAGAAGGGTTATACTGACTAATTCTGCCCACAAATCTTGAACTAATGATAAAAGTGTATTATCCACTTGGTGGAAAACACAATAAATTAGATTAGGTAGTAATGAGGGGCTTTCTCTTCAGGCTTAATGTAAGGGGCTTAATGTAAGCTGGTGAGAGCTTAACTTCCTCATATAAGCATCTGTGCTCAGGTGATGTGTTTATTTTGCTCTGTCTTTCCTTCCTTTAATGTCACTATATATATCAGCTAAACCCTAACAGGATAGGGTAGAGTAAGTGGAGTCAAGTTATGGACAGGGTATCAAATTTTTGTAAACTTTGGGTTCAATATGTGGCCCAGCAGTGCAAGAATAATCTGGTGGAGAGAGAAACATTGGCAATGACCTGCTCTTATTTTGCTTATAAATTGCAAAACAAAACAAAACAAAAAAAAAAACTTCTCACAAAGGGTGTTTACAATTGATGTTATTTTCCCACTAAATTTGAAGGAAATTTTTGAGTCCCAATATTATGCCTAAAATGTCCCTTAATTTGTCATGAATGTTCTTTGCATGACCACAAAAATCCTTTTGCTTCCTTCTGCTGAAGGAGCTTTAAACATGCTAGACTCACTATCTGAACATCTTTTTCACTATTTCCATGTGTCTCCTTCTGCTTCTCTGGGGTCCTCTCCAGAGACATTTTTCTTCACATTCTTCTCTAAGTTACTGTGAGCATCCAAACACCAACCAGGAACAGTCATTCTCTACCATAAACTTCCCCACCTCCTCCAAGGGAGCATTGCTAATTATCATGGAATAATATTTTGTTTTCTTTTGGAATTCACTAAGGCTAGTGGAATGCTTACTATGAAGCATTGAGGAGAAAAGATTTATTTTGACTTATGGCTTAAAAACATCCAACCAAGGATGCTTAGTTCCATGCCTATGGGCCACACCCGATAACAATGACTGAGCACAAGTTCTAAAGGAATTAACCTTTTCTTGGGCCTCCAGTAAAGTTTGCTTCATGACTGGTCATGAAGCACAACGAACCATAGGAAGGAGCCAAGAATAATAAATCCCCGATGACTTGGGCCCTAGTGCCCTAGTTCCAGCAGCTGGGCTCCATCACCTCAGCCTTTCCATTTCACCAAATTGATCTACCATACTGGAAATAATCATGCAAAACATGAATTCATAATCCATAGTTCACTTGCATTTTTGCATGTAACTTATTTAGCAAAAGTTAATTTAAAATATCAGGGATTTTTGTCCTGCATACATGATTTTGTTGCATGTTTATTTAACATACAGAACAATTCAGACAATTGGTTTTTCTAATATGCATACTGCATATGCTAATCTATGACACTAGTATGCATATTTATATATACATACATACACTGATCAACATTATAAACATAGAGCTAACCTTGTATCTATAACAGCTCTGCTATAAATAATATTTATAACTGCAACCTCAAAAGCAGATTAGAAAACAGAATTTACCAAAGAACTACTTATGATTATAAACTCACAAGCAACTGCTCAGCTTTACTACTCATTAATGAAATCAGATACCACTCTAATTATCAAGGATTACAAAATAAATAACATCCACTCTTGGCACCAGTACAGGGAAAGGGTTTTATCATACATTAACAGTGGGAGGGAAAATGTTTACAGCCTCAGTCCACTGCAAATTTGGCAACACATATTCAAGTTCTGGAGCTCTACCTTAGCCTTTGGTTCAAAAATAATCTACTTCCTGTAAATTAATTTTTAAGAAGAAAAGAATTAGAGCTGGATTTGAATTAATTCTTCACTAGATAAGAGCAAATTCAAATGATAATGTAAATATCACTGTAGTCATTCATGAAACACATATTCAGTGATACTGTACGTGTAAGACCCCAAGTTGATGTACGGAGATTATAATGATATGGAGTGATTGAATTATAGATGCATTTATTACTTACTTTGTTGGGTGGATTACAGTGCTTGTCAGGATTGATTAAGTTGAGTTCACAAATGCAGAATGTCAATAAATTCTGGCTGTAACATTATGCTGAGGACATCTGCTACGATTGAATTTTAAATGTTCCCCAGGCTAATGTATATACAACGTTACCCCCAACTTGAGATGTTATTGTAGAATGTGATAAAAACTTATATGGGATCTTCCTAGAGGAAGTGAGTATGGGCTCCTCTTTTTGTCATTTATACCTAATTTGGTCTCTATTTGCCTTCCTCCTCCTCCTCCTTCTCCTCCTCCTCCTCCTCCTCTTCCTCTTCTTCCTCCTCTTCCTCTTCCTCTTCCTCTTCCTCTTCCTCTTCCTCTTCCCCTTCCCCTTCTCCTCCTCCTCCTCCTCCTCCTCCTCCTCCTCCTCCTCCTCCTCCTCCTCCTCCTCCTCCTTCTTCTTCTTCTTCTTCTTCTTCTTCTTCTTCTTCTTCTTCTTTCCATCTACCAGGCATTACAGGCATTCCTTAGCTTCATGTTCCATCCACCATGATGTTCTACAGATGAGTATGGGACAATTAGCCATGAATTGAAGCAAAGGACATACTTTCTGTGTCATAAGGATTGGAAAAGTAACTAACCCCACATCCAAATGTATGATTTGGGGAAGGTTTGAATAACAGTGTATCTGTGAAACAGAACAATAGTGAAGTCACATGATAAAAGTTTAATGTTGTATAAAGTGCTTAGCGCTCAGTATGTTTAAGGACATAGTCTAACACAGAGGAATGAAAACCCTGCATAGTATTGTCAAAACAGCAATGTTGACTATAAGAGCAACTGTGAATAAGAGCCCTGTTCTTTTTTCCATTCAATCTCCTAAATTTTCCATTAAAATCCCATTTACTCAGGGAGGTAATAATATCAGTAAATACAAGGTCTCATAAAAAGAAATGAGTACATTTATTTAGACCCCTCACAGAACTTTCCTAGACCTATTACATTTTTGTATCTCTCAATGGAAAATGAAGATGCGTTCATTTCTTCCTATTAGCCCTGACACACATCTCATGCACCTTGACGTAGAAAAAGCATAATCTCTACCTCAAGCTGTCGCAGAGCTGACCCATAGACCCAGGGCAGTTTCCTCACTTCTCAGCTTCTGAGGCACTGTGTCTGAATTGTTCACCATCTACTCCCATCCTACTGGGAACTCCTGAAGAACATGGAATAAAATAATCAAGCTCACAACTGGGACACGAGAATAAGAGCAAAAGGTTAATTATTCACTAAGTAGTTAATAAATAGATATATAACATAATAAAAGCAAGGAAACTGATTAGATTAATACAACTTAGCCCACAAGAACAATAGAGCTAGCTATGTATAGTGGAAGCATTTGGGCTGTTAACTGGGACATGATTGGGTTACTCCACTAACTAACCTTTCCTTTTCAGCTCTGGGTAAGTTTTTGATGCTCCTGAACTCATAAGTTCTCCTACACAAATTGACTTGTGAGTTCGGGCTGACACTGTTGCTAGCTATTAGGTGTTCACCAACATATATAGGTATTTGAAGTACACGACTTAAAGCTAGACATGATGGATGACCCACAACATGAACAGACTCACTTTCCTATCACAAAATAGTAGGCATGGTTCCAGAAAATGTGTTGCCATGTGTGTGTGTGTGTGTGTGTGTGTGTGTGTGTGTGTGTGCGGGTGTGTGTGTGTTGTGTGTTGTAGATAACCCTGTTCTTATATTTTGATGCTAACTCTGCTCCTGGGAGGGGCCGCAGACAAAGCATGAATCATGTATACAAGTGTATACAGGTGCATTGTTAACCTTCTCCACACCTTAACTTTTCAAATAAAGGCTGGGCAGTAGGAGGGAAGGTGGAGTTAAAACGTTTGGGGGAGAAGGGAGAAGGGAGGAGAGAGAGATGATGGAGGAGGAGGTAGAAAGAGAATGGAGAGAAGCACGTGGCTTAGAGAAACTGTAAGTTATATGGGATCTCATAGATGGGAATAGAGTAGTGTAGTGGTAGATCTGCCCAATATAGGTGTGTAGCTTGTATTCTAATTAATTGAGTTGTGATTTCTTTAACCAGGCCTTTTTGGGTTGGAGATTTACCACAACGTGTATGTGTGTGTGTGTGTGTGTGTGTGTGTGTGTGTGTGTACTTGTGTGTGTGCTTGTGTGTTTTTTTGTGTGTCTGTATGTGTGTATGTGAGACAGAGACAGAGACAAAGAGACAGAGAGAGACTGAGAGGGATTGATTCCACAGGTTCTTATCATAATTTACTGTTAGATACATTTCTTAAATTGGGCATGTCCTTTTATAGACAAGAAACTGGAAGAATGTAAAAGAAAAAAATGAGAATTATTTTAGTTAAAAATAAAAAGAAGCCATATTTCAGGCAAGCAGGAAATATCACATTTGGTTAGGTAATACACTGTCCTCCATCCTTTTGCACTATAAAACCCTGAAAATATACAGATGTATAGACTAACGTTCTAGGTTACTATTAAAATTTGGACTCAAGTCTTGGCCTGTCAAAGTTCAAAACTGACAGAGAGAATGAAGCTGGCTGCTGCAAAGGCCTCAAGTTGGTTCTCCTCACTGGTGACAGCAGAGAAAGGAGCAGCCCAGGATCCTGCTCAGCACCCATCTGTTAACTCTCTTGTTTGGAGACATGCTCCCATCTGTAACCCATCGTGAAGGCACACCGCTAATGAGGCACTGAGAACAAACAGAAATTGTGCTTCCTACTGAGGCTTTGCTACAGGCTGCCTAATTGGAATTTATGAGTGGCCATGGCAAAATTTCTACATAATAAAATTCTTAGACATCTCTTGAGCTCTTTGATAATATTCAAAGTTCCAATGACAGAATATAAAAGTCAAATATGCCTGCATGTTGTGTGTGTGGACACTTTTCTCTTGAGCAAAAGAGAAATGTTGTTTCATAAATCTGATTCATAGAACAGTTTGCTGGTTCACATCTGCTCCTTACTTATTCAAACCTGAGGTGGGTTAAGTCCAAGTCTTCCATACAATATTTTTGATGAATCTAGTGTTTGTCTTCACGGACACCATCTCCACATATCATTGCTCAATCTGGATCACCTTCTGAGCTTTACACAGATGGCACAGATCCAGTTGAATGCTGTCATTCTTATGACAATTATGGTAATGATAAATAACAAAAATAATAACATTAGCAACAATTATAATGACTTCTCTGCTCTGACCAGTGTTTAGCAGGTATGGCACAACTTTCTATTAATTAAGCCCTATTAATTAACACCATCTATGCACACAATAAACTAGTTGATTTATAGCTTAGTGGTATTCAGATTTATGCCTTGGATCTTAAACATCTCAGCAAGGTCCATATACTAATGACTTTTTAGCATTCTGTGGTGCTATTGGGAAGTAATAGAATATTTAGGAAGTAGGAGCCTTAGTGGGGTATAGTTCATTAGGGTGTTCCTTTAAAGGGAGTATTGGGACACTTCACTCCACACATTTTCTAAAAGCCATGAGGTAAAAAGTCTTCTCCATTATATGCTCCTGATTTTTTGTACAATCCCACTGCAGGTCCAAAGTAATGTAACCAAGTAAACAAATACTTCAAACTCTGAAACCAGGAGCCAGGTAAATGTCTCCTCGATTTAAGCTCAGATTCTCAGGTATTTTTCTCAGAAGTAGAAAGTTGGATAGCATGCTTAGAAAGCAGCAATAACTTTCTAAAGAAGCAGTATACAGTAAAGCTGAGCATATGTCTTTTTTTATTTTTTATTTTTTAAGTTTTTTTATTTACATTCCAAATGATTTCCCCTTTCCCATTTCCTCCCTCCCTGAAAGTCCCATAAGCCCCCTTCCCTCCCTCTGTTCCCCATTCAACCCCCTCTCACTAGCATATGTCTTTCATAAAGAATCTTACACTATGTCTTAAGAATACTAACTACATGCTATAATATAGTGTGTGCTGGGATCAGCAGATAAATAACACAGAACATGAAACAAAGAACAAGAAAGACAAAAAGGAAGACAAATTCATGAGCTTGGCCTTGGATACCAAGGAGATTCTCAAGAAGTGATGATAGGGGATGGTGGATGTGAGGGGTAAGATTAATGGCAGCAGAGCACATAGCATAGATGAGAATTCCCATGCTGCTACAGCTTATAACAGAGAATGGCCCTTTGCAAGTCAACTCCTCACTAAGATCCAAATGCTAGAAGGCATTTTCACATATTCTCTATCATCACTCACAACTTGCAACAGGGCCCATCTTCAATCAGGGCTGATCTCCCTGTCTACCCAGGCTTAGCTCCTCCAATTTCGCTTCTCCCACCTTCGCATTGGCTGGCAAACTTGAGAACTTCTCTTCTAGCAACAGAGTTGATGGTATTGTAGGATATTGTTGGAAACATCAGTGACATTATCATTATGCTTAGAAAGGATTTATGTTTGCTATATTTAGGATAGTTAATGGAATTTTATAATCTGGCCTTGCTTCACAGAGTAGTGGATGGGATAAGGGCACATAAAAACCAGTCCTGAGAAACACATTAAGTAATAACATTACCTCAGGATAATTTATCATAATTTTATCAACTTAATTTTGAAATTATCTATTTTGGAAAAAAAAAGTTTAAATACTATGAAGTCCCATTGAATTGAATAAAATATAAATTCCTAACTGTAGCCTGGAAAGCTATCCTTGAGCTCTCCTGCCTACTTCTCTAGCCTCTTTATGCTCTGTTCTTTGTGCATACTGCTCCAGTGACCTTACTGGCCTTTGAAAATGCCAGGTTCTTAATGTTTCGGGGACTTTGAACTTGCTTATCTTTTTCTTTCTTAGCCTTTAGGGTACTTTTAAATTAGATCTCAACTCACTATAGCTTCCATAGGGGAGGCTTACATCACAGCTCTTTCATTCACAACTACACTCGCCTGTGGTACTATATTTTCTCCTCTGTAGCATGTTAAATGTGTTACTCTGTTTGGTTACATATCACCATTATTGGGTCCACTGTATAATTGTTTGACATCCATGTGGCAGGAACTCTGTCCTGTTCGATCCAATTATTAGAGACATGCTGGAGTGAATGTCACTGTCATCTCAAAGATATTGGTCCACAATTTTCAGCTTGTGTACTTAAGTTTTAAACTTAGCAAACTCCAGGTTTGTGACTTTGACATTGTCCTCTCAATGACAGAGCTGAAGCACTAGGATTTAGGACCCAAGAAGTTAAGTACATAAAAGGTCTTTGTCTAGCATGAGGCAAGATCATGTATGGTTATGAATTATCTTTTCCTAAATCAAAATATTACATTGTTGAAAAATCCCGTGGCAGAGAATGACAGTGAGAGGTGGTGATGTTGAAAGAACCAGGATATTTTAGGATGCTGTGAAAGAAAACAAAAACAAACAACAACAAATAAAAAACCCGCTGAATGAAAATGAAGGCTAGGACAGGGTTGGCTTCTTAACCCCACTGCAACAAATTTGAAATTTATTGGGGCACATTGTATTCACTTTCTTCCAATTTTAGAATATCTTATTACAAAGTTAGTGGCTTAATTCCATGTACATTTATTTTCCCACAATTCTGTAAGTCAGTCACCATTATAGGCTCTGTTGGGATTGCTTGATGTCAAAGTCAAGGTGACTGCAAAGCAGGTGTCTGAGAACTACAGCTTTCTAAGTTAATGTGAGTGATTGCTGGAATCTAGTTTTTCCATGGCTATTTCCTCAGTGCACTTACACAGCTGCGGTTTGCTTTATTTACATCCCAGCCATAGTCTTTCTAAAGGTTTCCAAATGCCCACCTTGAGAAACACTGTTGATACCTGTTTAGGCTTTCCATCTCTGTGTCTTCTCCCACGACCCACCCACTAGACTACAGGTTAAGGAAGTCTTCCACTTTAAAAGATATAGCTAAGTGGTTCAGGGCCAGATGGGTCATCCAGATGCTGACATTATTTTAAAGTCTGCAGCTTCCGTTGTATCAGCAAGAACATATATGCTTTTTAATGTTACTGCCACAGATCCAGAGACAGAAGCACAGGAGCCTTTGGGAAGTCATTCTTCCTACCATTGAATGTTTTAAAAGAGGCAAATCATATTCCATAAATCTCTTTAAATAACTATTTCCTTCTCTATGGCTATCTTTTAGCAGTAGGCGCCTTTCTTCTCCAGGACCTACGGCAGTGATGCCTGCAGGGACTCAGCTGGGAAAGCCATTAGAAACCAGCAGCTGTATGTCAATCCAAGTGGTATTGTGCTTCAGCTCCACAGAGATAAAGCAGAGAGCAAGGGATTCTGCCTGTTTCCACAAATGGTGAGTCTCAGCTGTGTCCCCATTTCGGGGAGAATTTATGAGTGGAATACATGCCAAGGGCCATGGAGAGTTTCTCTCCCGGAAGCAGATGCTCTGGTTCCCTGCACCAAGGCAACCATACTTGCCTGTGCTCCCAGAACCTGCCTGCCAGATGGCCACAGCTGAATCCACAGCTGAATACATATCTGCTGTTGGCACCAACCATGCCTCTGTGGAACTGGTTAAACACCCAAGGTGGTATGACAGAATATCAAATACACATGAACTATAAAAACCTTTGGGGTTTATTAAGTACTGTGTTAGCACTTTGCAGGCATTAGGCCAATCTTTACAATACCTTCATATTGATGTGTGATTTCTATGATCATTTCATATAGAAAGTTAGTAAGATATAGAAAGGTCCTATTACTCAAAGTCATTACTCAAAGTCATAAGCTTTCGAACCAACAGAGATGATCTTTGAACACAGGCAGAACTTGGTTCAGTCTTGGTGATTATAGATACTGTACTTGTTAAATCTGATGTCAAGAGCCTTTTAGTCTTTTTCCTAAGCCTTCATAGAATCTGATCTCACTGTGAACCAGCTTATACACACCCAGACTCAAGCAGGTGTCATCTGATGAACCACCCTCATTTGTAGGTCAGTGATCTAGAATATTTGTCTCCTGTGGAATGTTACACAAGGAGAGTGGAAAATTAAAGCTAACATCAAAACAAATACCTGCAGCCAGGAGGAGCTGGTAAAGTTGAAGATATGTGTGGAAATGGAGCCAGGAAAAAAAGACAAAGATAAAGAATAAAGAAAGGCAAGGGAGAAAGAAAGGTGTAATTGAAAAATGTAGAGTGTCTGGTATGGTTTGCAGATACAAGGCATGTATGCTCATCTTGATCATTGTCTGGGTGATTTACATGTACCAAGAACAAAATTATAACCACTATATCACTGTGTAGATAATCTCATTTTGTTCTCCCATCAACTTTATGAAAAAATCATATGCCTGCTTTCTGTCTTAAAAGTATTACTTAAATACTATCATATGCTGAAATTTAAACATAAGAAGTCTGACTTGTTAGTTGTCTATTTTCTGTTGTAAAAATGTCACATAACATATTACAGGCAATTGTTTCTTTGGATATCTGTTTGACTTTGAAGTAAACCAGTCTATCTCTGCTTATAGTACATCTGCCATGATCAAGTGGCACTGGACTTTACCTTTCTTGACATGATGCTCTTAGGCCAGAGATATCTCATATTGTATTCCACACATTCATTTATTTTGTGAATGATGATTGAGTGGATGGATTGAATCAATTTTTGAGTACAAAACCTACCAGCAAAGTGAGATTTGTTTTTGAATATCCATATTACCAAGTAACATTAAAGGATAGGGAATGTAGCACTGAGGTAAATATAAAGGTGTGTCTTGAGAAGCAGTTAAGTCCAAGTTGTATTTAGATAAAGCCATTATAACATAAAAGTGACTATAATTCATATAGCTTTCTACTCCATCGGGTTTAACCTGCAGATTTCTAAATGGAGCAGAGAAGCTTCTGCCTTGGCTGGATTCGATGACTGGAGGATATTATTTGCATCCAGTCAATGACAGAGATTGAAGAGAATAGACTACTCAAAGCTACTATGGAATCAAATGGCTGACACGGTGTGCAATCTAGGTACATCTGGGTGTACATGTTGTATAATGTGAGGGTATGCCCCTCCATGGTAAGGGTGAGGGGAAAGTTTTTATTGTGGATGTGAGATGAGTACAACCTCAAGGCATCTGGAACAACACAGATCAGGGAGACAAAGTAGTAGTACACTGAACATGGGTAAAAGGGTGATCTGGTCTCCATGAGAGGACAGAAAGATGTAAAGAGAGAGAAAGAGAGAGAGATGTAGAGAGTGATGCAGAGAGAGATATAGAGACAGGAGGGAGAAGAAGGAGGAAGATGTAGAGGAAGTGGAGAAGGAGGAGATGGGAAGGGAAGGGCAGGAGAGGGAAGAGGAGGGGAGAAGAGAAGAGAAGAGAAGAGAAGAGAAGAGAAGAGAAGAGAAGAGAAGAGAAGAGAAGAGAAGAGAAGAGAAGAGAAGAGAAGAGAAGAGAAGAGAAGAGAAGAGAAAAGAGAAGACCTAGAGAAAGAGGCAAGGTAGAGGAGGTAGGCAAGAGAACCAAACAAGTACATGGCCAAATATGGCAAGGTTATACAAGAATGAGACACTAGGTAGGACAAGGGAAGCCTGTGAGCTGAAGAAGTTTAGAGTAGAGGCGGGGTAAAATGACCCAGAATACTAGCCTGAAATCTCTATCAGGTATTTGTGATGCTAAGAGTCTAAAGGCCAGCATGCACTTTGGTATATTAATAGGCACCACAGTTAGGCATGTTTCCCATTTTCTTTTGGATCTGAACAAATGATATTAATATCATAATGGGAATTTTGACATATATATTACAAATATTTAAGAATATGGGTCCCCTGTCTATACTGAGTATTGTGTTTATACCCACATTAAGAGGAAAAGAAAAATGTATAGAATTTCTTAGCTTCAGTCTGACCATAATCATCTAGCTCTGTTAGTATTGTTCTGTAAAATCATGAAATCTGAAAAATAGAGATTAGACTGAGCTGTAGGTGATTACACATCTGGGGATTAAAGTGAGGCATAGTCTGAGTCTGCAAAGAACACTCTCATATAGACATCTGTAAGTTGGCTCTTTCTCTAACTTGTGCTTGCTTACAAGATGGTGGCCAGCCTATAGATAAGCATTCTGAGACACTGTATTAAGCCCTTACTTAAGAGCTGTCAAGATGGCATTGGTGCCTCAGTAAGAAGTGGTAGAACATGATGTATTCTCTTTCATCCTTGTCATGTTAGTTTCTAACCAGGAATAGGTTCCATATCTCCAGGATTATTGGAATATCAGACTTGATCATGGATTTTCAGGCTTTAGAATTTTAAGAAACATTTGTTGTTGTTGTTTAAACTAAAATGAAATAAAATAAAATTTCCATTGGTGTTTTGATCAGAATAGCTACTTTCCATTCAGACTCATGACAAAAAAAAAAAAAAAGTCTCCATCCCTGAAAATGAGAAACGTCAGAGCTCTAAATACCTGGGGGGTGTTCGTCCGTTTGATGTATTTTATAAAGTAGATAGAAAAATGACTTTAAGAAAGCAGTCTCATATCTAAAATCTGGCATATATTTAAATCTTGATAAGCTATATATAGAAGCTCTGGAGACAGATGGGTATCACAACAAGCCTTTATTATTTCAATGTCATATACATGCCTAACCTTAAAAATTAGAGACAAGGGAGAGGTATTTATTCATTAGACCTGTAGAATGACCCTTTAATGAATCACTGAGATTTTTACATGCAGTGCATTTGATTTTCTTGTTCTCCTGTGTTTAGAATTTACAGCTATGTTTTCTTTGTGATTCAAACACAGTGTTCACGTTCAAGAAAAAAACATAACTGGCCTCTCTGTGGCCCAGTTCCCTCATCTATACAGTACAAAATAATGAGAGAGATAAACAATTAGCCAAGTGCACTCATTCGCATGCTAATTATAATGGCATAGGAAAGATCCTGTAATCAAGTGCATTAAGCAGAGCGCAATAAGAGTTTTCATTCATGGTTTGTCAGTCTTCAGTGTTTTCCTTGAAATCTGATTTGATTGTTGACTGCCATTTTCTACAATCACCTTACAGGACTGAAGTCACTAGATCACACTCTGAAAAATGAAAGGATGGGCTAGTCATTTACTTGTTGGATGTTTCTGAGGAACCCAGGAAATCAAACAGAAAACAGAAACATTTCTCAAAGGAGGGGAATAAAAATGAAGATAATTTATTCAAGATGACATGCTAGTTTTCTTAATGATTCTAACCTTTCTAGCATCTATGTCATATTCCTATTATATAGTTTATTTTAAAATGATACCTTCTGAATATTATCTTAAGATACTTTTTGGAGGACTGAGGATGCAACTCACTGGAAGAGTTCTTAACTTACATATACAAGAACTTAAATTCAATTCCCAATGCTGCTCTAAAAAATTAAAAATAATAAACTTAAATAGGTTAGTATCATCTCAGTTTTTGCATATTTTTTATAACATGTCACCTAATGACCACAAACATGCTATATTTTACCCCTGTTTCCCATAGATTGAAACTGAAAGAAGACAGAGGCTGAAGCTATGTTTAAATAAAATCTCATTAAGTCCAATGAGTATGCTAATGCCCAGCAGTCTTGCCTTTTGTCACTTTTTAGTAGACTTCCCCTTGCACAAGTGATTTGTGTTGTTAGAATGACCTTTGTATTCCAGCCTACCCTGTACTCCAACTCCTTACCTATTTCTGACCTTCTCAGACCTTAACATCTGAACAAAATCCTATTGCTTTTGATACTGCCAATAACAATGGCGGGCATTGTCATTACTGTTATTGTTGTCATTATTTACATTTTTAGTATTGGCTCAAAGACCTGAGTTTTGATGCGGATTTCATAGTTTTAATACTGGCTTCATTCTTCAGCTCAGCTTCTAAGATATTGTCAGGCTAAATGGTGTTTTGAAGTTCTGAGATCATATCCTATTGCATCCTTCCCAGCCACAGGACATTTCCTCTCAAAGCTTACTCTTCACTGAGATGCCTTTGTTTGGGTCCATTGTAGCATGCTGACATTATTTATATTCAAAATCCCCCAGTGGGCAGAGCCTAGAGTGTGAACAACAGAGTCTGGTTGCATCAATTCACACTGTCATGGAAACAAGAATAAGTCAGTGCTAAGTGATTAACTCAATAGAGATTTGTTGGTCATCTGCTGGAGAATAAGCACTGAGCTGGAAATATATGTCGGCTGAGAAAGTCCAAATAGCCCAGCAGGAATGTTCAAGTCAAAGCCCCCAACTGTACTACCATGTGGGGGAAATACTTAAAATTAACCAAAGAGGAAGCAAGAAATCAAGGATCTGATGGGAACTAATCCATTCCTACCAGGCCCAGAACACTACTGGAAATAGGCATCATTCGGCTGGCAAGCCTGCAGACTACTTACCACTATGCTGCTTCCCTAAAATGTCCAACACCTCCGTACCACCACACTAAGAAGCAGGTTTCTTTCAGCACATGAAGCATTCCCAAGATAAACTATGTCCAAAACATAGCTGTGAGCAGTAACATGCAACTCCATGCAAGCAGGAAGCTGAAAGTTTAATGCTAGAGACTAATGTCATACTCTGTTGACAGGATGACAGTGTGGCAGTAACTAGTCTGAAGTACAGTAACAGTCACCCATAGATTTGTAAATTGGAGAGCTGGGTAGGCTTTAGGAGGTCAGGAAACCATGCTTAACAGGAGAGCATGCCAGTGTGGTAAAGAATGAAATGTATCAAATTTCAGAAGAACAACAGGAGGTGCAAGGACCCAAAGGTACACTGAAAGGTAAACTCTATAAAGGAACAGTTCACCAATCTGAGGGAATATAGGGAGTGCACAGGCTGATTCACACACCCCTTCCCATTTAGAAACAATCTAAGAAAAGTACCTGATGCTAACAGTGCATTGCCAAGGAAGACTACAGATGGAAAACTAAAAATCCATGTATTTGCAATTTAACAAAATATTTTATTATTTTCTTGAGAATTTAATTCTCAAGAAATGTATTTCGATATTATTCATACCTACTCCTATCCTAAATGCTCCCAGATCCACCATAACCACTTCAACCCTCTTCCAAATTTATGTCCCTTTTTCTTTTCCTATCCCTCACCCCAGTATCTTTACTTAATACTCAACAGGCCAATTTGTTCTGCCTTTATGGACCTGTACATAGGACTATCCACTGAAGTATGGGCAACCTAGGGAAGGCCATTAGTGACTCTTCAATGTCTCCCACGCTAGGGGTGGTATATAGGGAGCACCACAACTATCAGTGCTGTAATTTTTCCGGGTTTGATATTGGGAAGATCTACAAAGATGATTCTGGATGCAACATCAAGAATTAGATGGAGGGACTTAGGGTGGTTATGAGATCAGTAAAGATGTTTTTACTGTGGTCCAACAGAAGGCAAGATCCCCCTAAAAATGTTTCTGATATATCTGAGGGCTTTATGTTGATACAGCAGAAATTTTAGCCATCAGCTTGTATTTATGTGAAACAAACATTAAGCTTCATTAAAATTTTATACTACTGCTCAAGAAACGTATCTTATTTCTTTTTTTTT